>JAWVGU010000170.1:0-529481 GCA_037039885.1 Miamiensis avidus
TGCGTTTCGTCGTGCACATTTTGCTGAAAAAGCATTTTCGCTATAACTAAATTCACGACTTTATTGAGGGTGACTTTCGATGCTGTGATCAGTTTCAAACTTTCAAAAACTACAGTTTGCGCTCCATCTATCGTGATTTGCGGCGAGGTAATTTGCAGAAATTACGGCGGATTGGCGTAGACTTCCACCAAATTCCCGTTATCAGTGTCCATTGTCAGCGGCTTCAAATGGAAAGAATATGTCGTGTTTCCAGCGCAAGCCGTAATTATTTCCAACGACTTCAAATTGCATTCTTATGGGGAGGCATTTTTCTTTAAAATTGGGTACAAATACAGTGTTTTTCCTTTTGAATTCTCCAAATCTGTGCAAAATGCATTCCCTATTTTTATATCTGTCGAACCATCGAGTTGCTAATTTGCAGGAATAAGGTTATTTACATTCACATGAGTTGTTATGTCTGCATTGCACATTATGAATTTATTAAATGCGGCAGGGTCTACTGCTGCTGCTGTCAACTCTCTTGGCTTGCTTATATGTTTGTTTATTTATTTAGAAAAGTAAGTAAATAAATAACAGCTATAATAATAATATACAATTTTATATACCTGTCAAATAAATTGCTTTCCCTCTAAATTTGGTCAAATAGATATAATTTTATGAAAGAAAGAATGAGTATCAGAAACCTTGATACTAATTAAAAGTATATTAAATATTGCTTATTAGTAATAATGAGAGTAATATATATGAAAATTGGTGATTTACTTTAAATATTTTTGATTTATGCCATTTACAGACTCTTTATTTTCTTCTGTTTACGGTTTTTCACAAAAATTAGTATTTATTAATATTATTTTATTTCAATTTTTTATGGTTTATTCTGTTTTTTTTTCAGTGCCTTTTAGTTTTTATTATATTTTGTTATTCTAATTTTTTCTTTCTAAAATTATAAAATAATAATTACTTATTATTGTAAATTAATTAATAAATAATTGTACAACTAAAATATGTTTTTTTTCCTTTTATTATTATTTCTTGATAATATCATAATAAGAAACAGTGATTTTATTTATGCTCTTTTGTCTGTCTATTTTTTTTGAAATTTTCCATTATAAGTCTTTTTTTTGATATTCTAAACTCTGTTAATAACCAAATTCTCAAATAGAATGTAAAATATAAAAACTCTAATTTTTCTTTTATATATATATCGCAATTTATTTAGAAAATTATGAGTTAAAAAATGAAATGGAAAAACTTAGTTTTTCTAAGTAAATATATTCATTGTATAATAAATTTCATCATTTAATTTAAGTAAAAAATAAAAAAAATGGTTTTATATAAATATATTTTAATATACTAATTAATAGTTTTTATAATTTATATATTGTATAAAATGTATATAAATAAAAAAAATGAATCATAATAAATAAATAAGAAGTAGAATAAGTTTGGTATAAAATTTTTGATTTCAGAAAAATTATTGTTCATCATAAACTACATTATTTGTGTCATCTCCTATGCACTATTAAGTAAAAGTAGACTATTATATTTCGGGTAAAATAGATGGAGAACCTTAAAGAGTTACAAGCTAACGATTAGAGCTACTCTTTCTAAAAGGTACCATAGAAGCTGTGTTGCTTGAATGCAGACTACTTCCCAACATATTCGAAAAGTTGTTGTTATTATTGTTGTTGTTATTTCCAAATTTCGACGATTATTAACATTATTATTGCTATTACTATAAAAGGATTATTGTTATAGTTACTTTTCCCCGAATTTTTGAATTGAGAAGCCTAATAATGGCTGCTTACAATGCTTTTTTATTATTTAAATCCATAGATTTTAGAGTTTTAATTGTTGTTAATGGAGCTGGTGTCTTAATCGTTGAAAGTGTTAATTGTGGTCGATTTATCGTATTAGGAGCCTCTGGACGGCATAATTCGATCTGGCGATTCGTCAGAGTTTTTTGGTCATTGTCGTGGTGGCATTTTAAATTATTTGTTATTCGGAGCCGTACTACTTGGCCAAGTTATTCGCGAAAAGGTAGTGTTACGATAGCTATTATTACTATTGTGTTTAAGAAGTCTGCATAAGAAGTATTTGAGAGTGAGTGTTCGACTACTGAGAATAAGAATATGACTAGTGGGGCTGATGAGGGACCTTCGTCTTTTTGTCAAAAGAAATCGAGTAAGAATAGTCATTTTGCGAGTGGCTTTATTCGTTTGCATTTCCGTTTTAGTTTTCATTTTCGTTTTCGTAATTTTAGAAATAATTGGGACTCATCTGTCCCGTCTTGTTGTAAGGAATTTCTTGGATTTTGTATTCAGGAGACTTGAGTTTTATTTATTGCAGCTGCTGCGAATAAGTCGAATTCAACTATTGCAGTTTCACCAAATTAAGTCCGCTTTTTTTAGCTTCTTCCAAAAGAGGGACCCCTTGTCCATACAACTACAACAAATTTTGAAATTAAAAATGCAATTTGTTTATACCCATATAAAAATATATTAGTGTTACGATTCTGTATTCTTCAGCGAAAGAGTTGTAGAATTTGTAGCATCCTGCCTTCAAAGTGGCTTGTTTGCCGAGAGTAGAAGAAGGATTGACCAAGGTGGAGCGCGGTAGTTTGTTGTGAGAGTGGCGGATCCTGTTCTGCAGGGCCTATTGGTACGCGATTTTGATTTTTTGCCAGTTGAGTTTGGCATTTCGAGACTTGATGATTTTTGTTTCGAACCTGGCGGCAAAAGAAGCAAAGGTTTTTCTAAAGGTGTTCCAAAAGAAAAACGTGAATTGTGCGTTGAATTCGCTGGCTACGATGCCGATAAGCATGATGATGAAGATTCCATTGGAAAAGAAGATGAAAAGCAGTGCGATCGTTCTGAAATAGGCGAGTTCGTTTTGCAAGGACTCAACGGCCATCAGCATCACAACGGTCAGCGTCTGCAGCAGCGAACCAATCACGGATAGTTTGTTCAGTCTTCGTGTGATGTACGGCCACTTTCGGAAGCACACAACACCATAAATCATGATGATTATGGCCACCAAACACGATCTGATGATCAGCTGGTCGTAATACACGATCGAAAGCACCACGACTCCGATTTTCAGCAACATCGAAATTATTTCCCAGTAGTACATTTGGGGACGCACCTCCAAAAACAGGATCCCGTACTGCCTTTGGAACTTCACCCGCTGCAGCTGATTCTTTCGGTTCCCATTAATCAAAATCCCCGCGAAAATTAAGGGAATTACCAGTCCCAACAACAGCACCAACGTCACATTCGTGGGCAAAATGCTTTTCCTGAAGAAGTCACCCGAACAGTTCACATACGTGTCCGCCATGCTGTACTTTTCCCCCGCGATCTTAAATAACAAAGTAATTTTTATTAAATAATTGATTGATTAATTAAAAAACTCAATTAATTACCTCTCTGCAGTTGATGAAGCGCAAGTTATTTTGAAGGAGCCCTGGCTAGGCGTTCAGGAAGAAGCAGACAACTGAGCACTTGATGAAGCTGAAGAGCTGGAACTGGAACTTGATTAGGATTTTTTTTCCGATAAAGAGGAGCAGTTCCACGAAAATGATGAAGAAGAGCGTTCCCAGCACGATAAAAAGAGCATAAAAACTCATCATGTACTCCATTTGGCCGGCCTGATCGGCGTCGGTCCCAGCAGCGAGGCAACTCATGCTCGTGCTGAACATGCGGTGCGGATTGCCGAGGATTTGAATGCCCTGCGTGATCTGGATGGGGAACTCGATGCTGATGGACGCCACGAGGTAGATGATTTGGCAGTGCATCAAAAAGATTTTGAAGGCTCCCGACAGTTCGCTGATCCTTTTCAAAGGGTAGTTGAACAGACGGGTCACACACTCGGCAATGAGTCGCTTCTGCACCCTGAGATTGATTCCGTAGATTTGATTGAACAAGATCATGACACTGGCCAGAAACAGCAGCGACAAGTTTACGAAAATCACGTCCTGCTTCGCCGCGCACTTCAGACACTTCCCGGACGAATTCCGCGCGAAGCTGCCCGCTATGTCGCAGTTTTCGCACAGCTTGCCCGTGTACCCGCGCTTGCAAGTGTCGTTTCCGCTGCACACGGCCGGGTCGTTCAGACAGTAGATGAACTTCTTGGAGTCTTCCGACTGCCGCCAGTACTTTTTCTGCGGGTAAATTGGCACATATCCGCCCTCGCAAACGCCGTTTTCTATGCAGTTTCCACACACTTCGCTGCCACCCTCCTCCAGGTACGACCCCACGGAACACAAACTGAAGTGAGAGGTGTTTTGCCCCGTCAGTCTTTCATTGTAAAAGTACCCGATGTGCACGGCATCGGCGTCGTACATTTGCCTCTTCTCTTTCTATATTCCCGCTCTGTTTCCCGAAAATTGGTTTTAATTTCCCATAAACAACTCGCTCTGTATCCGCTATTTCTCCTCCTTTCCCAAATCCTTCCCGACATATCGCACTCCGGCCCCGATGTCGGCCTCGTTTTCACTGAAAACGGAGTCTCTGACCTTGAAATCGAACACATTCTAAACGCCTGGATTCACCAATACCATCACGGCCCCCCCACTTGAAGCCTCGCATTTTTGGAACAAAGTGTTGCTGATTTCCAAACTGATATTCTAAAATGACTTCAAAAAGTCTGGCTCCACTTCGAAGTAAAGAGCCCCTCCTTTCGTAAGCGCGTAGAACTGAGATTTGTTGTAAAGGGGCACGTGTTTTTAAAGCACTGCCTAATTTTCCGTAAACTTGGCATCTTCGATCGCAGTTTTCAAGCTATTTTTAATATACATTCCGCCTCCGCTCAACGCCGCGAAAGAGTGCGAAATGGTGCTTTATTTTACAACGACACTTTCGGATTCTTCGATAAAAACAGACCCCCCTTGCCCGATAATGAGTTGCAACTGCTGCTACAAATAAGTTTGGTCATATAGACTTTACTCCTCTTTTTACTTAGTCATTTCCACCTAATTATGACTCATCTGCAAGCCATTCAACTCAATACTACTAGCATTTTTCAGGTAAATTGCACCTCCCTTCTCAGAGGCCGTATTGTGAGTAAACTCTGAGTTTTCAATTTGCACTTTTTTAATGTTTTCAGCAAACAAACCTGCTCCCCTTTCGGCCCAATTTGTACTGCTGTTTCCTACAATAGAAGTACCATTATGATTTAAAAATTGCGAATTCTTCACAAGTAAATAATTCTTCAATTCCATCGCGTAAATTCCTTGTCCCATTACCTTAGCTTTGTTTTTCTCCAAAGTTACTCTTTGCAGCTATATTTCGTCCGTATTTCTCACGAATAAACCACCTCCGAAGTCAAATCCGCTGTTATTCGTAAACTTCACATCCTAAAACGTAATTTCCCCCGATTCATTTTCGATTGCCACCCCTCCCCCGGACCCCTTTACAGCATTATTGTAGCTAAAACTCGATTTCTGAACGGTGAATTACTTCGACTTTATGATGGACATTCCTCCCCCCTGAACTGAAGCTTCATTTTTGTTAATTTGCGCCTCTGAAAGCACTCCATTCATACTATCATACATATAAAAAGCCCCCCCCACTGCCTTTCGCGCTATTATTATAGCACTTAACAGAAAAGAAGTTGAAGGACTGCACTTCAACCAGACTGAGAGCCCCTCCTTCGAACGCAGAATTGCTTTCGAAGATACCTCCTTAAATAACGAAATCGGTGAGTTTATAGGCTGAAATTCCTCCTCCGTTCTTCTCGCCAGCCGTGTTCGAAGTCAGGGTCACTTGCACCAAATTTGTGTTATTTGACTGGATGAAGGAAACACCTCCGGCGGACAATTTGGCTGCATTTCCAATAAACGAACACTCCTAAATTGTTGAGTTGAGGGAGTTTTCGATGTGCAGTCCCCCCGTGTTCCCGTCACTGGCTCTGTTGCCTTCCAACCTCGAGTCTATGATTTTGAAATGTTCGGAATAGGAGACCAACATGCCCCCTATATTTTGCTGCGCACTGTTTTCATAGATTTATACCCCTGAAATGCCAATTGAACTACCCTTGAAAAAGTAAACACCCCCACAGGTGTCTCCCGCGCTGTTTAGAAACACCTTCAAGTCGCTTAAAGTTATATTTTATGATGTGTCGATTCCGATACCACCAATTTGGTACGCCTTGTTTTCCGAAATCGTAGTATTGCTTATCTTGATCGTTTTCACATTTCCGATGTACACTCCTCCTCCTTGACGCTGCCCAGTGTTTTTACTCATTGTTGTGTTTCTTAGTGTTACAATTTGTGACTTAAAAATGAATAAAGCCCCTCCTTTGTCGCTCGCTTCGTTGCCATCCATTTATGAATTTTCCAAAGTCACATCCTCGGAATTGTCAGAAATGAACGCTCCTCCTCCCTGGCTCTTTGCGATATTATTCCGCATCGTGATATTTTAAAACAATCCCTTTTTCACGTTCTGAGCTGCTAAAGCACCTGTTATTTTGTTTTCAATTAAATTTAGACAAATTGATTTGAAACGGAAAAATATTTCCAATAAATTTATTCTTACCTCCACATCCCAAAGCAAAATTATTGGAAAAGTGAAGATCGAGTACTTAAAAGCTGTCGAAAATGTCTACAAGTTGAAGGCCTCCGGCATGTCCAATCACAGCATTATTGTCAATAAATTTGACGTTTTAAATTTTGAAAGACTAGGTTTTATAAACTGTTCCGATATATACTGCTCCCCCGTTATTGGCTTTATTGTTCGTAAAAATTATATTTTCCATCAAAAATACGACGGCTATGTTCGAATCTAAGAAGTGGTTTCTAAGCATAATTCCTCCCCCTTTGCCTTGGCTGGATATGGAATTCGTTATATTGGTATTTTTTATTTGAAAATTGTTTATTTTGTATATAACTATGGCTCCTCCATCAGTAGAAGCCGTGTTATTTAAAAACACATTTCCATCCATTATTACAGTGTTCGCTTCATAAAAATAAACAGCTCCTGCCGCATAGGTCTTCCCTCTTTCGAAATTGCATCCCAAAATCTGAAACGTCTGTTTCACAAAGAAAAGACTTATAACTCCTATTTGGCCTGCTGTATTATCGTAAAATCTTGAATTCTTAAATATTGCATTTTCTCCCTTGTACATCATTGTAACTAAAAAATTCGAGTATTATTTATTGGGGTAGTCTTAAAGATTTATTAAATACAAGAGGGTGAAAGTAATAATTCTAAAATAATAATAAAAAGCACCCAAGTTAATTTGATGTAATTATGGTTAGGATTATTTTTTAATT
This sequence comes from Miamiensis avidus, assembly GCA_037039885.1. Classification (NCBI taxonomy): domain Eukaryota; phylum Ciliophora; class Oligohymenophorea; order Philasterida; family Glauconematidae; genus Miamiensis; species Miamiensis avidus. The sequence goes on from JAWVGU010000170.1 coordinate 7,271, forward strand.
AGAACTTAATTTTGATTGTATTAAAATTTTTCGTTATGTATTTTCTAATTTAAGTTTCTAATATAGTGCCCCATATTTTTTATTAAAAACTAGTAATATATTCTTTCTTTTTTTTCATAATTAAAAATAAAAATCAGACTAAAATTTATTAGAATTTACTTTTATTCTTTATTTTAAATACTCTAAAAATAAAAATCCCATAAAAACTATATTATGCCAATAATTTCATGTAATTTTTTTATCAAAAATCTCATTGTAAAAATATTAAATTTCATAGTTATTTTTAAATACCTGCTCCATCTTCTAACGCTGTATTTCCTATAAAAGTGCAGTCATCTACTTTTAAAAACACGGACTCCATAGTTCCAAAGGCTCCGGCTCCGAAATGTTTTCCGGAATTTCTTATAAAAGTGGAATGCTAAATAGTAATTAACCCCATCAATCCTAAGTACATTCCTCCTCCGAATTTATCAGCTACATTTTCTATAAATTTACAATTATCAATCAAAATCTAAACTACTCCTCCCACTAACACGGCCCCTCCATGGTCCTATAATTTGGTATTTCCAATAAATTCAATGTTTCTGAGAACAGTTTGGTTAAATCTAACGATGGTCAGGGGAGATTAAATCAACTGTGTATTGTTTTTGAAAAAAGAATTTTCAATGGTTAAGGAAATCCCATCGGTAATTCCTATCGGAGCTATTGTAAATTATACGTCAAGTTATGAAATTTCTATACTATACAATCCTAAAAATTACAATTAAAGATTTAAAGTCGCTTATTTAATTATATGAATAAACTAATTTCAATGTAGGTGAAAAATTATCGATATTCCAATTAATTTGTAATAAAAAAAAAAAAACTAAATTTTAAAGGTGAAAATTATTCTTTTATTTTTGAAAATATTATTATCATAAATAATATTGACACATAAAAAATGTCCTTCACAAATTCTAATTAGATTCTAGTTTAATTTTACGTAAATTAATAAAATTTGGTTGTATATTTCGTAATTAATACGCCTCACTATAAGAATAAATTTAAAATGAAAATTAAATAAAAAAATCATTTAAATGATAATTCAAAACAAAATAAATATTCTTGATTAATTATTCTAATATTTTATCGCGATAGTATTCCATTTAATAGCCAAAGATTCAACAAAAAATATAAAAAAATAATTCTAAAGCACTGATATAAAATGAAAACCCAAAAATCACAAATTATTATTTTCATTATAAATTAAATATATTTTATATATATATTACCTTTGAAACCCAGAAAAGCGCCCTGCAATTTTGCAAGTCCTTTCTTAGGTACTCTTTGACTGCTTGAATTAAACTCCAGTGTAGAAAGTTTAAGATGCAGAGATTTGCCTGTGCATGCAATAAAATCAAAATTAACAATTTTTAAATCACACACTTCATCCTTTCCTTCCTGAACCACAATGTGAAAATTGAATATAATTTCCGAAGGAAATCCTGCGCAACTGGTTTAATCCAATGAAAAAGCAGTTAAATTTGTTAGAAAATCACTATTGCTGAACCCTTTTAATTCTGCCTCCGCTTAAGTGGCCTAACTGCAGGGCATGTAGAAGTTCATTTCTGGAACTGCTAACTATCTGAAATGCTTGTTTTCATAGTTTACACTATTTAGAATCTATAATTACTCTGTTATATTTGTGTTTATTATTTCTAATTATGGCTGTGAAATGGTAATGTTAGAATACCTATATAAATCAATTATAATTATTCAGAAATGATTGCTTTTATTTAAATATATATGTTAATATACGATGCAGTAAAAATTGCATATAAATAAGAAAAAAAAATAAAATAATAAATATAGAGCTAATATAATTTTTATAATAAAATACTATATTAAAAAAATTATTATTTCTAATTAATAATATATATCTTATTATTTCCCAAAATATTTGTTTACGTTGACAACTCTTTTTCTACATGGTCGATAAGACTTTGAGGTATATACTTTATTTCTTCTGTGTAGATTGAGTTTATAAATAAGATAAATATAAGTATGCACTAATTAATATGCTAAATCTATAAAAAATATTATAGCAAGTTCCTATTTTTCTATTTAATTGTCGGAAATATCCACATATTCTAATCTATTTTATTTCTTTTTTTGCTGATATATTGAATATGACTTTTGAATTTTTTAAATCGATTCAATCCTTATTTTTGTGTTTTATTTTTGTTTTTCTCACTTTTTATTTGTAAATAATTAATAATAAGGTTCTATATTTTTTATTAGTTAATAAATTATATATGACTAAATTTTTTGTAAATCACTTTTTTACTTTCTATCGAAAATTAATTACCTTATTGTCGATAACGAAAATGTATAGTCCCTATAGTTTTACTCACATCTAATATATTATTTTTTATGAATTAATTTAATATTCATTCTTTATTTTTCAATGTTATAAAAAAAATGTATCTATATAAACGATATATTAAAATAGGGTAAATCTTAATTTTAGAATAAAAAATTTATCTACTTACATAAATAAAAAAAAAATCATTTAAAATAAAATTAAGTAGGATTATAATTTTCACTTAAAATAGAAATATAACTTTTATAAGAAAAACGAGTAATAACATATATTTAACTTAAATATTTGAATATATTACTGGAAATATATTTTTATGGGCTTTCTCTGTAATATTAAAAAATATATAAATAATTACCATATACCCTTAAGATAAATTTAACTATCGTTTTTATATATTACAATTATACATATAAATAGTGTGTAAGGTTGTTATCAGATAAGTAATATATTTTAGTGAAAATACATAGACTTTATAAAAGCATTACTACTTTTTAATTTAATTTATAATAAATTCTTGTCAAAATTTGTCTTATTTAATTTTTAAAGACATAAATGTCTCATTCTAAAAAAACCACCCGCTATATTAGAAAATTAAAATGAGTGAAAATTATATTATAACTTGAATAAGTTATAACTATAATATAATATTAAATTATACAGTAATAACGACAATTATTATTCATATATTGATAAAAATAAAACTTTCTAGATAGATATATATATATATTTCAATTTTATAATTCTTTGATTGAGTAAAAATTAGATTTAGAATTAATGAAATAGGGCTTTAATTTTTCACAATAATGAATATTTTTTTACTATCTTAAAAAATGAATTTATTAATAGGGAAAAGTTATAGGAAATTTATAAAATGATTATGATTTAAATATAATTAAAAATTTTTTTATCTAAATTATTCTAAAAATAATATATTATGATTATAATGACATTTAAAAAATTTAAAAGTTATAATGAAAAAATTCTAGAAAATATTTTTCAATATAAAATGTTATTTAATTTTAATTTTTTTTTCTCATTTATTATGAAATTGGTAAATAAATTACTATATAGTTAATATTTCTTGATTTTTTTTATAAAAATATAATTTATATTCGAGTATTTAATCATTTAATGAAATTATATTTATTAATTAAACAATATTCTAATTAGTAAATTTAGATTAAAGAACTTAAAAATAATTATATCTGTTTCAAGTACAAATTTATTTTGTGATATTAAAATTCATTTTTAAAGATAGGGTAAAAAAATTGTATACATATAAAAATGTTTAATCCAAAATAATTTATAAATAGTATAAATTAAATAAATAATTTTCATTAATTTAGTCTTGATTGAATAATAAATTCTTAATAATAAATATATTAGAAATAATAATTATTTTGTTAGACAGTAGAAAATTTCTAAACTTTCCCAACTGATTAGTTATTATATACATAATTTTTAAATAACAATTTGTGGGAAGAATTAAGTAAATACATTTTTCTTAGCATCGCTTATTTCAGATATTTAATTATTTAAACAAAACAATGCACTAACTATTTTAAAACTAAGAAAAATAACTAATTCTTTTTAAATTTTCTAATTTTATATATAATTTTAAAATTTGTTATAAATAACCATTCAAAATATGAACATTGATAAATATTAATTATAATAATATATTTAAATTATTTAAATTTTAGTTTATATATTGAATAAATAATAAAAAATGATATATTTTTAAATATATTTAATTAAATACACTGGTTTAATTTTGGTATAATAATTTTCATTATAAATCAAATTATATTTAACAATGAAAATCTCCTTTACATGGATTCGTGGCAGACAAAGGCTCAATACTTCTTGAACTCTACTATGGAATTATATCTAATGGAGTTGACCTTTCAGATATTTGTTTTAAATATAGATTACTCTGAAAGGTAGTGCTTGTGTCTTAAGTAGGAATTTATGATAAACTGTGTGAAAAAATATATTTTTTTATTCCCATTGGATTTCCTTTAAGGTCTTTATCAATATTTATCTCAGAACGCTATATTTAATATTATTAGAGTCTATTAATTAACGATTATCGATTGGTTCTTTTAAGGGGGCTGGAAAACAAAGAACTAGAGTCGGCAATTGCCCTGTCCTTAATCACACTTGTTGAATTAGGCTCTAAATATATATTATAATTTTCTATAATTTCATCTGGTTCGTGGCCATAAATAGAAGGAGACAGTATTAATTTGGGAGTGTTTTAACTGAGTATTTGATCAATCTTAATTGTGTGGTTTTACTAGTAAAAATATTATAATGATAAATTAACATATAATGCTTTTATACACGTTTAATTAATATTACCTCTTGGTATACTTTGACAAAAGATTTAAAAAATAATTCTAAAGATTAGCTAATCGTACTACTACTTTTCTATTTATTTTTTTAAACTCCTTTTCTATTATTTCTTGTCTAAACAAAAGCCAGTTTCAACTGCCTCCATAACTGCTTTGCTTTTTTTTATTTTTCTATTTATTTGTCAATATTTTAGCCAGCCTTCGTATTTTTAAATTAGCTCCAAATAAACATTTTAAACTAAGTGAAAAACTCGTGCATCATTATTAGTGTGAGAGATATCACATATGTAGAGTTCATAATTATGAGAACCAGAAGTCCGATATATTTGAAATAATTAAGTTCTTCATCAACTGATTAAATGCTTAAAATAAGCAGTACACTTGAAGACTGTATTAAAGAGCCATATATTGCCATTTTATTCAGTTTCTTTGTTATATAGGGCTAATATCTGGCGCATAAAAAGCTATATATCATTAGAATTAAAACAACTAGGCAGATTTAAACCACTTTCCATTCAATATAAAATATACTTATTAACACAATAATGGTTTTCTAAAAAAATTTTTAAATTAATGAAAATTATTTTTATTTTATAACAATTTATTTTTATTACAACAAACTAAGATATGATTTCCCAAAAGTAGAGATTTTCTTTAAACTCTAAAAATAAAATTCCAAATTAACGCTGAAAAATAACTCTTTAGATCATTCTATTTTTATTAGCTTTAACTAGTTTTCTGATTAACAGGAGCGGAAATAGTAGTCCAAGCAAAATTACGACTACAGTATTTATAGGCACCACCTTGCTTTTATAAAAATCCCCATCACAATTTATATTGGTGTCAGCTACACTATATCTTTTCCCAGCAATCTTTTAAAATTTGATATATATATATATTGATATTAAATATACAAACAATTATTAGAGATGTAAGTACTTCTCGACAGGATAAAAATTTCAATGTGGACTGCAATAATCCAGGCTATATATTTATAAAGAAGCAAATTATAGAGCAGTGAATGAAACCAATGAGTTGAAATTTGAATTTTATTATTCTCTTTAATTAAAATATTAAAAATTCGGAAAATATGACCAACAGCAAGCTGATCGAGATAGCTATAAGGGCGTAAATCTAAAATTTATATTTTAGCGATAGTTAATTTTCAGTAGACTCTCCAGCAGCCAAGCAGCTCATACTCGTGCTGAAAAGACTGTATGGATTACCTAAAAAAATAGTTTTTGCTTTAGTAATTAAAAACAATTTAAAAATCACTATTACCTATTATTTAAATGCTCTGTGTGAATTGATACGGAAATTCGTAACTAATGCTCGCCACCAAATAAACTATTTAGCAGTGCATCATTAGAATTTTAAACGCACCAGAAAGTTCAGAAGACTTTTGCATCGGTATATCAAATAGATTTTGTATGCATCGAGATACGAGCCTTTTGTGAATTCTTAGGTTAATTCCATAGATTTGATTAAACAATATGGCAACTGAAGCTATTATAAGGAAGAAAAGATTAACAAAAATTATATCATTTTTTCTGCACATTTCTTGCATTCTCCTGATCCATTTGTGGCATAATTATTTAAAATATCACAGGCCTCACACAACTTTCCTGTGGAACCTTTTTTGCAGGTGTCATTTCCCAAGCACGAGCCAGGTGAATTAAAGCAGTGAATAAAATTGTAAGGATCATTTTCATCTCTCCAAAACTAAATTTTCGGTATTTAAATTATAAATATTTCGGTTTAATTGAAAAATATACAAATTTTTTAAAATTACTTCCTTTTTGGGGTAAATTGGGATATAGCCCCCATCACAAACTCCATTACTTTAACAACTACCACAAATTTCCTAGCCCCCTTCTTTTAAGAAAGAGCCCAGAGGACATAGAGAAAACGAAGACGTGTTTTTACTTACTACTCTCTCATTTTAAAAGTAACCTCCATATATATCTTCGTTTTTTAAAATCAATCCCCTGTTTTCTTAAAAGGTATTGTATTCTCCGAATTTCTAAACTAATTCTCTTTATGAAATTTGGTTTTTACTATTTATAACTCTAAAAGCAGGCCCAATATCTGCTATATTTTGCACAAATACATTATCTTTTATTTTAATTTCCAAATTGTTTTGCTAATGTATCATAAAACCACCTCCACTAGATGCCATACACTATTCAAAAGTAGAATTTACAATATCAATTGAAATAGGGCTTTCTTCCATTAAATTCTGTATAAAAAGAGCTCCCCCCTAAGTAGTTTCATAGTACTAATTTTTTTCATACAAAGATAAATTTCGGTCAAATTTAACAGCATTATTAACAAATTTCGAGTCTTAAATTAGAGTTTTCTTGGAGTTTAGTATGTAAATACCTCCTCCTTATTCGTAAGAAAAAGAGTCAACCAAGGTATTATTTACAAAAGATATTTAATTGGACCTGCCAATATAGATAGATCCTCCAAAATTTTCTCTATTTTTCTTTGAGTCAACTGAAGAAATGACCTAATTTTTTTCAAAATTTGTATTAGAAATACTGATTTACATAGCATCCTTTAAGTAAATGGCCCCACCTTACTTTTAAGCTACATTATTGTAAACTAAGCAATTGTTTAGAATAAAGTTTTAAATTAATTCGGCATATATAGCAGCACCTTGATAATTATTTTTATGGTTTTTAAATTTACACTATTCTATCGAAACATCCGTGATATTTAAGAACATAACCCCAGATCCCTCCAGAAGTGATGTGTTTTATTCAAATTCATTATTAAAAAGCGAAATGGAAGAACTATCTTGTGCATAAACACCGCCTCCTTTTTAATTAGCAGAGTTTTATAATATGAAAGAATTTTCAATTTTAATTTCGTTTGAATAGAGATTTATATATAAAGCTCCCCCATCGCCGTACAGACCCTAATTTTATTTAATCTATAAATCTTATAAACTTATATTCTAAGAATTTGAAATCAAAACCCCTCCTTAATAGTTGCTTACGTTTTAATTTATTTTAGATTTAATTATATGACCAGCATTAGACTCTTAAATCACAACTGCTCCACCTTAAACTTTCGCCATATTATTTAGAATATTTGATTCTTAAATTTTAAAATCATTAACTTAAACTAGCTACACTCCGCCCGCTTTTTCAGCCTAATTATTCAAAATATCTACAAATTATAACTAAATGTCTTAACATATGTATAGTGAAACTCCTCCTCCACCTTTTGTTTTGCTTAAATTGTTTTTTATGTAACTTGAATTGATGACTGTTTAATTAGAACTCATTAAATAAATCCCTCCTGCTTAGAGATTGGCTTGATTAAACGCTATTTAATTCTATTAAATTTAAATATCAGAAGAATACTCTATCTATAATCCCCCCCCTCTACCTTGATTAGCGAAGTTACTTTCGATTTAATTGCTAAACAAGGTAATATTATTACAATAAGAAAAATACAATCCTCCTACATGAAATTAAGCTTGGTTTTCTGTAATATTAGAAGAATTTATTTTGACTAAATTATTTTTGAAAAAATAAAGTCCTCCACAATTTTCGCCCACTGTATTTTGGTGAATTTACACATTTTATATCGTTATATTATAAGAATTTTAAGAACTGAAAGCTCCGTTGTTGTATGCTGTATTCTATGATATTGTGCTGTCTTCTAAAAATATATTCTTTGCATTATTTATGAAAATGCCTCCTGCTCCTCTACTAACTTTGTTTTATTAAACTGTGATATTTAGTAAATAAATAGAGTCTACATTCTACATTGATAGGCCTCCTCCTATTTAACATTTATTGTCTAGACTTTAAACATGTTAAATTTTCAAATTGTTGCAATTATCACCTATAATCAATCCCCCCCCTTTGTTATAAGCTGTGTTATTAATCAACTAAACATATTATATAATACTATTTTGAACCTTAGACATATTAATACCTCCTGAGAAACAATAATTAATTAAAATTAAATTTTATTCTTCCTATTTGTAATATATATATTAGTGTTAAATAAATATCCATTTTAAATACCTCCATCTCCTTATGCATAATTGTCAATGGCTATGATGTTACTTATTAGTATTTGTTCTGGGATATCAGATAAATCCAGTCCCCCTGACTCTCCTATCGTTGCTTTGTTATTAATCAGGGTAACGTTTGTAATAAAAGATCCAGCCGACTTAATTAAACTTTACAACTATAAACCCCCTGCCCTCAAAGCAACGTTATTTTAGAGTTTAATATTTTCTATTTAAATGTTCTAAGCTAATTAAGGATTAGCCTAGTGATTTCTAATTTGAATTCCTCCCCCATTTCCTTCAGGGGCTTATGAATCGTAAACCTCTAAATTCCTAAGCCTGATGTTTTAAATATTATAAAGGGAAATAGACCCACCTCCTATCACAGCTTTATTGGCTTTAAAATAAGAGTTTTTTATTTCAACAAGATTTGATTAATATGCATAAAAGCCCCCTCCTAATCCTCCGTATCCATTTTCAAATCTGCAGTTGTCTACTTCTATTGAAACATCTTATGAATATCCACTTATTTGTCCTCTTGAAGATCCAATATTTGAAGTAAAGTTACTTCTTTGAATAAATAATTTTTGAGCTCTGTATAAAAATAACGCTAAAGAAAAAAAAATTAGAATTTTAATTGTGACATAAACAGCAGTTATTATTCAAAAATTAATTTTTATTTTGATAATAAATTACCTCCTGCATCTTCTTATCCTAGATTATCAGAAAAAGAAGAATCGGTAATATTAAGGGAATTATAATACGAGGCAAATATAGCTCCACCTCCAACTAATTATGCTTGATTTTTTTAAAAAACTGAAGATTGAATATTAATCACTAACACTCTGTCCAGAAATAAACCTCCTCCAATATAAGAGCATATGTTTGAGATAAATTTACAGTTTATAATGTCGAATTATTAGACATTGTAGGCATTTATTGCCCCTCCATTGTCGCCCAATCTTTTATTCCCAATAAATTCTACATTTTCTATTATTGACTATTAGATATTTTTTATATTTACTGCTGATTTGCTTGTTTAAATTATATCCTAAATTATGCATTATTAGATTTTTAATACAGAAATATTTTCTAAATCAATTGGACTGCTTGCTTACTTTATTACTAAATTTAACAATTCTATCTATCGTAATCCTATTAAATATATGTGGAAATTAAATGTTTAGATCATTTAAGCAGTAAATAATAAATTCATTTATATTTTCTATGTTGAGGTATTTAAAAACCACTAAATACATTAAATAGAATATAAAATTATTTTTAAATCACTTATTGCTTTCAAACATTTTATGATATAAAATTTGGATAAATTTTTATAATTAATAAATTATATTCAATATTTTAGAATCTTATTCTAAAATCAAAAATATAATCAATGAGATATATTTACCGAAAAACTCAAGCTGAATGGATTCTAATATTAATTTATGACTATCTACTATTTTTTAATTACTTGAACCGATAACAATTGTTGATATTCGTACATCATGCTTAAAATTCAAGCATTCCGTAAAATTAAATTGGAGACTTTACAATTAACATTTTTCATTTTACATTAATTCCATTCCCACGAAATAAATTTTAATTTAAGAATTCTAAGTAGCACTATTGCAATATTAATAATCATATTTTAACCCCGCATTATTAGACACTATAGTTTTGCCTTAAAATAAGCTTAAATTATTATTTATATAAGTATTTGACTCATTGCTACATGGGATATATATTTCTTTCTCTTCAGTTTATAGTTATCTTTGCTATTAACTATTACCATGCATTTATTTACTTTGGTTGTGATTCTAGTAATTTGATTCTTAACTTATTAATTTTTTTAAATACCTTATTTATTAATAAAAACAAAATATATTATCATATTTAGTTTTATAAAATTTCTATAAGGATTATAAACAATAAATAGATTTATAATATTTACTAGGGATAATAATTTTCTTCATTTTAGTCATTATATCTACTGGAGTTGACTTTATGATTTATATTATATACTTTTGCCTTTAAAGTTACAATTATTAGTTAAAGAAGTAAAATCATAGATACTTTTCTCCGAATTTAATAATTTTTTTATGTCATTTTGTTTTTAATTGAATTTATAATCAGATTTTATTATTTATTTATAAATATTCAATTTTTCTTTATTATTCTTTAAATTTAGTGATAGTATTTGTATATTTATTATATTTTTTTATTTTTATTTTTTTTTATTTATATAGTTTTTATTTTGATTATTCTGATTAGATTAGTATAAATCACTAGAATAAGTAGATGAGCTAAAATGATGATATTTTAATGCTTATCTTGTAAATGAGGTATGAATAATTCTAAATATATTAATTAATTATTAATCTTATTTAGTTACAATTTACATATTATTAAGTTAAAAATATATCTTAAAGTAATAATATTTAGTAGATATTTATATATATTACATATGATATTTCATTCTCTTCTTTGTAAACACGAAATCATTTTTAATTAATTATTAAAATGAATTATTCCTATTAGAAAATTTACTTGATATTCTAAATATATTCCCATAAAATAAAACTATTAGGGCTATATATTATATTTATAAATATTTTAAACAGTTTCACATATAAAAAGCAGAATATAATTAAATTTATATGTTTTAACTAAATTTTTTGTATTTATTTCATTCATTATATAAATATTCAATCGCATGTTTTAGATACAATTTTATAGAATGGATTTTAATATATATGAGGGCTAATGAAATTGGAATATATTTATTTATCTTTTTAAATTATGGCTAATATTTATAAGTAAATATCGAAAATATTTTAACGCATATTATAAATCATCAGTTTAAAATTCTAAATAGTTGTAAAATGAAAATTTAAACTAAATAATACTAATAAATAAAAATTATAAATTAATTAATATTTGAGTTATATATATTATATTTATATTTGATTATTCTTTCAAAATCTAATTAATTAAAAAAATATATTTTCTATAAAAATTTTCTAATATTATTTCATACTTTAGAAATTAATTTTAGGTTTTGAAATCACCTAAATGATATATGGTACAGATTTTATGTAAAAAATATTAAATTAAATATAATTTAAAATAAAGAAAGGAATAAAATTACTCAATATAACAAACAATTGAATTTCAAGAAATTAAATGAAATTTTATTTATTTATATATATAAAACTAAGAATAAGAGATTTATTAAAATTGGTGTGAATAATTTTAAGTTTATAATATTTCATTAAAATTAATGATTTAAAAAAATATTTTAATATATATATATTTTTTAAAATAAATAATTTTATTGAAAAAAAAAAATTCATAATCATCTAATTATTAAATCGACTCACTTAATAACAATAGTACAAATTTTATTATTAATAAATTTAATTAATATAGTAATATATAATGTAGATATTTTTTTTTATTATTTTAAAATTGATGAAATTTATATAGAAAGGTTGGTATTGGCAGTTTAAATAATAAAACAATTTTATTTGTATATTTTATACTTATTTCATATACCTGTTAATGATTATATTATATAGAAAAATACATTTTTTTATAAATTTATATTTAATATATATTTATAGACAATAATAAATAAATTAATTAATTAATTTTAATATGTATTTCAATCAAATTTAACTTCCCAATTAAAATCTCCTTTGCAAGGACTAGCAATAGTAACAAGACTATTATTTTAGTAAAAAGATATAGGGGGAAGCGATTTTTCCGATATTTGTTTAAGATAAGGAAAACTTTGAATAGCACTTGGGATATCTTATGTGGGAAGTTTAGATATACTATTAGCAAATGTATGATGTCTATAACTATAAAATTAGTTTTAAGGGGTTTATTCTATTACACTATCTTAGCACTCAACTTGTTAGAGTGAAATTTTCTTTAATGGATTTCTATAAGAGGATTTTTCATAAAAACGAAATGAGCTGCTTTATTCGGTAGATTCTTTCACTTTTTATATTTCTTTAATTGATTTAGGCGATTATTAATCATCACTCATTTTATTCTTTTTCTGGGCACTAGGCGGAGACAATACCAAATGTATAGAACAGATGTTACCATTTTTGTCTTTTTCTGTATACGTACTTTTCTATATTTCCTCTATTATATTGTTTTACTAATAAAAATTAATATTATTTAAAATAATTAAGTAAAGATAAAATAAAAATATTAATTTTAAATTACTTTTTTATATATTTCTATAAAAATAGAATAAAACTTTTCAATGTTAGAAGGTGATTCTTTAGTTTTTGTTAAATTGTCTTTCACCCTCAATTTTTTTTATTTTATAGCAGAAACGAATGCTATTTTGATGTTTCTCCATTGATTCTTTGCCTTTTTTTGCCTTAGTAATTACATTCCTATTTTTTATCCGACACTACTATTTTCAAATGAATTCCATAAGAATAATTTAAAAGAAGACAAGAAATCTTACAGTATAATACTAATCAGTATTATAAAATATGCAGAATTTAACAATATTAACACAGCGAATCCTGCAAATTTGTAATAATTTAAATCATTTTAAACTGATTCAATGCTTAATATGAGTAGCACTGTTATTGATTGAAGTATACTTCCACTTATAGCCATTTTATTTAGCTTATAAGTAACATATGGTTTAAATTTGGCACATAAGTAGCTATACACTATAAGGATGAGAACAACCAATCCAATTTAAACATTTTTTGATTCGTTATAGAATATACTTATTAAGACGATTAATATTTTCTAATTTTAAAATAAAATAATATAAATTATTAATTAATTATTTAACTATTTTTATTATTTTTTTACAGTAAAAATTGATATAATTTCCCAAAAATACAATTTATCTTAAAACTCTAAAAATAAGATTCCGTATGATCTTTGAAATTATAATCTGTGGATCATTTTATTTTTCTTAGCTTTTTTCAAAATATTTGCAAAAAGAGCAGGAATCACAAAGCCAAGAAGAATAACCAATGTTATGTTAATAGGAATAATTCTATCTTTATAGAATTCTCCATCACAACTTATATTCGTATCTGCAGTGCTATATTTTTTTCCTGCAATCTAATAAAAATAAATAAATAAATTATAAGAAATTGTAAATAACAAATTTTAAATTTTTTTACAGTCCGACAAGATAAAAACCTTAGGGTATTTTATAGTAAACCTGGCTAAATATTTAAGAAAAAGCATATGATAGAACATTTAATAAATCCGAAGAGTTAAGTCTTGAATTTTATAATTTTTTTAAATAAATAAGATAGTAATTCATGTAAAATAACTAAAACTAAACTAAGTGATATTGCAATTAATGAGAAAAATTGCATTGAATATTTAGCAGTATTAAGATCATAGGAAGAATTTCCTGCATTTAGGCAGCTCATGCTAGTGCTAAACAAATTATGCGGATTTCCTAAAGTAAATGTTAACGATTTTAAAATTTTAATTTTGTGTTTGATATAGAAATTTATTTGTACCTATAATTTATATAGATTCTGTAAATTAGTAAGGGAATTCAATGCTTATACTAGCTACTAGATAAATTATTTAGCAGTGCATCATTAGAATTTTAAAGGCTCCTGAAAGTTCTGAAGATTTCTGCATTGGTATATCAAATAAATTTTATACACATCTTTAGATCATTTTTTTTTAAATTCTTAAATTAATTCCGTATATTTAATTGAAAAGTATGCACACAATCGCCACGGTAAGAAAAAATAGATTCACGAATAAAATATCTTTCTTATCTGCACATTCCGTACATTTTCCTGAACTATTCCTAGAATAATTGTTTTCCAAATCGCAGTTTTCACACAATCTCCCCGTATATCCTGTTTTACACGTGTCATTTCCTTTACAAGATTCAGGTTTATTTTTACAATAAATAAATTAATAGGAGTTTGATTCATCTCTCCAATACTTAGGGTTGCAAAAATATATTAATATTATTAAATTTTATTAAAACTATATTTTTTTTACATTTTTTTATGGGGTTACTGGTATATATCCACCTTCACAAATGCCATTACTAAAACAATTTTCACAAACATCATTTCCCCCTTTTTTTAAATAGGAACCAACAGTGCAAAGAGAAAAATGAGAACTATTAGTATTTATAAGCTTTTCATTGTAGTAATAGCCAATGTAAAACTATTCCCCATTTAATATTAACCCTTTATTATCTTAAAATGAATTTTAATTGCTTATTATTTATTTGGTAAATAGTTCCTCTTCAATTTTTAAATCTTTTGATATAATTCTAAATGCAGGGCCAATATCAGCAGTATTATTATAAAATTTATTTTCTTTAAATGTTGTGTTAACCTATTGGTAAATCATTATTGCTCCTCCACTTGAAGCAGAGCAATTAGAAAATGTAGAATTCTAAATTTCAATTCTATTATTAGCCCCTTAATCTTAATTATCAATATATATAGATCCACCCTATGTTGTATTATAAAACTAATTCTTATAAAACAAGGGGATGGATTATTGCAGGAAAACTTTGTTGCTATTAAAAATTGAATCACTAACTTTTATATTTTAAACATTTTGTATATATATTCCTCCTCCTTATTCAAAAGAATATGAATTATTTACAAATAAATTTTTTAAATTTACTTTAGAGGCCTTTTAAATAAATAAGCTTCCTCCTTTTTATTATCGACTTTAACTTAAATTATCTGATTGTTGTATTTAATTATCGACAAATTAAGTACTATTGACTTCTATTATTTTGCAATTTATAATATTTATAGCTCCTCCTTACTTTGTTACAGAATTTTGAGTAAACTTGGAATCATTTATCAAAACCTAATTAATATTTTCCCCATAAATAGCTGCCCCTTACTCTATTTTAACTTTGGTATGATTTTTAAACTAACATTCGTTTATTTATAAAATAGTGATATTATTTGCAAATATTCCTGATCCTTGAATAGAAGAAATATTATCTTCAAATATGGTCTTTTATATATAAATAGAATTGTTATCTATTAAATATAACCCACCGCCTGAAATCGCTACCGTATTTTGCATTATTTATGATTTAGTTACTTGAATATTATTAGAATTTTAATTTATAAAAATTGCACCTCCATTTCCTTGTGAAGCTTTGTTCTATTTCAATGTACTTTGGGTTATCTGTAAATTATTTGAAGCAGAAACTGATAACCCTGCATATTATTCACTGACATTTTCATTGATATTAGAGTTTATAATTTCCCCATCAGATGATTCGAATATGTATATGCCTCCCATTTATTATATTCCCATATTTTTAGCAATGTTGCAATTTTAAATAGTAAAATTACTAACTTCTAGATAGCTTATTCCCCCTGCTTTCAGAGCTGTGTTATTTTATATTTCTAAGAATTTTAATTTTACATCTTTGCTTTTATAAGAAGATATCCCTCCTCCTTACGAAGCTTTACATTCATTGTAATTGATTGCCCCTGAATAAATGGTTACATTTGTTAAGTCTTTTAAATAAATTCCCCCAGCTTCAAGGTGTGCCTTATTATAATTTATTTAATTTGATTATATATATATATGCTAAGAGTCATCCAATTAAACTCCCCCTGCCATTCCTTTTATGGCATTATTTTAAGTAATATTGCTTTCTAATAAATTTATTTGCGAGCAATAAGAAATTTACCCCCCTCCATTACTAAATTCTGCTGAGTTTTATGTGATGTTTATTTATGTAAATGATAAAATATTGACCTTAAAAAAGTAAAATCCTCCACCATTTTCGCTAGCCTTGTTGGAGTAAATTTTTGTATTGCTTAGAGATACATTTTTTGATAATTCTACACCAATTCCTCCGGTATTGTAAGCAGTGTTCGAAAAAATATTGCTTTCTTTTAGTTAAATATCATTTGAACCTGAAATAAAGATTCCTCCTCCTGTATTAATCACACTATTTTAATTTAGAGTAATATTTTAAAATGTCAAATTTGTTGATCCTTGTGCCATAAATCCTCCCCCGTATTATTTGCTCTTATTTTCCTAAAATATGATGCTCTTTAATTAAAAATTCTAACATTAATCTCCAATGTATAATCCTCCACCTTTGTTATTAGCATGATTTTTAATGAATTTTACGTCATAAATGACTGCATTACTAACTTTAGAAATAGATATTCCCCCTAAATAAAATTTAATTCTATCAGATTATTTATCAAAAACAAAACTAATTTATGATAATTAAAATCATTTTAGCATTACCCCCATTTCCTTCTGCCGTATTAGAATTTACTTTTATATCAGATATTGTAATTAATTCCTAAATATCATAAATATCCATTCCTCCAGATTGCCCTATAACAGCTTTATTTTCTAAAAAAGTGATATTTTTTATAAATGAACCTTCTGACTTGTAGAGTGAAGCAATTTACAGACCTCCAGCTCTGAAGGCTGTGTTATTTTAAAAGTATAAATTTTCGATTTGAAGCATTTATGGTAGTGAAGGGTCTAACTAATAATTTCTTATTTAAATTCCCCCACCATTACCTTCTTTGGCTATAGAATTATAAACTTCTATATTTTTTAACTTGATGTTTTGAACTTTGTAAATGGCTAAAGATCCTCCTCCAGCACCCCCTATATTCTTATTAAAATATGTATTCGTGACCTCCATCGTTTTCGTTTCAAAAACATATAATCCTCCTCCTATATCTCCTGTTCCATTTTCAAACCTGCACCCATCGACAACAACGGAATTAACAGGAAAATATCCACAAATTTACCCTCTTTAAATTGCAGTATTAGAGGTAAAATTACTGTTTTTAATACTAATATTTTCCCCTCTGTACATCAATACAGCTATGTAGAAATTATAATATTATACAAATAATTAAACTTAATTTAAATAAATAATAAATTCATATTTATATTTTTTACCCCCTCCATCTTCCTATGACTTATTATCTGAAAATGAAGATCCTATAATATTTAAAGTATTGTATTAACCAACTAGAATAGCTCCTCCTCCTATTAACATAGCTTGATTTCTTTCAAAAATCGAATTTTAAACAGTCACTACGCCAACCCCTGCTAAATAGACACTTCCACCAAATTAAGAACTAGTGTTTTCAATAAATTTAGAATTTTTAATAGATATCTATGGAACTCTGGCAGCAGTTAAAGCTCCCCCATTATCTCCTATTCTTTTATTTCCAATAAATTCTAAAGTATCTAAATCTGCAATATCCACATCAACAAGAAACAGCGGAGAATATAGTGATTATGTAATGTTTTTAAAATTACAATTTATTATATTTGCTTTAGTGGCTTTTTATATCACTATCGGACTTAATGTCTATTCAAACTCTAAATTTTTAATTCTAATTACTTTATTCCTAAAAAATTAATCAAAATGATTAAGAATTTAGGATGCATTTTAAATTAGAATTTTTTTTATACACTATTTATAAAGTCGAATAATAAATATATTTTTTCAGTAAAAAATTCTGTAAACATTCTAAATTTTATATATGAATATGTTATAATAAGTTAAGCTACTGAATCGCTGAACTTTAATAACAAAGACTTTAAATTAATTGATTTATTTAAACTAAAAATATTCTTATTTCTAAACAATAATTATAGCTTTGATTGTTTGAAATAGAATAAGTAATTTGAGTTTTTTTACTTCTTTTATTTTATTAATAAATTTATATTATAAAAAAAAAATGAAAATTGTTTAATTTAATAATTTTTACCAACAAAAGCAACCTATAAAGATTTTAATATAAGTTTATATTTATCAAACTCTTTTTGTTTGCTTGAATCAATAATTAAAGTTGAAATATGGACATTATATTGCTGACCTCCACATTAACTAAAGTCAATTTATAATCCTTGTAATTAACATATTTCGTTTTGAATTTATTTTAGCCCTACCATATACAATTTTATCATCATATCATTCTAAAGATTCTGGCAAAAATCTTTGTTAAGGATAAGACCTAGATTATTGCTTAAAACCAAATTTTAATCAAAAAGATCCTAATTGATATTCAAATACTATAAAGTCTCTTGACTACATGGAATATAATATATTTTCTCTTAATTTTATAACTATCTTAAATTATGTGGTGTTTTATAGTTATGATAATTTTTAATTTAACTCATTTAATATGAATCAAGTCTATAGCTATTAGAAATTTATTTAAAATACCTATTTTATTTTAAATAAAAAAAATATTTTAACCATAATTCTTACAATTCTAATATAAATATATATGTAATGTCATAAAAAAATCTATCAATGCTAAATCAAAAAATCAGTAATTACTTAGTTTATTGGTCATCTTAGATTAATAATTTGTTGATACTATCTTATAAAATGCTTTAGTAATTCAAATTTTTAAATTATTCTAAAGTAATACAAACTATTAAAACATATTAAAGGAGGGTGTACAATCCTATATTTTATGTATTTTATTTTTTTTTTATATTTATATATGGCATTTCTCGCTTTATAATGCTTTTTTACATTATTATTTTTCTTAATTTAAATAGGGTATTATAATTTTAGTAAATCAATATATTTTTTTTTTTATTTTTTTTTTATTACTTTTTTTTTTAATTTCTATATAGTTATAGAAGAGTAATTTATTTCACATAATAAAAATAAATTCATATAATATGATAATAATGATAGGCTTTTTTACATGTAATATTAATCCAGAGAGCAAATAAAAATTATTAATTCTAATTTTATATTACTCCAAAATTATAGTCGCACCAAAATATGAGCTAATACATTTACTTAATAATGAATTGTTGATGTAAAATATTTCCATAAAATTTTTAATACGTTTATAATATAATACATATTTTGTGTAGGTATAAAACATATTATTTCTTATAATTCTATAATTTTTATTGGTTTTGTTTCATTTAATTTATTATCATGAACTAACTATCATCAATAATTTGAATAGTATTTCAATAAAATTCTCTATAAAATATATAATAATATTTATATTTATATGATGCTAAAAGAGAATTCAATTGTAAACTCTTTATTTAAAATTTTAATAAAATGATATATTCTATTATAGCATTTATCAAAAATAACAAAAGTTAATTTAATTTTAGATCAAGAATTTTTATTATATTATATTTCTTTATTAGCATTCCAATTTTAAATAATGATAACAACTAGATTTTATCATATATTTTTATATCATTGAAGTTTTACAAAGTTAAAAAATTAAAGAAAAAGTATATAATGTAACAATTGTAAAAATGTACAAGTTTTATATCTTAATAAAATATAGGAAAAAAAAATAATTTAGCCGCTTATCATGAATTTATCATATAATGAGATATAAGTATTTGATTTTAAACTAATTTTCTATTTACTAATATATGAATATTATATATTTAGAAGCATAGATAATTATAGAATTTAATTGATATAATAAATATATTTCATTCATAAAATTATACAATAAAACATTTTCTAATAAATATAATTAAAATTATGATATAAAATTATTTTATAAGCAATTTAATTAAAATTAAAAAAAAATAATGATAATTCTAAACCTTGATTACTATTTATTAGATAAAAGTTAATAATTTCACAAATTCTGTAAATTTTTATCACAAAAAATATAAATATAAGCAAATTTTTTACTTTATTAAATAGATCGTTTATATATTAAATTCTAAATAATATATTTAATGAAATTGCATTAATTTTATTTTTATGATAAAAATTAAGCATTTTGATTATAGTTGCATATTAAAATCCTATTAGAGAAAAATTATGGAATATATATTATTTATGATTCTAATTATCTTTAATCATTATGATATAATATGAAAATTGTATCTTTTATCATTTTATATGTCTTAAAATCAAAATTAGAAAAATAATTTATTGGTTTTTCAATGAAAGTAAATTTATTTTACATTGATATTATTTTTTTTATAAATTTAATTTGTTTATTTTATTTTAGTACTTAATCTCTTAAAACTAGTAATTTTATAAATGTAATTTAAAGCAATTTTAGTTATGGAGTTTTTGGTATCAAAATTCATAATTTTTTTTATAGTTTTTATAATATATTTCTTATTAAAATATTATTTTTTATTTTAATTTATTTGTATAATTTATTTTTGCATATTTATGAAAATTCATTATATCATTACATAGTCTAATATTAATTTATTAAATTTGATAAATCATTATTTAATGATTAAAATACATGAAAATTTCCTTGATAATTGATTATTTAAAAATGATATCCAAAATCAATTTTCATTATTTACATTTAATTAATTATTAATATATAATAATAATAATTTTTTCAAAATAAATAACTCATATAAAAAATTATATAATATATTAAATATCTATAAAATTAAATCTATATTATGAATTTGTCAACCAAAAACTCCATATTCATATGGTGAAGAATGAATATTATATAATTTTTATAAATCTATGAAAATTATCTTTGAATCTCACATTATTTTAAAATCTATTATAATTTAAGTTGACTTTGTGTAATTAATCATAATTTATTTATATCAAATTTAATCTAGATAATATAGTTTTATTATAATGTTTATCCACAATCAAATCAAAATAGTTAATATATAAATTAAAAAGAATAAGAATAAGATGTAACGATAATCTGAAAGTTTACAATAGGTAGAAATACAAAATCACACATTTGATGATATAATGGAAAAAAAAATAGGATGTGGAAAACTTCAATACATATGTGGTTTTACACTTGGTATGATGTGTCTTGCAGATGGAGCAGAGATGCAAGTATTAGGATTCATTTTACCTGTTATAAGTAAAAGTTTAAGTCCCATTAATAAATTTATCAAACATATATACTGATATAAAATATTGATAGAAAATGAGTGGAATGTTTCAGATTGGTAAATAAACATGATGGGGTCATGGGTTTTTATTTTATGGGGAATTGCTGGTAATATAAATATTTTATAGAAAATAATATAAAGTGTAATTATAAAAAAAAACAATTTATATAAATTCCATATATATTAATTAAGCATTCGGCTCAGGATATATATGCGATTTATATGGTAGAAAAATTCCTATGCTAGTAAGTACTTTTGGCTAAGCTTTCTTCGCCTTGATATCAGCGGCTTCTTAAAACTATTGGCAATTGCTCATTTTCAGATCTCTTTTTGCTTTCTTTTTAGGAATTGGAAATCCATTGTCTGCTAGTAAAATTAATATTAAATTGAAAAAAATTTTTAAAATTTTATGAAAACTTATTTTCAATTCTTATAGCATATATGTCGGAAATTGTGCCAAAGGAAAAAAGAGGGAAAATATTGGCCTTAGTTTACAATATGTTTCCATTCGGAGAAGTTGTAGCAATAGTCTGTGCATATATTTGTTTGAGTAATTTACATACTGGTTCATGGAGATTATTATTGGTTTTAACTTCAATTCCTGGAATAGTAGCATTTGTAATGTCCCTTTATTACTTGAAAGAATCACCCAGATATTTGTTAATAGCTTAAAATAATCTTAATTCTGTAATTTTTATTGAAGTTATAAATAAATAAAAAACTACACCTATAAAATTACATTACATTAGACTATTTTTATTTTATTTTTTTTAGAAAGAAGAAGCATTGCAATTATTGGACTTTTTTGGAGAATAAAATCATAACAAAAATTATTAAAAATTAAACTAATAAGAAATTGATGGTTTAATGAAATGGGCTGAAGAATAAAAAATTGCTCAAGGAAAGTATTAGGCTAGTTTTAAATAGTTATTTTCTGATCAATATGCTTCTACTACTTACAAAACAATGTTATTATGGTTCTCATTTGCATTTATTTATTATGGAATTTTATTTTAGCTACCAACGGTGCTTTTCAAAATACACCAAGAAAATGGGCATGAAGTTTCTTAAACAAAAAAAACTGATTTTTTCGGTATATTTCTTGCTGCCTTGGTCGAAGTAATAGCATATTTATAATAAAAATTATCTAAATTTAATGTATACTTTTTAGATTCCATCTAACGTATTGGGGCTTTTTTTATTAGAAAATCAAGGAATGGGAAGGAAATTTACACTTTATTGGTCTTATATAATTTGCACAATAAGCAGTTTTATTGTTTATATACATGCAGTTGATGATTCGATATTCTTCTTTTTTATTGCTGTAGTCAAGTTTTTCATTAATATTTGCTTTCTAGCTTGCTATATCTTCACTTCTGAGATATATCCTACTTCATTTAGATCAACTGGTGTAGGATTTATGAATTCAGTTACAAGATTTGGAGGCATACTGATGCCTTGGGTAATTTTTAAAAAAAAATATTAATAATTTGAAACTGTTTTATTGTATAATTTTTATTTTAGGTATCTATGTTTTTTTATATTTTTGGAAATACAGGTCCTTTTTGTTTTGTACACTAATAAGTGCTGCCTGCGCATTTGCAGCATATAAAATTCCAACGGAGACTAAAAATATGACTTTGGATACATATGCTTAAATAAAAGATATTAATAGTATCTAATATTAACTTTAAAATAGCTAAGCCTGATTGATTCTTTTAAATTAAAAATAGAATAAAATATTCAATAAAATACAATAATTGCCATTATTGATGTTTTATTTTAATTTATGTTTGGAAATATAATTTATATTTGGAAATATTATTAACTTATATTTGGAAATATTATTAACTTATATTTGGAAATATTATTAACTTATATTTACTCCTAAAAAAAGTAGATAAATAAATAAATAATATATTACTATCGGTCGATTAATTTAAATAAAAATCTAGAAATGAATGAATTTTAAAATTAAAACATATAAAAAAAAATGAAAAAATAAATTATAAAAATTATTATGAATAATAAAAATAAAATTTTTAAAATTTATTTTATTGATTATTACAATATTTAATATAAAAATTAAAATCTTGATAAAGTTTATTTGAAAAATTTCTATATTTATATATTTAATTTTGTTTAAAATATTATTAGGTTTAATTAGATTGATTTTTATAGAAATAATATTTTTAGTTATATTTAAAAGTAATATACATACATAATTTTTTGTTATTTTACACTCTTGAGGTAGTTAAAATATTTGCAAATTCTAAATAAATATATATTAATAATATAAATTAAAGAAGTAATAGAAAATTAAAAAATAAAAATAAAGAAAAAAACAAAATTATAATGTAAGAAAAAATGATTTAGCAAAGGAATAATGATGCCTTTTAATAATAAATGTAATAAAAAAATTATTTTCTCAATTAATCATTAATGATTATTTTAATTTTTATTTTGTTAAGAAATGATTAATAACGATAGATCATGAATGCTTAGTATGAATAAGGAAATTAAATAAATCCTATAAACCAACCCTAATATCAGATATAATAATAGCATCCAATGCCAAGATCATAACCTCAGCATAATAACCAAATTATGATTAACTAGAATCCAAACAATATATAAGTATAAATGCAAAATTTTAATCCCTATTAGTAAAATATTCCAATCAATGTCAACAACTAAAGGAATTTCTAAGTTAAAGGAATGATGCCTGTTATATATAATGTCTAAAATAATATGTTGGTAAACCCAGAATACACAGAATAAGATAAACAATAAGATTTACAATAATATTTACATTAACCTAGTTGTAGTAATTATTAAAGATACGAAAAGTGGGATTTTTTTTGTGGATTAATTACTTTTATCCTAATCATAATTGCTTCCATAATATTAATAGTTAATGGGATAGGGGCATATATTACAGTTATAATTATGTATAGCATATATTTACTTGAAGCCATGTTTTGTAAATATACTAGATATATTTTGACATAAATAATTTCATAAGAAGAAATGTAAGACAAATTACAAAAATTTAAAGAAGAAGGAATGTAAGTAAGGCTAATAATTAATTCATGGAATTATTATACAACAGTAACTTTAAAAATAAAAATAATTATTGTTATAATTATATTAAAACTAATTTAAATATTTTATGAAAGAGTAATGATGAAGGTGGAACCACTACTCATTAAACATATATTTATAAAGACATAATAGCTCCTTTTAATTATTCAAGAATTTTAGATAAAACTGGAAATATTTTTGATGACATTTTTGAACAATGTAATATTGTTAGAATAGTTATATCTCCTTTAATGCAATTGGGAGACACTAAAACATAAATGGCATATGAAACATTAAAAAGTGAATGGGATAAAAAAGCTAAAAACTCAGCTTAACATTTTTCCGTTGTATAAGATATAAAATTATACCAAAGCCAACTAAATTTTATTGTATCTAAAAATAAATAAGCTGGACTTTTTTGTTTTAGATTTATATATATTATAATGATAATATTAGGATTAAGTTTCATATCTAGAATGATTTTTGCTTCGAGAATACGATATTATGATTAAAAAATAAGAAAAATAATTTATGTATGAATTTTCCAGTCTAATTTTATTTTATTAAATATATTATATTAATAAATGCACCATTATTGATTAATTGTAATATTGGTTATGTATTAAGACATAAAATTCTTTCGCTTTCTAATTTATTTATAATATTTTAATAATTTTATATTTATATGTATAAAGCTATTAAAGTATATATTAAAATAAAATTAAATTAAAAAAAAATTTTTTAATAACTTTTTACTAAGGAATTATTTAAGAAATATATTTAAAAAAAAATATATACTTTAAATTATAATTAATATTTAACTAATATTTAAATAAAATATAATGATGACTTAAATTAAACATATTTTATTAAATTTATTAATGTATTTTTTGATGGTTTTGGTAAATTAAAATATTACTTAAATTTTATAAAATCGAGGGAAACTTATCTAAGAAAAAAACTTTTTCATCTATGTTAAACTCTTAACTGGGAAAATAAACATCTAATATGGAATGCATATATCAGACCCTATTTTATCTACTTAAGTCGTATTATAAATACAAAATCTAAAAGTATTAGAAATTAATTCCATAGTATTTGGAGATAATCTTACAAAAAATTCTAAATTATCCCGTAAAACACTCCAAATGATATCCTTTTTGCAATTTTCGAAAATACTTAATAGACTTCTTAATATTTAGAAACAAAAAATAAGCTTAAAATTAATTATAGATTTACACAAATTTTCTAAAATTTGGAAGAAACAGATAAATAAGAACTAGCTAATATTAAACTAATTCCTTATAACTTCCATTCTCTTTCTCCAAATATGTTTGGGGGGGGAGTGAATACCCATGGTTAATACCTACTAACCAGGGATAAAGTTTACTACCCTTTGAAATTTATAAAGGTAACAAAACCTACCCCTGGTTTAATAATTTATTGACCAAACATAAAGTTTAATTAGCTTGGAAATTTATATATGTACATAAGCATATCCATGGTCAATAAATAATTATTAAACCAGGGATAAGATTTGGTAAATATAAAAATTTTTAGAAGTTAATTTCAACATATAATTATATAATGGGTTACAATTATTATCTTTAATAATTAGCTAAATATTAATAATATTAATATTGATGTTACAATAATTTATATTGGCATCATTAAATAATTAGTAGGAAAATGTAAAACACAAAAAAATAGAAAATTTTAGTTTATATAATACCCATACTATAGTATTAATTAAATTTATAGAATTAGATATAATCCTATAGAAATTAATTCAATACTTAAATTATGAAAAAATAATTAATGTTAATATCTTTGTTGTTGCTTATAGTATATTTCATTTATAGTGTATGTCATTTAAACGGTAAAAAAATGTTAATATCATTTCTTTAAATAAAATATATTTGTATTACTTTGCATGTAATAGTATCTATATTTTTTGCTTTGTTTATAAAAAAATTTATTATACTGAATAATAGAATTTTATATTGTAATTTTTTATTTTCATTTATAAATTTATGTAAAAAATTATTTTTTTTTTAACAATATATTATTTTTGCTTAAATATTACTCTAGGTGTATGTAGATTTATTATAATAAAAATTTAAAGTTTACTAAAACATATCCATGGCCAACACACTATTAGCCAGGGATAAGTTTTGGTGCGGATGCAAATTTCAAAGGATAGTAAACTTTGTCCATGGTCAACATATTTTATTGACCATCGGTATTTCCTCCCCCATATATGTTTGATCTTGTTACAATAAACATCTACACTTTAACATAATTATCCAGCACACAAACTTTAATAAAGAGTAATTTATATTCCAAATGACAAATGTTATAAATTAGAATTATCCTTTGAAAAAAAGCAAAAGAAATGAATACTAGAATGATATATAAATTATATGATTATATATAATCTTTAATATATAATTGATTTACTTTTATTAATTAATTAAATATATTAGTAATATAGTTTCATTTAATATTATATAAAAATAAAGTATGGTATATTTTCATTGATATGGTACATGTAATGTTATGTTTTTATTAATGTATCTTTATATTAGAATACAAAAAATAAGCAAAAAAAGCTTCGTGTTAAAAAACAAATAATTAATTTTTATAAAAGCTTTACAAAATCCTTACAACTCGTTTATAACATAAATGATTCATAATAAAATATTACTTAATAAATATAAGTAAGAGCTAATATAAAATATATAATTTTATATAATTATTTAATTTATAAATTATTATAAGTAAAATGAAATATATTTTATTTTTTTATAATTTAAACGTATAATAAATAAATTTTATTAAAAATTTTATTTTACTTTTTGATAATAGTTTAACATATTCCTTATTGTTCTTTTTTATATCTGTAGATGTTTTTAATTAATATTTACTTTTTGGCTTCCTTTATCATTACTTAATATATATATTATACATCATTAAAATCAGCTGGTGTAGGATTTAGGAATTCAATTGCAGATTAGGATTAATACTGATTTCAGACTGGCAAATAAGATTTATATAATTTGAAACTCTTTTATTGAACAAATTTTCTCTTTTAGGTTTCTATGTATTTTATATTTTAGAAAATATAAGTCATTTTACAAAAACTAAAAATAAATTCCTCTAATTATAACTCTAAAAAATTATTAAATAAATTTCTATAATAATAATAAAAATCCAAGATTATATCAAAATATTACTTTAATTACAAATACATTTAATTTATTTTTTCCTGTTTTTTCAGCATACGTGATTAGTGTTTTTTATTATTTTTTGACATATAACTTATTTTTTTTAACAAAAAAAAAAAAAATAATGAGATCATAAATATACATTTAGCACAAATGTTTTTTCTATCTGTTTTTTTTAATTTGGAAATTATAATTTATGTATACAAAATAAAAATACATATAATATTAAAGAATATTCTATAGTAATTATTTCTAAAAAAAAACTTAATATAATATTTATTGAAGATAGTTTTATTAGAATATTAAAAATTAATTAGATTTTAAAAAAATGTAATTAAATTATTTATTTCTATTAATATAATTTAATAGTAAGAATTAATTTCATTGAATTTTCTAAAACTAATATTTTTAGTTCTTTATAGTTATTATTAATTATAAATAAATATTTAATTTATTAATTATTTTCTCTATATATGAAGAGAAATCAATTGTTAAATTATAAATAAATATAAAAGTAGTGTAAATTAAAAAAACAATAGTGAAACAAAACAAAAAAAAACATAAAAATATAATTTTAATTAAATAACAAATTATTAACAAAAGATGATCATGGCCAATAATATTAAATGCATTTTAAACATTATTTTTCCATATAATATTTATTTCATTTATCTTATCGTATAGAAAAGATTAAAAGTTTTATATAAAATAAAAACTATTGTCTAAAATAATAAAAATGAAATTTATAAATATAATTAATTAATTAATTAATTACTTGATATATTAAAAATCTTAATTAAATTTACTTGAATAATTTGTATATATGAATATTTAATTTAGTTTATTTTAAATATAGAGGTAGATTTAATTAGATTGGTTTTTATGGAAAATAATATTATAAACTATTTTTAGTTATATTGAAAAGTAATATAAATAGTTAATTTTTTGTTATTTTTCACTCTTGAGGTAGCGAAAAAATTTGTAAATTCTAAATAAATATATAAAAATAATATAAATTAAAGAAGCAATAAACAAACAAAAAAACTTAAATACTGAAAAAAGGAAATTATAATGAAACAGGAAATGATTTAATAAAATGATGATGCCCTATAATAATAAATGTAATAAAAAAATGATTTTTTCAAATAATATTTAATTGTCTTTTTAATTTTTATTTTGTTTAGCAATGATTAATAGCGTTAGAACATGAATGCTTAGTATGAATAAGGAAATTAAGTATATCCTATGAACCAACCATAATATCAGATATAGTAATAGCAACCTATGCCAGGACCATAATATTATCATTAGCCTTAATATAATAATAACCAAATTATGATTAACTAGAATCCAAACAATATGTAAGTACAAATGCAAAATTTTAATCCCTATTAGTAAAATATTCCAATCAATGTCAATAACTAAGGGAATTTCTAAGTATAAGGAATGATGCCTGTTATTTATAATATCTAAAATAATATGTTGGTAAATCCAGAATACACAGAATAAGATAAATAATAAGATTTACAACAATATTTACACAGACCTAGTTGTCGTAATTATTAAAGATATGAAAAATGGGATTTTATTTGTGGATTAATTACTTTTATACTAATGATAATTGCTACTATATTATTAGCTCATAATGGGATAGGTGCATATATTACATTTTTAATTCTGTATGGTATATATTTACTTGAGGCTATACTATGTAAATATACTAGATATATTTTGACATAAATAATTTCATAAGAAGAAATGCAAGACAAATTACAAAAATTTAAAGAAGAAGGAATGTAAGTAAGGCTGCTAATTAATTCGTGGGATTAATATGAAACCGTAAGTTTAAAATAATATTATTTATTTTTAAAATCTTATAATAACTAATTTAAATTTTATTAAAGAGCAATGAGGACGGTGGAACCACCACTCAATATAAGTATATTTATAAAGACATAATAGCTCCTTTTAATTATTCAAGAATTTTAGACAAAACTGGAAATATTTTTGATGAGATTTTTGAGTATTCTAATATTGTTAGAATAATTATATCCCCTTTAATACAATTAGGAGACACTAAAACACAAATGACTTATGATACATTAAAAAGTGAATGGGATAAAAAGGCAAAAGGCTCAGCTGAACATTATTCCGTTGTATAAGATTTAAAATTAAATCAAAGCCAACTAAATTTTATTGTATCTAAAAATAAATAAGCTGGACTTTTTTGTTTTAGATTTATGTATATTATAATGATAATATTAGGATTAAGTTTTATATCTAGAATGATTTTTGCTTCTAGAATAAGATATTATGATTAAAAAATAAGAAAAATAATATATGTATGAGTTTTAATTTCTAATTTTATTTTATATATTAATAAAGACATAATTATTGATTAATTGTAACAAATAGCTATGTAATAAAATATAAAAATCTTTTATTTTCTAA
The DNA here is from genome assembly GCA_037039885.1 of Miamiensis avidus. Lineage (NCBI taxonomy): Eukaryota > Ciliophora > Oligohymenophorea > Philasterida > Glauconematidae > Miamiensis > Miamiensis avidus. The sequence continues at coordinate 37,691 of JAWVGU010000170.1, forward strand.
TTTACTTATTAAATATTTTAATACTTATAGATTTATATATATATATTTTAATAATATATTTTGTATTATATACGTTTTTATATTAGTTTATTTTTTAATATTAATAAATTGGAATTAAAAAAATAATAATTATTTATATAAATTAAATATAAAGTTCATCAATCAAATATTATATATTTATATTTACAATTTATTTTTATATTTAGTAAATATTTGAAAAAATGTATAGCATATCTATTTAATTTATAAAATATAAAAATTAAAAAAATATAATCTTAATATTTAGAAACAAAAAATAAGCTTAATATTAATTATAGATTCACACAAATTTTCTAAAATTTGGAAGAAACAGACAATTAGAACTATCTAATATTAAACTAATTCCAAATAACTTCCATTCACTACTCCAAATATGTTTGTTTTTGTTGCAATAAACATTTACACTTTAACACAATTATACAACACACAAACTTTAATAAAGAAGAATTTATATTCCGAATGACAAATGTTATAAATTAGAATTATCCTCGAAAAAAAGCAAAGGATATGAATACTAGAATGATATATAAATTAAATGATTATATATAATCTTTAATAAATAATTAATTTACTTTTATTCATAAATTAAAAAATTAATAATATAGTTTCATTTAATATTATATATGTGTACTTAATTTTTACTACTCAATCAGATACATAAAATATAAAATTCTAAATATATATGAGGTGGTGGAACTAGTACTCACTATTAATACATTTAGAAAGACATAATAACTCCTTATAATTACATAAGAATTATAGTCAAAACTTTAAATATTTTTGATGAGATTTTTGAATATTCTTGTATTTTAAAAAATAAAAATAATTATAACTCCTTTGATACAATTGAGAGACAATAAAAAGGGCCAATAGGATAGTAAGGCTAAAGATTTAGAAAAACAATATATGTTTTTATTTATTTCTATTATTTATATTATACTATTGAATTATTTAGAATTTAAAATCATAGTAAAATAAATTTTAATTCAAAAAATTTTTTTTCTTCTATTTTTTGTAGTTTAAGATAGTAGTTTATGATTCTGTATTCTCTTTTATATTACTCATATTAAGTTTTCATTAATATTTATTTTTTTGACTTGCTTTATCTCCAATTCTTAATTATATCCTACATAATTTAGAAAAATTGATATATGATTTATTAACTCAGTTGCAACATTCCAAGGAGTATCTATACATTGGTTAATTTTTATAATAAGTTATAATTTTTTATAATGTTTTTTAACTTAATATATATTTTATTTTCTGTGTTTTTATATTTTTAGAAGTAGGTCTTTTTTCATATTAGATGTTAATATGTGTTAGTTGTGTATATATAGAACTAATTTAAATATAAATTGTCAAGTAAATGAATTTTATAAATATAACATAAAAAATAATAAAAAGGAAATAAAATTAACTTTCTATAATAATAATCTAAATTTTAGAATATAAAATTATTTTTAGACTATTTATCAAATATTTAGATTTATAATGTTTATGAAAAAATTATATTATTTTTTAAATTAAAACGTAAATAATAATAATAACAAGAATTAGCAATATATTAGTGTATAATAATTTTCAACATAAATTATTGAGTTAGAGTCTAATGTTGTTTTGATTACAAACAGAAAATCTAAGTAGCTATTATCATATAATTATGGAAATTTTTATTCCAATTTATTTTTGATAAAAATATTATTTCGAAAGTTAATAACCTATATTACTTTGATAACAAAAATCAGTAATATATTATGAAAGATTTATTAAAATACATATTCCCTAAATGAATGAAATATAAATTCGAACATTCAAAAATAAAATGAATAGGAAAATAAAATAAAGTAAATAAATCTTTATATAATTATATCATTTTTAAAAATTATAATTATAACAATTTATTTGAATAGTTTTTATATATATTTATTAATTTTTTAAATATATAATTAGATTTAATTAGACTGGCTTAAGTGGAACTATTGTTTTTATCTATATTTAGTTATACTAAAAAGTAATTAATTTTAAGTTATTTTTCACTATTTAAGAAGTTAAATAAATGATCTAATTCTAAATAAATATAATAATAATATAAATTAAAAAAGAAGGAATAAAATAACAAAAAAATACATAAAAAAAATAAGATGGTTTTATAAAACTATGATGCTCAATAAAATAAAATGTAATAATAAAAATATTTTTTTAAATAATATTTAAACTTTTATTTTAATTCTTATCTTATTTAGTGATGATTAGTAGCTTTAGTATATGAATGTTAAACATTAATAAAGAAATCAAATATATCCTATGAACCTATAATAATAATAAATTTAGTACTAGTAACCAATTCTAGGACAATAATAATATCCGTAGCCTTCACATAATAATAGCCAAACTATGATTAACTAAAATCCTAATAATATTTAGTAATAAATGCAAAATTATAACCCCTATCAATAAAACATTCCAATTGCTGTTAATAACTAAGAGAATTTTTAAGTATAAGGGGTAATGCCTGTAATTTATAATGTCTAAAATAATATTCTGGCAAATCCAGAATACTCAGAATAAGATAAAAAATAAGATTTATAAGAATGTTTGCATAAACCTAGTTGTAGTAATTATTAAAGATACGAAAAATTGGATTTTATTTGTGGATTTATTGGTTTTTTATTAATCATAATTGTTACTATAGTAATAGTTACTAAGGGGATGGATGCATACATTACAGTTTTAATTTTGTATGGAGTATATTTACTTGAAGCTATTGTATGTAAATATTCGAGATATATTTTGACCTAAATAACATCGTAAGAAGAAATGTAAAATAAATTAATTAAATTTAAAGAAGAAGGGATGTAAGTAGGACTTCTAATTAATTCTTGGAATTAATACGAAACTGTAATTTTAAAAAATATATTGAATTTTTATAAAATATTATAATTCTTAATTTTAATTTTTTTTATAGAGTGATGAGGACGGTGAAACCACTACTGAACAAAAGTATATTTATAAAGAAATATCAGCTCCTTTTGAATACTCAAGGATTCTAGATAAAACTGGAAATATTTTTGATGAAATATTTGAACGATCTAATATCGTTAGAATAGTTATAACCCCTAAAGTAATATTCGGAGATTCTAAAATATAAATGGCTTATGATACATTGAAAAATGAATGGGATAAAAAGGCGAAAGGTTCAGCTGAACATTATTCTGTTGAATAAGATTTAAAATTATATCAAAGCCAACTAAATTTTATTGTATCTAAAAATAAATAATCTGGACTTTTTTGTTTTAGATTTATTTATATTATTATGATAATAATAGGATTAAGCTTTATATCTAGAATGATTTTTGCTTCGAGAATAAGATATTATGATTAAAAAATATGAAAAATAGTTTATGTTTGACTAAACTGAAATTCTAATTGAATTACAACTAGTAGATCTACTCCATTATATTATAATAAATTTGAAAATTTGAATTTAACAATGAAAAAATAGAAAGTTGAAAAGGTAGATTTTTAAGATTTTACATATGATATGGATAGCTTTTTAGAAATAAAAATATATAATTTTCCTTTTAATAGTAACATTAATAATTATTAAAATTTTTTTCTCTTTTTTATGATTAATTACATAAATACTTTAATTTTTTAAATTCTAATTAATTTCATTTGAAATATTACTATTCTATTTATTGGGTATATATATTTAATATTTATGCATATTTTATTTTTTATCATATACACCTGAATCTCAGATTAAAATTAATAAAACTACTAAAAAGTAATTTAGTAATAAATTTATTAAAAATATATATATATATTATTTTATTTTTTAATTTCAAAGCATACAAAAATAAATATTAATCCTATAAAATATATTTATTTTTTAATAATTTTTTATGAATAATTTATTGCTCTAATTAATTGGAGAATTTTTTCAGTTTTAAACTAAAAAATTTTATTATATTGGCTTTGTACTATTTTTTTATATTATATTTGCAATATATATGACTTTTATTAATTAAAATTATTCTGAAATGTATGATAATCCTCTTATAAGGCAATAAATAGAAGTTTAGAATTAATAAGAATATGGGTTAGATTAAACAGTAAATTTTTAACTATTTAAAAATATAACTAAATAACTCAATGTAATTATACTATATATATATCATTAAAATTTTGTATTTTCTTGAATTAAAATTAACTAAAGTTAATAAAGACAATATCTTAAATCGAACTATTATTATTTTATATTTTATAAGAGTTCACTAAAACCTTTATATTTGCTCTCCAATTTATTTCCAAAATAATTTTGTTTATGTGTATTAAAATCTTTCATAAAAATCATGCATCATTCCGTTAAAAGTAAAAATTCTGTATAATTTTTTAGATTAAATCAATTTTTAACAGAATATCTGTCCCTCATCATACAAGGAGTCAAATTCAGATAAAACAACTATAGATTAAGGAAATTAATTTAAAATCTCAATATTAATATCATTTGGGGCATTTATCTCTAATTCTTAGAATTTATTTCTATATTTCTCATTTCTAAAAATATAGTAGTTTTCCATCCAATTTAAAATATATTAGTTTTTTTTTTTACCCAAAGTATTAGCTCTTAAACCATTCCATATGTTCTCTACACAGATCTGGAGTGGTTTAGTAGGAACTATTTATTTAAGATTAGTACTTAGTAAATTCCCAATCACATACAGGATTTAATGCTATTAATAATTCTATTTGGTAAGATTATTATAAAATGCATTGGTAATATGAAACCATAATTGCAATGCATCCTCCAGCAGAATTACCAATAACGCCAATATTATTTTAATCTATGCCAAGCTCTTTATGATTATCGAATATATATTAAAAAGCAACAACTGAATCATGTATTCCTTAGGGAAATTTATACTCTGGTGCCAAACTATAGTCAATACTTTTAAAGATATAAAACATTTGTAAGTAATTAGTTTATATATAAATATAATATACCTAAATATATTCTTTTAAATTCAAAAGCCATCCTTTCACAAAAAAAATCCATGCTTTCTAATGGTCCTCCTCGAACAAATCCCCCACCATGATAAAAGACTAAAGCTAATATAATTTATTTATTTTCTATATCATTTTTAATATGAATTACTTACCTTTATGAGTTTACTCTTTTAAATAGTAACATTTTACTCTGATTTTATTATTCTATAACTAATATTATTAATATTTTATGTTGTTTTGTGTATAATTATGTTGAATGAAAAATTCCTTTATATTCACAAATTGTGAAAAAACTAAATTATCCGAAATGTTATTTTAAACTAGATTTTTTGTATGTATAATAAATTGTTCTCTAATTTCTTTTACTGTAAGATCTTTCCTAATAAAAATAATAAATCTACACTTTTTAAATGTAATAAAATTCCTATTAAAGCAATCTTTATATTTATTACCAATCTAAAAAGGGCTTGTAGCATTTTAATACATGTTATTATACTTCTTAATCCATTTTTTCATCCAGTTAAAAATAATTTCCGAATTTTTTATTTATTTAGATAATTTACTAGAATTATTATTAACTTTAAAAACATTACTACTTTTACTGCTCATAGATGTGCTAATTTATATTTTTTTTAATCGTTCTACTTTTTTTTTATTTTACTGTTTTTCTAACTTGAAACTAAGTTATTTTTTACCATTGCAATATTATAAATATATCTGCTTTATAATAATATGATTTTTTCTTTGTAATACTCTAATTTATTATTATTTATATTATTCTTTTTATTATTCTCATTAATTGTTGAAATATGCTCACTAAAAGAATATTAATTAATGTCATCCAACAACTATAGTATAAATTGTTATATACTATCTTGTATGGATTATTAAGTTTGGATTTCAATATATAGAGGATAACTTATAGCTCTATATAATGTAGAAAAGAAATAAAATAAAATATATATTTTGCATATAAAAAATGTATAACCGATTAGTATTTATTAATGGTTATTATAAAGATGATTTAATTTAATTAGATCAAATATATATATTTTGAGTAGATTTAAGGTAAAATCAATTATTTAAATTAAGTAATATTTTATTTTAAATTATAAATAATAAAAATAATATTTTAAATTAAATGTTTTAATTAAAAATTTTAATCTAATATAATTAACAAGCTTAATGTTAATTTAGCGGGCATCTTAAAAAATATGAATTTAGTTTATTAAATTATTATTAAAATTTATTTGAATTATGATAATTAATTAACTGTACTAATTTAAATATATATAAAAAATACATCATTGAAAATAATTATTGTTAATCTACTATTAGAACAAAATAGTTCCACAAATAGCATACTATTTTTAACAATAAGAAATGAAAAAGTTATAATGGAAACCTCCAGGCCTAAGCTCTTCATATATTAGTAATTCTAATCATTTAAGCAGATCATCTAGTTTGAAATATGCTTCTTCGTAATTAGAGTTACTATACATCTTCAAAAATGATATAAATATTAATGATTATTTATTTTATACTATTACTAATATGAACATAAATTATTTTCTTTTGTTGAACTATCATAATAATATTTCAATAAATTTTCATGAATTATTAAAACTTTAATTTGACAGTTTCTTTGACAACCATTGGATTTTATATATTTAAATTTAAATATTTTTTTATTTATTTTAGTATGTGCAAAATTGAAGATATCTATTAGCCCTTAGATTTTAAGAAGTCTCTAAGAGTATACTAAAATCATAGCTAAAATGCTAAGCCGAGTCTTTCAAGATTTTCAATAATTAAAAATAACTTGCTAAAATCTCATATTTAATAATAGAATAAGAAAGTTATTCTGTAGGATTAACAATTAAAAATTAATTAATCTTTTTTAAAATCTATCATAAAATATAAAAATAATCCTTCTAAAGAAAATGAAAGTGAAAAAGGCTACAGAGAATAAAACTAAGGATATTTTTAGTAAGAAGAAAAAATATAATGTAATTTTGAAAATAAAGAAAATATAGCATATGGGGACAAAAATTAGAAGCTGCAAATCAAAAAGGTAGTTTATTTTGTATTTTTATTTTCCATATATATTTCGAACCATTAATTATAAATATTCTTATTAATATAAAATATTTAGGAAGAATTATATTTTACTGAAGATGAAAATCCATGCGAAAAAAAGAAAAAATATTAAAAATTATAAAATTAAAATTTATTTAATGAAAAATATAAATACTATTCCTAATAAGAATATTATAATCATTCAGAAATATCAATGAATGTCATGGGTAACTAATATTTTTATTTATAATAAAATTATGTTAATAATTTTTTTGAATAAGATGATAAAGCAATGCGATCATTAAAAGTTCAAGTAAAGTATTTTCAAGATTTTTTTATTTTATTAAGATTTTTTATTTAGGAAATATTAGAAAATTAAGTAAAATAAAATCTAATTAGACCCCAGACCCTTTAAGATATATTTGATATAAAAATTGAAGAAGATATCTTAAAAATTCCAATTTTAAGGCAGAAGAGAACAGGATTATATAAAGATGAGATTGAGCTTGTAATTTGATTTTTAAATATTATACATATTTTCTTAAAAAATATATATATGTTATTCCAGATTGATTTAGATTAAAATGGAAGTGAATTTATAAATAATAAAGTCTTACTAAAAGGATAATTTATTTAAGTTTAATAAAGAAGATCAAAAAGAATTAAGAAAGGATATTAACCATAAAATTACAAACTCATTACTAAAAATGAATAAAATATTATTCCACACTAAAATTAATAATAAAAATATGCTGCTACTAATAAAAAATAGAAATAATAATAGGTTAAATAAAAATAATAAGATAACATTAATATAAAAGCAAAAAATATATAATAATCATAGATAATAAAAACTAGAAGAAAAAACAATTAGAATGCTAAATAATATTAAAAACAGAAATAAAAAAAGTGAAAACAAGTTTTTTATTTATATATTTAATAAAATTTTAAACTAATAATATAACTATTTATTTTTATATCAGTAATATATATATTTTAATAAAACGAAAAATTACCAACCTATTTACTATTATTATAACATAAGATTATAAATATAAATTTAAATGCAAACGCAAAAAAAATATAATATTTATAGATAATAAATAATAATTAATAAATAAATAAAGTAAACTATATATAAACTAAAATAAAAGAAAGTCAAGTTATTATAATACTATTCTATTTTTAAATTAATTAATTAGCATAATATGATTTTTTAATACTATTTAATTAAAAAATACCTATTAAAAATTATGACTCCAAATTATAATCTAGCAATTTATGTGAAATAAATATTAATTTTTATGAAGTTTTATCTATAATTAAATAAAAGAAAATAAAAATCAGAAATATTATAGTTCTGCTAGAAATCAATAATCTATATGAATATTGAACAGGATACATATTAAGTTGAGGAAATTTTATTTAGATTTTACGATAAAAAAACAAGCTCATATTTTTATTTGAGTAGACACTAATAAATATTTATTATATATAAAAATATTTTTTATTTTTTACAATAGTAAAATGGAAAGGATATGATCATTCTGAAAATACATGGGAGCAAAAGAAATAATTTAAAGATAAATATCTTATATAATAATTTAATAAAAATTTCAATGATCGTCAATTCCGTAAAAAATGCTTTCAAAATATTGCTAGTTTTGGTATAATTTATTATATAACTATAATAATTATTTATTGCTAAATATTATTGCAGCTAAAAATCTTAAGGAGAACTAGTTTGTGCTTTTTGGATATACAATAAATATTACTAAATATGATTTTGTTATAATTCAAGTAAGAAAATATTAAATGAATTTTAATTTGAAATAAAACTAAGTTTTAACATTTTTAGAAATAATTTAATGAAAATACCCAATAAGTTTAACTAAAAATAAATTCTGATGTGATACTATAATAGGAAGTAAATGATATTATAAATGAAGATTTCGATGTTTCAAGCATAGATGTAAATTAAGATAATCATGACTCATTTGAAAGCTAATAGTGTATAATTAGATCTTAAAATACTTCGAATAAAATTATATATTAGAAACAGGAAGAAGAACAAAGGAAATAATCAGAAAAAATTAATATGGAAGATTAAAATTAGGAGTATTTTACACTTTAGCCATATATATAGATGAAGCAGTAGGACATTCATCCATAAATAATAGAAAAAAATAATAATGAATCTCAGCATTAGATCTCTTCATATAATATAGAAATAGATAAATTAAAAGAAAATTAATAAATAAAAGTAAAATAGGAATAAATTTAAAATTAAAATAATAATTATAGTGTAAAAAAAGAAAAACATATTAATATTTAGTAAAGTAAAATAAAATATAAAATGAAAATGTAATATCATAATAATCTCCATCCTAATAAAATGATTTGTAATACCCTACTTAATAATTACTCTATAATTAAAACATTTTACATTAAAGTAAATAATAAAATAAAATTGAAATGTTAAATTTTCATAGTAATATTTAAAGCGCAAATAATTACGAGATTAATTAAAATATAAAGTATGAATAACTTTAAAATTTACAATATAATAGTATTAAATAGGAATAAGCATCAAATTCAAAATAAAATTAAAATATTAATTAGTAAATAGATTTATAGGGATTATAACAAAATAACTAGTAATTATAAATTAACTAAGAATAATGCAATTCTATATTTTAAGTTAGCTATAATTTATAAAAGGAAAAAATCTAAAATATTAAAAATAAAATAAAGAAACAACTTAGTTGAAATCAAAATAGTCTTTAAGTGCTTAAGTAACAAATTTACTCAATTGTATTGAGATAGATAACGATTTAAATAAGAACATATCAGTGTTAATAAAATTCTTAAAATATTTGAGTAGAAATATTGGTAATGATATAGATTTTTTAAAAATAATGATATAGGGAAATAATATAAATACTAAATAGAATGCATTACAAATAGTATGCAAGTTATTTTTAATAATTAATTCAATGATATTTGTTAGAAATAATGGATTAATATTGTAAAATTATTAGAAATAATTAATAATAAATATAGTAATATTTAAAAGTATTGTACATAAATTAATTAGAAAGTTTCAAATGGAAACATAAATTAATTCGAAAAAATTGGTTGTTAAGTCTAAAAAAACTTTTAGATAGTAATATAAAATATAAAAATATTAAAATTGAAATAAAATCTTACATAGAATTAGAATAATTGATATGAAAATTTTATTTGTATATTTTAAAATTAATTATAACATAACATGTATCATAATAATATTAAATGAAACTATATATTGCTATAATTTTAGTAATAAAATAATAATATAATTTTATAATATTTCATTTAATTAATATAAATTTTATTATATTAAAAACTGATTATATCAGTATAATGTATGTATATATATTATATATTTATCACAGATAATATAATGTTTTTCTGAGATCAGGGTGAGTTTCTTTGTTTACATGAGTTGAAATTAATTCCGATAGTTTAATAGCATATTGAAGAGATGATGGCAGCTTAATAGCCCCATTTCTATTCATATAATTAAAGCACTACGAATATAGTAATTCCTACATTTATCCCTAAAAAATGATGATACAAACTGATAATTAAATTGAAATATTAAATTACTTCTGAAAATCCAGTTTCGTCTTAAATAACATGATAGTGACATGGAGTACATGAGTTATATAGTTAATTGTATGCATTTATAAAAAAATCATAATTTTTAGAGCAAATCGTATTATTAATTACTGTCCCATGTTATGGATTAGAAACATTAAGAGTTTATACATCCCACTTAAAAAATTTTTAATTACATCTCGCATTTACCAAAATACAGGCCAAGCGAGAATTCTATTCTTTTATTACTTGGGACATGGTGTTTTTTATGCATTATATTTCATTTTTAAGAAAGTCTTAAACTTAAGATGTTTATATCTTATTTTTAAATAAATTTTAATAAGTTATTAATAGGCAATTTATAAATATTATAATTTGTTTTAGTAATACTCCTTGTCTTAAATAAATGAAATTCTAAGGAAGCGTTCCCGTAGTTTTATAGTATGCTATTATGACTTCCTTAACTAAAACATCTATATTTTGTATAAATGTATGACTTTAATCTTAGTATTATACTCTACTGTAAAATTTAGAAAATCTTTCGTTTCTTGAAGATACCATAGCCACCACATTTTTCTCCGGATTTATATAGTCTTTCTAAATGGAGACACCAATGATAATAGTTTTTGGAGGAAATCTATTTTCGCAAGTAAATTATAACATAATTTATAATAATAAAAAAACTAATTTGAAAAAGTACCCACACCGAGGTTTAGGAACCCATAAAATACACCCACATTTAACAGCCATTTACTAAAACATTCGTGCACAAATTGTATTGTACTACTTTTTAACCAACGTAGTTTCATAGCAAAATTAAGTTTAAACCTGATTTAGGAAATATTTTTTAAACTTAAATTTATTTAGTGAATATTTTTTTTATAATCACCTTTTTATCAGCGAGACATGCTTATTTAATTTTCCCGTAGTATTATTTCATGCTTAATGGTAGTATGAAAACAGCAATATCAAAGTTATTATTTATTTTATTATCTATAAGATATATAATTTCTTCAATAACTTTAGAACTGGCAATACCCATATCGAATTTTTTTGGTTCTTCAATATCGCATTTAAAATTCGAACTCATCTCTTGAAAGGCCTGGGAAAATTAATCTTATTGCATATTAAATAGAATAATATATTTTACTCTAAGAAATTAGCTGTATTCAAAGTCCTTAAAATGAATAATACACCATTTTATAGCTCTATCAGGGGAGAAATAGAATGCGTTACGGAATTACCAATTTACTATCTTAGAAGTGTCCATTTCTTATTCTCGGCCAAACAATATAATAGGAGGCACTAATTAAATTCCCTTTTTAAATAATTATAAATTTTAAATATAATAAAAGATAAAAAATGATATATTACTGTAAAAATGTGAGTTTTTTAGTTGATTTAAATATTAAGGGTATTAAGTAGTTCTTTTCCTGAAACTTATCCCTTTTCTTCATTATAATAGAAATGATCTACCAAATCTTCAATTGTTTTTATTTGTTCAAAGCAAGAGCACGAACAAGTATTGTGCATCTTTTTTGCTAAAATTCATTTAAATCATTGGTAATTTCAGTCATTTAACAAAATTCAGGAATTAAATAGCCATATATAGCTTTTTTATTTTTTCTTCCAATTAATACTTTTAATAGTGGCTGTCTAAAAAGATTGAAATATTAAAAAAATACACCAATTGTAATTTTACATACTTTTTTGCTGTAATTATCAGTTAATATTTTATTAATAATATTCAGTAAGAGAAATATCACTATCATCCAGCAAAAATTTATCTGTATCCTTGTCAAAAATAATATCCTATACTTTCCAAAATCTTTGGCAAATTTTTAAATTATATAAAAAATTAAAAATTAAAAATTAGCTATATTACCTAAAATTTCCATAATTTGTAAAAATGTTCTTTTAGAAAATGGCATTTTTTACCATTTATCTTTTTTATTCTTTAGACTTGTCAAAATTTTTTAAATATATCTTATTGATCATCATTAATACATTTTCTTTACTAACAATTTTATTTGAAACATCAATCCTTAAAAATATATCGTTTTCATACATATTAAATGATGCATCAAAACCTTTGTACATACATAATTGAGTTCCATCTATCTATGTATTTATTTAAATTTCATCAATCATAATCTTTGTGTAGTGTTTAAGAAAAAAATATTTTTACTTTCCAACTCTTATACATATTGTAGAACTTATAGGAATTCTAATATTAGGTAAAGTATTTTTGTTTAAAATAAAATAATAAAACTTCGTTTAAAAAATTCAATATAGTTCTATTATCCTTATTTTCATTTTCTACAACTTTTACCATTCCATTCTTTTTAATTTAACATACATACTCTTATTGATCAATCTAAATTAATTTTAATAAGGAACGATGTAAAGTATAATTAATGATTTTACTATATTAATTTGTACATTTATTTTCGGCAATTCACTGTTTTCTATTTACTTTAAAGAATATCCTTTATATCCAACTAAAAATAAATGAATATTTTATTTTTCCATTTATTCAATTATGTATTGCTTAATCTGATCGTACAAATTCAAATTATTATTGATCTTAAAATAATGAATATTTTTATATTAATCGACACAATAAAAAATAGGAAGTTTAATGATATTTTATTTATATAAAATATAAGCATTGAATTTAGTTAAAATTTACTTTTGGAGTAATTTTTAAAGAATATATGTGTATGTTTGATAGATTTCCTATGTTTACTAAAAAATGATTTGTAATAATATCAATTGGATATCCTTCTGGCTTGTATGGTTTAGTAGGCCTTGAAGACATTTCAAGTGATTAAATTTGTTCACTAGATTATTCCATTTATATTGATAGTTTTTTTTTTATATATATAAATTTGATGTGTTTATTGATATTTTACAGATATTAACTTGTTAATATATTTAAAAAAATTTTAATCACAATTTTTTATTTGCTTTAAATATTTTTACGGGAAATATTAAAAATTTTAATTTTACACAAAAGGCTCTTATCAATATTAAGAAAAATAGACTATTAATAATAAATGAATAATTTAAAATCTTGAAATACAATAAAACATATACTATAAATAAATAAATATTACTAAATTATATAAATAAAACATTGTATCATTTATTTTAATATATTAAGAATGAATGTGTAGATTATTAAATTATTTTTTTCAAGGGTATTGCTTGATTAATAATGATGACATTGTAGTTTTTAAACATAAATAAATTAAATTATTGACCTTAAAAATTAGTTTTCCCCCAGCCAATTTGCCTCTTTCAGTTTTTCACTGTGGGGTGTAACATTTAGTTTCTACATAATAAGTAAATATCTATGTTTTAAGGAATTAAGCCATAAAATATTTATCCTCATATTCAACTTTTTCCAATAATTGTGGAATAAGACGTTCGAAATCAATCTTAGAAATAAAAAATTTAATGAGAAATTTATCAAATTAATAAAAAGATTATCTCTTACTAGTCCGTCTTAATTATATTCTAATTGAGAAGGTATTATATTGATCACACACTACTGTAGTGTGTTTAAAATTAGATACATAATTAATTCCGCAGCGGTACTTTCTTCTTTTTTCGGGAAAAACTTAACTGTGGACAGTGGAGATGCAGCTCCATTATTTTAAGTTAAAACTGCTGAATGTATGTTACCAGCACTTTGATTTTATTAGGATTTTTTATCCGAGACACTCTTTTTTTACAATTAAACGGAAGGGCTGTTCGATGATTATTAAGCCATTACATGCGAAGATCTTCTCGTGTATTTGGGAGGAGAAGGGCTTTTTTATTTATTTCCTGTGTCGAAAATCCTGTTAAAAAAGCTTTCTTTTTTCTTTTTTTGGATTCTCTTATCATGTACTGTTGGTGTAAAAAGGCTGCATCAGAATTTATTATATTGTAATTCATTTTCAGTTTTATTACGAAATTATTGAAATTGGGGATTTGATTTTCTATATTTATTAACATGTTTTTATTTTACGAGTGAACTTTCTGCTGATCTAAATAAACGAATATAAAATTGGGGTACAATTGATCCAATTATTAGTCTTCGATGAACGAAGCTGGTTGGTTAATTCCAATAATCATCGGCACTGGCGAGTCAAAAATTTCTAGCAAATTTTCCGGCAAATTATAAATTATGGGATGGGGCCATTGAAAGGGATAGAGCAGAGCCTCAAAGGTGTGTCTAAGTTATAATTAATTGTATTGAGAATTAATTTTATTTAAAATTAAAAAATTATTTGCAAATTTACACAGAATGAGTAAGCAGGGCTTAAGATCTGCTCACAAAAATCAGGGTCCTATCAAGGATATTAATATTAATGTAATTTTTTGAGTTTTTCATATTATAATTTACTTTTCGTATAATATTGAGAAGTAGATTAGAAGAAAGTCTTCTATTATTAAATTAGAGATTGTTGGTACTAAACTCCATTATCTTACCTAAAAGGTTGATAAATATCAATAATAATTTACTCTTTTTTTATATGGTAATTTTACTTTTTAATAGCAGGAAGGTTGAGCTGGGAGGGAAAAGGAAAGAGGACCAAATAACCCTTCAACAGTATGAGTAAAGTTAAATTAAGGATTAAAGTTATGCTATATCTTTTTAAAATATTGACATATTTCCTTATCAAGTACTGTATTCACCCAATCAGAATCAATGGCACTTAAACTTCCTGGCTTTTGTATATCTTTTTATACGAGCATGTTCATTCTTTATATCTTTATTTCGTCTATAAATAAAAAAAGTGTGGGGGTTTTTTGTTTTATTTTGAATAAAACTTATTTATTTTAATTTTTACTAATTATTTAACTTATCATATCTTAAAATAGCTCTTAAAAAGGAAATCTGGTAACAAAACAAAATATTTTATTTATTTTCCAAAATTATCTAACTTATTCTCGTTTTTTTGTTTTTAAATTCATTTCCTAAAAAGGAAAAATAGATAAATTATTTTTTATAAAGCTAAAAAAAATTTTTTGTTCCAATTTAATTAAAGATTCAAATTTTACATTTAGCACTATTTCAAAAAAATCTTTAATTCTCAGCCCAATACAATACAGCACTTTGTTAGGACTTACTGTCTCCAATACTGGATTTAAAAGTATACCATCCTAATCATTTTCGCTTTCATTTCTTATTGTGAAATAAAAGAATCTCGTGGCCATTTACTTTTGGTTTGACCCCTAAATTATGATTTCTCTAATCCATAATTAAATTTTAAATAGAAAAGAATAATATAAATATAATTTTTGTATAATATTACTCCTTAACTACATTCGGAGTTCCTCTTTTGTTTTAAATTTGAACAGTGTCTACACCGAAAGGGAACGCGAAATCGTGTATAATATGAGAAATTGGGCTACGTAATATACATATATAAATAACTTAAATACAAAAAATTTAGAAAATTAAAAATACTCTGAATTTTCGCTGATTTTTAGAGCAGGATACTGATATAAGATTTTGGAGGGCAGAATTCCTTCTCTTAATGTGGGATTTTCTAGAAGTTCTTCCAAGCCTTTTTTGTCATTTCCTATCATGAAGAAGCGCTCAAATAAACTAAGAGATTTGTTTGTGCTCTGACTGACTGGGCTCTAAATACTATTTTAAAAACTGTGATTTGCTGTGTAAACATCAGAAGACTCAACTCTTTAAATGTCCTTTAAGGCTGGTAATACGCAATACTCCTTAGTCACTTCAATTCTATAAAAAATATGCGATATTAATTAAATAAAAAAGTATAATGAATTATTAATTTACCTATTAATGTCTATTGATTTTTTGGAATTCTTTTCTTGTTAACTTTTCTCTAATTGTCCAGTCTATTTCTCTGAAAAAGATTCCTTATTTTAGTTTTCATTTGTTAATTATTCTTCTTGCTATATATTAGCTTTGTCAACTTATTAATGATCCTGTTATTGTTCTTATATTTATTATTGTTGTTGTTTTTATTCTTAGTTTTAATTAAAACTCATATTATTGACTTCGATTGATTTTTAATTCTTTTATTCTTCTTCTACTACTTCTTCTTGATCCAATTTCTATAGCTAAATGAGACTAGACTTGGCTTCTCCTTGATTTTTCTATTCAGGAATGATAGGCGTGATGGGGGAGTGAATTTACGATAAGTGCTAATCAGAAGTAAAGTGCTTATTTATACTGGGACTATGACTATAAATCCCACCTTTTCTTTCAGTTTAATAAGCTGCCATCTGTTTTTCGCTTTGCACATTAGTTTCGACTCTATCCGTATTTTGCGACGCAAATACATACTAAGAGATGACTGATTGTCTAAAGTTAAATAAAGTTTATTTATTTATTTAATTTTTAAAATTTCTAATTAATTTTTATATATTTTTATTCGCTTTTTTTGGACAATTTAAAAATAATAACCTCCTTTTTTTATAATGTAAAGGAATATTTATACCTCCTTTTCTTTTAAAAATTGAACGAGATTTGCGGGAGGTTTGTAAACGTCGATGTCTATGCCTTTCTGAGCTTTTTCATTTGATACATCAGATCGTCATCAACTTCATCAACTGTTTTCTGCACCGGACTGTCTCCGCCTATTCTGTTTTCAATACTGTGTATCATATCTCCTGAGAAAACTTTTTCTTCTCCACACTCCACCATATCCTGCTGTCCCTCTACGTCATACGATATGGCGACTATGCTTTTCTTCAACGCGTCAACATATTGAGAACTGATATCTTTTTTATAGTAACTGGCAGATCTATCACATTTCATAATTATAAAAAATAAAAATAAAAGCAGATCTATAAATCATACTTTATTTTACTTCATTCTGACAGGACTTTGCGTGTTGGAAGGCTACTACTGTTCCGTTAAACTCGGTTTCGCAGAGTCTAAATCATTATTGCTTCCGTTTTCCTTGGTCGCCAACTTAACATTATCTTTTTTCGCCAAATCATTTGATTCTGGCTTTTTTGGTAGATTGCTATTTTTATTCTACAGAAGAGTTACTTGCTTGCTTTCAACAGTTTTGTTTAATTCATTTGCGAAATCGGTGACTTTTAAATCATGCACTTCATCTATTTCCTCTTCCTCTTGATTGGTGGACAATTGCTTTGATATTTCTTTGTTTCTGATGGCCTTGGTCAAATCGAGGTTCTTTTTGGGGGAAAAATTGTCTGATTTTTACTTTGAAAGCGAATTAAACGTGGAACTCTACTACTATTCTCTTATACTGTCTAATTTATTTCTATCTCCCTTGTTTTTGTTACTACTACCTCCATCCAAATTTTCTAAAGAGTAGGAAAACTCTTTTCTCCCCCCCTTGCTGCTATTGGACTTGCTGGAAGAATTTCCAGGAGAAGAATCAGGACTGCTTTCAGCCAATATTATGCTTTTTCTCCTCATCAACTGATTGTTTAAATCTTTTTCTAATTTTATGATTGCTTTAGAATTCGCCCGTTTAGAAGAATTTTTCGAAGATTTTCGCACAGAAGATGACCCTCCCGATTTTATTTTCGATGACGATCCATTATTAGAAGTGCTACTCAATGATTTCTGCTACTTTGAAATTTCTTATTTGGGTTCAGGGCCGTTTTGATTTTGCTCCGCTTTGTTTTTGTCCTGACTTTCAATAAATTTATGCAAATTCTCTTCCAGCTCCGGAATTTGATCCATTGTCGAAATAAATTTCTAATTTGACGATTTTCTTTACAAATTTATAAGTTGCTAGCACTGTTCTTGAAGATGAAGCAGTTTATTATCTTTTTCTTCGATTTCTTTTTCAAATCTCAACACTTCTTTTTGAAGCAATTCTCTTTGAAAAATTTCCTTTTTCAGCTCCTAAGTGTGATTTATTTTAGAATGGGGATAAATCATTTATAATTGCAAAAAAAACAATTTCCAAAATAATTAAAATTAAATTTTAAGTAGAATTAAATATTATAAAAAGCCGAATATAATGAAAAAATAATTATTATAATTGAAATACTCAAACTATATATATATATCTATGTGGGTATTTATTACACTTATTAGTTCTTCTTTAGATAAATTATCATAGTCCATTGGAGATTTTTATTGATTTTATTATAGAGTTTTATTTAATAATAATTATTAATCCTTATTATTCTATCTATAAAATCAGGAAAAGGAATATAATTATAATCTAATAAATATAATACACTGTTTAAAAATTATGTATATGGTAATACAATTTAATAACTTATCTATCTACACGTTAATATAGGATAAATATAATACTAGTTTTATATATATATAGATATATTTAAAAGTATTTTCCTTATTTTAATAATAATTATTTTATTGGAATAACAAATTTATATTTAGAGATAAAAAAAACTGGCACTTAGAAACAACAATTTATTTTTAATTTAACAATATTAAATATAAGAATTCGTTCAAACAAAATAAATGGGGGGGTAAATAATTAAATCTTAAATGAATTGAAAGTATAATTATAGAAAATATTTAAATATATAATATTTCATTGTTTTTAAATATTGATATAGATTGAATTCATTAATTGACAAATTGAATTGTTAGTTTATGGCTATTATTATTTGCAGAGGGGGTCTACAGTAGTATGGTTTTAGGTGCATGGAAAATAGTCTATGATTACGATGTTTAAAAATTTATTATGTATTTATAACAAAGAAAGTTTTAGGACATACAAGACAAGATAATTTAGTAATCATTTGGGAGGGTATGATATCAATATAGTAAAAGGATAAAAAAAGACTATTGATAATATATATATTTTTGTAAGTGAAAAATAATAAATTATTAAAAATTTAATAAAAATATAAAATCATAATCAAACTAAAATAAAACACAATAGTAGAGAAAAAAAACAAAATACTCTTAAAAAAAAGTCCCTTAACATTTTAAAACTTAAATTTTTCAAGAAATTAAAATAGCTAAAAAAATATTACACAAAAACAAAATGTCTAAAAAACTTAAAAATGAAGAATCAAGCTCAGATGACAGCAGCGAAAACTCAAGCAGTTAAGAATCAAGAAATAGATCTTCGTCATCTTCTTCATCGTCTTCACAATCATCTTCCGAAAGTGAATAATAATAGTAGGTTCAATAAAAGTTTAAAAGACAATGGGAGGAATCTGATTCTGAAGAAGAAGAGAAAAGAGTAAATATTGCAATTATATATTTTTTTTCTAATTGGAAAAATTAGCTTCATTTTTTTGAATACTGTGCATGGCCTTTTGCTTTTTTTCTTAAGAGCAAAATTATAAATTTACCAAAATCGTGTTTAAACTTATAAATAAAGAAATTGAGATATATAAGGGATTTTGGATTTTGTTCGATTTTTAAATTAAAAAATACCAACTAATAAAGCCCCCAATTTCTAACGATTTTGACTCTTAAAATGATATTTTTTTTTCAATTGAATATAATTTTTTCTAATTTTTAATTATACAATTAACAATTTTTTTTCCAAATTTAAAAAAGGTTGTAAAGACCCAAGCTTAAAAAAGAGTTGAAAAAATGAGAGAAATTATTTTGAAAATCAAAGATAAAATTAAAAATAGAGATTTCAATTAATTGCACGATCTTTACGAAGAATTGAATAAGGAACTTATTAAAAACAAAATTTTCTTTGATAAAGAAGGAATTCCTAAAATGTACATTTACTACGTTTGGTATTTGGAATAATTTTGTAAAATTCTCCCCCCTGAAGTAAAACGATAATTTTTTATTTAAATTATGTAAATAAATGCCAAAACATCTCAAATATTAACAGGACAAGAAGAAATTATCCACCACAAATAACAAATCTTTCAACACTTTAAAACAAAAATTAAAAAAAAATAGAGTAAATCACCTTGTCGAAATTGAAAAATGTGAAGCCAACCCTAAAGAATATTACGATTCCGAAAAAGAAAACTCTGCAAACAAGAAAGAATCTTCTGAATCAGAATAGGAAAAAAAAAAGAAATAAGATAAAAAATAGAAATAAAAAAAATAAAAAGATAATGACGAAACTGATTCCTGGGACGAAAAAGTAACTAACAAATTAGATTAAAACTAAACTAAACTAAATTTCCAAAATTTAATACGCTTTTTTTTAATTTATTTTTTGACAGTAAGAATCCAGTTCCGAAAGTGATGAGGAAGATGAAATCGAAGACATGAAAAAATATAGATAATCAAATGATCCCATGATCAGAAGAAAGTATTGGTTAAAGAAAAGTGTTTTGTTCCCTAACAAATACAAAGAATCTTCTGAATCTTCTGAAATTGTAAATTAAAACGAAACAAAAATAGGTTCATTGTTTATATGAAAAAATTATATTTTTAAAAAGGATTCTGAAGAAGAAAAAAAAATAAAGAAGAAAGAAAAAAATAAAAGATGAAGAAAAAAGAAGAAAAGAAGAACAACTCGAAACCCAACAATTTAATGTTGTCCACACCGAAATAAGAGAAGTAAATGTAAAGGACAATGCCGAAGTTGAAAAGTTCATGATTGAAATTTCTGAAAACAAGTAAAAATTTACAAAAAAATAAATATAAAAAATTAATAATAACTTTTAACATTTTAACAGAGCAAAAGTGAAAACCCAAGGAAAATAATTCTACTTTGACGTTTTAACTAAATATATCGACAGCTTTTCTGATACCAAAAGACTAATTGAAACTATTATGTTGTTGCTTCCTGTAAATATAAATTTATTATTTATACCTAAATTTAATCATTTCACAATTTTATTTGTTTTTTTAAATTTTTTTTCTTTTTTCTAATAGTTATCTGTCGACTTAGGAAAACAAATTTAACCCACTCACATGCCTAGAAATATCTGGGTTAAAGTTTTAGAAGTTTTGGATAATTTATTGGTCCTCGTTAAAGATAAAAAAGCCTCAGAATTACAAATTCAAACCTTTGCTCCTCTCTACAAAAAAGAAGGAGACAAAGATGTTGAAATCATTTTCGAATCTGAAGAATAAGAAATAGCATACAAATACCACAGTCATGAACATATTTAATGTAAATTTACAAAAATATTTCAAAATTTTAATTCAATATTTATAAAACTTTTCTATTCCTTTTATAGCTCAATTAGTAACTTTCGTCGTAATTCTCGAATTTGAATTATACAAATCTTTCAAAGTTGTTGAATACACTGCAGCTGTAAGAAAAATTCCTTTTAAATTATTAACTACTGAATAATAAATTTCATAATCTATAATTACAATAGGAATACAATTAAAGAATTGGAGACATGTACAGATTCCTCAAACTCTGCAAACAAGCTCAAGATTTCTATGAAAAGAAAAATGATTTCGAAAGTGCCACCAAAATTGCCATGAAAAGACTTTAAAATATGTACCCAAAAAAAAATTATTGTAAATTTTTACTAAAATATCCTAAAAATTAACTATTAGCTACTACATCCATGACTCCACTTTAGAAAAATTAAGAAATTCTGCCAAAGCCGCCAAAAAATCCACCGCCGATGAATTTTACAACGTTACTGACTCTGAATAACTCGTCAATGATTTATGCGCCTTAATATATTAATATAATGGAAACAACAAGGTAGAAGTTTTCTAGGCTGTGTTATTTTAAATGTACCACCACGCCATTCACGACAGACCCTAAAAGGCTTTAGATTTATTGTTGATTGGACACATTAATGTAATAAAAATAATCTTTTGAATATGATTTTTGTCTTTTATCTATTGCTTTAATAATATCGTCACTCACTTATTTAGGAATTGGTTCAAAATACTTCTTCTCCCTTCTATATCCACTACGTCAGATTCATCGTGTAATAGGGTATGGCATACTTCAGATTAGGACAAATCAAGGAAGCCAATATTTATTTGAAAGAAATTTTCATCCAAAAACATAAACTTAGAGAAGTCTTAAGATAATAAATTGGAAGATCTGTAAACATTGAAGATAAAAAGAAGTAAAAAATAATTTATTTTTATTTTTAAATTTTTAATTTAAAAATTAAACATCAGAACCCTTCCCTACCACATGCACATTAACTTAGAGACTGTTGAAACCATCAATTCCATAGTTGGATTACTTTTAGATACCCCTTCAGTATTGATTCACGAAAAGAAAAACCCTCTTACATTAAAACTTAAAAACTATTAATTCAGAGCTTTCATAGAATCCTTCACTAAAGACCCCGGTTTTGTTACTGACAAACAAATTAAAATGATAAATAAAGCCGTAAACATCATCAAATGATTTTAATTCTTATTATTTCCAATTTTTTAATTGTATTTTCATTTCTCATTAGGCTTTTACCGGTCCCAGTGAACATAATGGTGAATTCGTATTCTCAGCTTTTAAATCTATTTCTAAAGGAGAATGGAGAGAAGCTTTCGATGAATTAGTCAAATTAAATATCTGGACCAATATGCACAACAAAGAATAAGTAAAAAAATAACAAAAATAATGATAATATTATTAATTGCTATATTTTTATTAATGATTTCATTTTCATAACTTAGGTTTTAGAAAAATTGAAAAAAAATGTTAAATAAATTGCTCTTAAGTGCTATATTATTATTTATAGAAACGTATTGGAATCTTTAAGATTAAAAGATTTGGCTGATAAATATGAACTTCCTGTTAATAAAATTAAAACAATTACTTCTAAAGTAAGCATTTTTAATAAAACAGTTTACATTAATTATTTGTTTTTAATTGAATTTAAATAAAATAAAATTAGTTAATCGTTAAGAAAAAAATAATGGCTAATTTGCAAGGAAATGAATAAGATAACTATTTAGTATTCGAATAATCTCAAAAAACTAAATAATAATATTTGGGAGACAAACTCTTAGAGAAAGTAGGAGAATTAGTAATTTAAAACGAAGAAGTTTTGGTAAACAATGAAAATATTTTTTTATTTACTTGAAATGTACTATCTTTATTTACTTTTTATACAGTTCTAAGGTAATAAAAAAGAAGAAAATGATTTAAATAATTAAGATAAATAAAATAAACCCTAATACTATAACTAAAACAGAAGAAAGAAAGAACATGTTTAAATTTCTCAAGATTATTAAAAGAGAGGAAAAAAATAATACAATAAAAAGAACTATTGATATATTTATTAAAACTTATCAAAACAAACCAAATATTTAATTTTAAAAGATTTTTATATAACGATTCTCACTATAAATTATAAAAAAATATTTAAATGATTCATCTAATAAGAGTAAATAAAATAATATACAATAAAAAAATCCTAATTTTAAATATAATACATATTTTCTTATAAATAAGTAGGTGATTTTTATTTATCAAAAATAATCCTATCAGTAATTATTATAATTTAATTAGAATTAAAATTTACATTTATGTTAAATTCTTTCATTAATTATATTAAAAAATTCTATATATTTTCACATTTCTCTTTTTCTTCAGCTTTTAAAGAAGGGGAATATTTTAAACATTCTTTTTAATATAGAATTGAGGATTAATCGGTTTATTAA
This sequence comes from Miamiensis avidus, assembly GCA_037039885.1. NCBI lineage: Eukaryota > Ciliophora > Oligohymenophorea > Philasterida > Glauconematidae > Miamiensis > Miamiensis avidus. The sequence continues at coordinate 61,977 of JAWVGU010000170.1, forward strand.
CTCTTTTTCAAGAAAAAGCTTTTAATTTTTCGAAAGTAAATAAAATAATTAAATTGAAAAAACTTATAAATATGACTGATAAAGTCGGTAATTATAGTATTATCAAAGTTTTTAAATTATATTTTAAAACTTAAATTTTATATTAATTTACCAATGCATTATGCAAAAGAATGGGAAGAAGAATATTCAGACATAAGACACCAAATATTTCAAATGAAATACAGTGTAAAAAAAATGCTATCTCTCAACTGCACGACGCAAAAATGTAAACACGAAATAGTGTAAGCAGACAAACATGAAGAACGGAAGGAATTTGACAGAGAAATAGAAAGAAGTGATATTTTTAAGAATTTAAAGGAAATAAGAACCCAAAACTCTCTGTTGAAAAAGCAATTTCAAGATCAAGATGATATCTAAAGCAAGCTAGAAAGTGAAGAAATTAGCAACAAAGACAAAGAAATGCTTCGTAAAAAACTGCAGCTGTTATTAAGAAATAAAGAAAAGTATTCAACTGCTCTTAATGGTTTAGTTAATTCTTTCAAATAAAATTAAATTCAAATTTTCGAAGAACTGGCTGATGATGAGTGCAATTTGTTACAAGAATTAGATCAATTTTAATCAAAATTAGCAATAATAGAAGCAAAAAGTTAGGATTTGCATAATGAATACGTTGATTAATATCAACAGATAAACATGCATGCAGTATAAATAACAATTATTATAAATGAAAGGGAATACACTATTAGTAAATATGTTAAAAAATCTATAGGAATTGAAGTAAGTTGATGAAGAAGAAGAGGAAAAAGAATAGAAGGAAGAGTTAAAATAGGAGGGATATGAGGAACATTACGATGATCCTTATATACAAGATTAATTCAAAGATTCACTTGAAACAACGCCGAAAAAGAGACTAAATAGCCAATAAGGATTTCGAATAAAGCAAACTCCTTCATAAATGAATTTGCCTTAGGTTTATAAACAAATTATTCTCTATACAAATATTGCTCATATATTGCAATAAAATGTTAATTTTTTAATAATTTTTAGGAAGAATCAAAATAATAATAATAAATGAATATCATATAACAATGGGAATAATAGCTTTTAGATAATAAAAAAGAAGTTCAAAAACTGGATAAACTAATCGAAGAAAATGGGGGGAAAAATTGCGGTTGGAAAGCATAAGATCATAGCGACTTTATTGTTCTCTCAGTAAAATATAAGGGGTAATTTAATTCTGCCAGTTTTTGGGAAGACTATTAATCAGGAATGGGGTAAACATTTTATTCAATATAAATATACTAAATAAATAACTAAATAAATAAATAAATAAATAAAAAAATAATGAATTAGATATTTTTCAGATGAAGAATTGCATAATCATGTGGAAAAATATGTAAAATATTTATAGTGGGAAGAATAAAAGAAGATGCTCATGGTGGAATACAAAGAAATAAAATACAAAATCAATTAAAGATAAGAGGAAGAAAAAGATGTAGAAAAAAAAAATTGCAATAAAAGAGACAGCTTAGTTTACATAAGAAAAAGGAAGTAAGAGAAATAGTTTAAGAAAAAATTGCCAAATGGAAAGAAACAAAAGAGTTGAGAGAATAATTCGATGAGGAAAAGTCTTATTTGGAATTCAAAAAATAACAAAAACTTAAAGAGGAAAAAACAAAGCAAAGAATTCTAAATTAGAAATTAAACGTTCTTGAGTAGAGATTATTAATAATTTATTGTTTCGTTTCTATTTAGTTACACATAATATAAATATATTAGTTTCCAGGAGGCGAAAATTAATAAAAAAAATTAGAAGAAAAAAGAATTTTGCAATAAAAAATGGAAAACAGAGTGGTTTTGTCTCCAAAAACGAAATAAAGACTAAAATCTAATCAAGAATAGTTATTTTAAAAGTAAATGACGAAAATATACTCTAAAAAATACTAAAAGGAAGATGAAGGTAAATTTTACATTTTAATTTTTATAATTTGCTTTTAGTTAATCTTTGTTATTATTAGAATTAAGGAAATAAGAATTGATGGAAATGAAAAATCCAAAATACTAAAAAGTTGAAAGTAAATTACTAGCTTAAACAAGTGCTACCGAGAATAAATAAACCAGCAAATATGATTTCAATCATGATAGATTTAGCTAGGCCGGATAGAATTTCGCCGGACATGGGGTCAGAATGACAGGAAAAAAATTACAAAAATATTGAGAATTTTAAGTAAGTTATTTCTAGTTTGATAAAATAATACTTTTTTATTAACAAATATATTATTTAATTAATGTTTCAACTTTATAATTTATAGACATATATAAATTTTTTATTAATTTATATATATAATAATAATTTAATTACAGTTTTTTTTTTTTATTTTTTTTTTATTTATAATGCATATTTTATAAATAATTAATGAATTAATAGTAGAAATTAATTAAATTCTCAATTTTTAAATTGTTTACAATAGAATCATTCTCCTTGTTAGTTTTTCAATATTTAAATTTTTGCGACTTACTTATATTACTAAGTAGAAAATTTTCTTTTAACTGCATGCAAGGAAGATTTATCAATGTTAGTCATTAAAAGTAATAGTTCTTTGGCAGCAGATTTAAGATCATTTTCATTGTAAGAGGATTATCTTATTATATCTTTATTCCATATGCATTACGAGCCATACTATATGCCCTGGCAAAGTTTGTTATTTTAAATGATTTTATTTGCCAAAAGCAATGCTGCGGAAGCCAATTTGCTCGGAATATATTTCAGCATTTTAAATTCAATTAGAGATAACTCCAAGAAATATCTTGATTTTATAAAATTAATTTTAATTATAGTAAAAACATTTAAGATATCATATTTTCTATTTTACCTGGCTAAATTAAACGTTTCATCACAACATTGCATTAAATGAGAATATCTTTCCAAAAATCTTAATGGACTAGTATAGGTCAAATTAAAGGATACTGACAACAGTATTTTTCCCTCCATATCTAGAATTTCTTCTTTCGTGTAAGCCTTGTCGCATACATATACGAAATCCTTCAGCTCTGGCGCATAAATTTCCTCATATTTGCATGCTATAAACATTGCAGAAACTCCAACCAATTGCAATTTCGATCTAAAAAATAAATATTTTAATTTCTAATTTATTTTGGAATTTCATATAGTAAATATATGCATGTATGCTTACCTGTCAATTTTATTATCTTGCAAATATCTGTCAATTAAATTTATCGTTATAAAGAGAGTTTCTGCTAATAATTTGAATTTTAAATGCACATCAATGAGCCAATCTATTAGAATGGCCCGCATTTATTCATTTATATCTGTTTATTATCTCATATACGAATGCTAAGATACATAGTCACACTAAAAAATGTTAATAGTTAACAAATTAGGAAAAAATTATCATTTTTTTTAAAAAAATATTTTTTACTTCTATATCTCTCAAGTAATCAAAAATAGATTTTGCATACAAAAATACCACATTTTCGTTGCACATGTCTATTTAAAATTGTGGGTCCTACTACGCTATTTGAAATTGGCTTTAAATTTCATAGCAACCTTAACTAGATTAGGAATGTTATGAATAATGCTATTATTATTATTGGTACACTTATGCATTCTATTCAAAAATATTATTCTAACTTTTTGGCTACTATGCCTAATAGCTGATATAACCAGAATTAATATTTAAATTGCTACTATTTTTATTTAAAATGCTATTGCTGCAGTTGACATCGTTAGTATGTGTGCTATTATATTTGTTGATTTAAAATGTTACAGTCGGTTCTTCTTCTTACTCTTCTTCTAACTCCATTTTTTTTTATGCATTGAAAATATTATTATAACTTTGACTAACATTATTATTTTGTTCTAATTTGGTGGACTATGTGTGCTGTAGGCCAATAAAATTTTCATCTTTCATATAGTTGTTATGTTATTAAGTACTCAAATTATTTGACTTCTTCATATTATTATCTTAAGATGGATAAATAACTGACTAAGTCTTTTACAATCCCAACTTGATATTGAGTCCCTATATAATAATAATTAATGAATCTATAGTGAACTGCATAACATTCTATTATATTTGCAAACATTTCATTTACATTATTATTTTAATCCTAGGAGTAGAACGAGTGAGTAGGAATTTCATTTCCAAATTTCCTATTTTGAGGTTTGCTTTAGCCAGAGATTCCCTCTTTACCTGAAAAGAAGTTAGAACTATAGAAATTAGTCAAAGAGGAGTTTTCTTTAATATAATTTTCCTTCTCCATTTACTCTCTGTTCATGTTAGACTAAAATAATAAATATTAATTTACAATATTGAAAATTAAGGAAATAACCGATAAATTGAGGGAAAAGTAATTAAATTTTTGTCAAAAATATACAAATCTATTTATGAAATTGCCAATGTGGTTAAGTAATGTATTAAGTACCTTGAAATTTGCGTAGTTTGAAAAATTTTCTGTGTTCATTTATATGTGTATTTTAGAGAATTATAAAAAAACTAAAGCCCTTGAAATTTTTAGAGTGTTTTTATTTTAATTTTTGGGATGTTTTGTATGAATTAATAAATACCTATTTAATTTGCAATATTAAATTAAATAATATAGTGTTTGATTATAATATTTGATTTTCAATCGTTAATACCATCAATTACATTCATTTGCCTATATGCTCAAATTGAATTTTCTTTATTAAACTTCAAATTGAAAAAATTATTGCCACCACTTATTTTATATTCAATATAAGCAATATTATATATAAATCAAAATTTTTCTTATTTTATATTATTACTCATAATCGTTATTTTATTGAGAAGTTCGTTGAAAATAAATATTAATTTTAATATTTAAATGAAATAATATTAAAAAAGTAAATATAAATATATATTAAAATAAGTTAAATACATTTATTTTATAAGGTTTTTGATGATTTTCACATGGGAAAAGGAAAAATCTCCTCTAAATAATGTTAATTCTATACCTAAAACTCATTAGATGTTTGCCAAGGATTTAGTTCTTCACTAAACTGAGTTTATGTATTATCATTAATCTGCTTTTATTAAAACCCTTGATTATTTTTTGAACTCTGTTGTATGTTTTGTTTCTATTAGGATTTAGTATTAAAATGACTGATACTCTTTTTATTATTATTTATTATACTCCCCATAGAAATATCAGTTTTTTAAATCATACTTAAATGTTCATTTTAAAATAGACTGAGTTTATTATCTCTTCCCTAGCATGCACTTTTCATATGCTATCTGATTTTTTAGGAATTTTTCTTCTTCTGTTCCATCGCAATTCTTTATTGATTGCTGACTTATTTATCATTTTCCAAAGGGTCTTATTTTCTCAATATACTTTCTTGGTATGTCCTTGAACTATTAACTCTTTTTGTTACTACGATAAATTACTACAAGGATTGGTATTTTAAGGTTTTCTATTTTGCATGGAATAGTAAAATGAATTTTAAACAATTCTATTTTTTATTAGAATTTTGTTATTTTATTGAAATTGCGATAAATCTTTATTATTGAACAACTATTAAAACAATTTCTTGTTTTCTGATAAAGAACACTTGTTAGCTTCTGGCTTGTACAAATGGTTTTCCTAAGTCTAAACGTAAGAACTAAAGTTTAATTGGCTGAAGTTCGGCTATTTTATTGGACTCATAACTTTCTTGGGACTTTATTCGTACTATTACTGCACAGATAATTTTAGTTTATTTTTTTCATAATCCCAGTCGATAAATTCCTAATTCTAATAATTACTGTAACTCTTACTTTTTAATACATTTTACGTTTCTTCTTAAATGTTATTTTCTTTTTAGGGTTTTGATGACGCAGTATTCTTTTGAAGATGTGTTTTTTATTTTAAATCAGACTTTCTGAAAGTTATTGAGCATATCATATTTGGATTTGTTAATTGGTCTTGCAAATGGGTACAGTCGAAAGACTTGATAACGAGATATTTATTTTTCGATTCCTAATTTTTAAGTTATTTATTTATTTTTTAAAGTTGCTGATCTTTTATTATCTAGTTTCTGATTTTGCTTTATTTCATACGCACTTATTCTGGACTCATTTTTTTAATATCTAACTCTGTTTTATTTTACTGATTTCTAGAACTTAAAATAGTAGAGAAATTTTCACTTTTCTTATTTTATTAATTTTCTCTAAAGATTAAATGGCTATGTTTATGCTGGTTAGAAGAATCCATTTTTAAAGTTAAATTCTCGTTTTTTTACACAATTTATTGAAATTTTTGCAATAAATTTAAAGGTAAAATTCTCTGATTTTTTCTATTATACTTTGCATTTTTAATTTAAATCCTTGCATTTTCTAAAGTACTCCCGATTTAGCTCTACGTTCTGTAGGATTAGGGAGCAGAGTTATAAGATTCTAAAAGTTTTTATTATTTATTCAAACTCCTATTTTTTTGATTGTGATTTTATGAACTTCTCAAATGATATAACTTTTCAGGGTTTTCTTTTTAAATTAATTTCAGATCAAGAGAGGACTAATACAGATTGTTTTAAATCTCCTAAGAAGATACTTTCTCCAGTTTACACATATTATTCTGATCAGCTTACTATTAATCTTCTGAAATGTGTAGGCTTGTAAGCCAGTTTTGTATGCTTTGATTTATGTGAGAATTACATCTTTATGTTCTTTATGAATTTATAGGTGGTTTGACTATATTTACGATTTTGTTATTATGCTAAACTATATCACTGAAATCTTGCTGAAAGTAATTGTTGCATACAGATTTTTAATTTTTTATATAATTTTATATGGAACTCTTTGATCTGTATTGTCTTTTGCTGTTTGTCTATTATAAATTTTATTGATTCATTAAAGCATAAATCACCTTTTTTTATTAGGATTATTATACTTATTATATTTTACTTCAATTTCACAATTGATTTATTATTTTTATTCCCTGAATAATTAACATTTAAAAGTAAAATAAAAAATAGACTTTAATGGAATTAGAATATCATAAAGGGCTTATCATATTGAATACTTTGTTATAATTTTCACAGTAAATTAAAAAATATTTTAGAACGATAATTATCACAAAATTAGTATTTATATATGAAGATTAGTTAGACACCTATTATTAAATTTATAAGTTTGTCTCGTAAAGAATAAATTTATTTACTAAATAAATTTTGGAAAAATTATTTGAAAGATATTTTTTATTTACTTACGAAATAGATATTTATTAAACTTATAATAAGAGAATTTCTCTCTCTCTATAAATTTTAGAATACTTCTCATATTATAAACTTTAATTTTATATATAAAACTATTTAGATAAAAATTATGATAAATAAAAGCAATTATAGGTCTGATTTAATTAACCATTAAAGTAGATATTTATTATTGAAATTAAATCAAAGTAGGAGAAACATATTAGTATATATATTTTCAATTTTTGAGTATTTATTAATATTGTCATATATTTTTACACATGCAAATTCCAGTAATTTTTTAAATACTTTATACAAGTTATAATAAACATTAAATTTCACAAATACCAATAAAGAAATATGAAATAGTTATTATATATATATATTAAGTGTTGGTTTTGAATTAAAAATAATTTTAATATACATCAATGAAAATAGAAGTAATTTGGTAACAATTCATGTTTTAAATTATAATTAATAACTAAATAGATATATTACAAATATAAAGTTAATGTTCTTTTTCGCATTACAGAATTTAGGGGGACTTTAAAAAAAATAAAATTATTTTACCTACATTATTATTACTAAACAGTAAAAATATTATATGTATTAATCATAAACAAAAAATATTTAATATAGCAATAAAATATTAAAAAAAAGTAAAATTTGGTATTCTTATTCCTAATACATAAATAATATTCTTGTTAGAAGGCTACAGAAATGGAGAATATATAAAATTATCCGATGGAATAACCAAAGAAGAACTTTGGAGAAGTTTTAGGTGACTTCTATGAACCTTTAAGCTTCTTAGGAAAAGGTAGTTTTTCTTCAGTATATTCAGTGAGAGATAAATAAACAGATGAAATTTTAGCTATAAAAGTAACTTAATAGAAAGATTTTAAATGATTTTTCAAACCTTTTTCAAAACAACATTAATGTGCCATAATTTTACTGTGGACATATTATCTTATTTGGTTCTTAAATTAAAATTTTTCATAATAGATCATAAGTAAAGATAAAATATCAAAATCTGCATTCTCATAAGTGAGGAAAGAAACAGAGCTTTTGACTCATTTAAATCATCCGAATGTTTGCAGAATGAAATATGTAAGAAGTAGTTTATGTTTAATATATACAAATAACGGGGGAAGAATCTCCTATTTTAAATTAAAAAATAAATACGAAACTTATTATTTTCCTCTTTATTAATTGGAATTTTAAATTTCGGAACACTAGAATTATCTACTATTATTACTTAATTTGTACAATTTATAAAAACAATTGAAAAGACTTATATTTAAATAAAACTATAGAGTATAGAAAATGATGATTATCTGTACATAGTGATGGAATAGTTTAATGGAATTACTTTGGACTAGTATGTAAATAAAAGAAAAACAGATAATGAATGTATAAATGACAACGAAGCTAGGGCTATAGTTAAATAAATTCTGAAAGCTGTAGAGTATTTACATTCTTAAGATATAATCCACAGAGATTTAAAACCAGGTAAAAATAAAGAAAGAAATTTTTAGACATATGCGCAATTTTTTTAGTTTGGTTAAATTAAATGTTGATACAATTTTGTTTATTTTTATTACAAATCAAAATTTATTCAATGCTAAATTCTTTACTTTTTCTATTTAAAATTAAGCCCAATAAATTATGATGATAATTAATATAATATAATTTTTTAATTTATTAGAAAATATCATGATAAGTATTGATGAAAAATATTAGATTAAAAGCAATAATAAACTATAATAAGAAGAAGATGAATATTAATATAATGAAGATAGTCAAGATGAATGTGATGATTAAAAACGGGACCAATACAAAAGAGAATAAAATGGTATTTTAGAAGAAGACAACAAATTTAAAATAATTCTGATAGATTTTGGTCTAAGTTTAAAAACTAATAAAGTTGTTTCATATACCCATGATAATTGCGGTAAAAATAATATAATATAATATAATACTCTATTATAAATAGAAATAATGTGTGTTTTATATTATAAAATTAACCCTACTTTTTAGGTACATTATTATATTAAAGTCCTGAATTCGCCAATGAAAGACAGTACAATAGTGTAAAACTAAATAAATACAAAATAATTATAATAAAAAATTAATTATTATTTTTTAAAAAAGACTGTAGATATATGGTCATGTGGAATAATATAGTATATGTTATTTTCAATGAATAAACATCCCCTTTGGAATTAAAAAGAAGACACAAAAAAGATTTCAAATTAAAACTTGACAATCCTTAATGGGTTTTCCCAGAGAGTATGGGACAGTAAAATTAAAATTATATATTTAGTTACAATAAATAAGCTTATATATAATTCTTTCATTACAAGGACTGCAAAGGATTTTTTCTAAAAATGCTGTGCTTAAGCTTCATATAATAGAATGAGCGCTAATAAAGCCCTATAGCATAGCTGGATTACAGGATCTGGGACAAATTCTGATCATTTGACTATGGATGGAATGATAAAAATATTCTCTCAACTTAAAGAATCAGAAAAAGTATATATTTATTTATTTATTTATATATAAAAAGTAGTTTTATAATTGAATATTCTTTGCCAAAAAACAGATCTTTAAAGCGATAATTTTTCTTGAATAATTGAAAAATAAGTGCGAATAATAAAATTTAACCCAAACAACTCAGAAACGCATTGTTCGACAAGTGAAAATTTCGGATTTTAAGGCTGAATAAGACGACCCAGAATAAGAGGCAGATGATGATTTACCTTACTACTCAAAATACTCTCGTTCTTTAAACAAAAGTTACAAAAGTCAGAGGAGTCAACGTAGCTAAAATTAATAAAATAAGGGTAAAAACCTTCACGAAATCAAGCCTTAAATCAATCCCCACCCGCTGCAAAAGCAATTCTCTTAGCCAAAACAATTCATCTTTGCAGGACAGTCTCGACATGGAAGTGAAGTAGACAGCAATAATATTAACCCTGACTATGACGAAATATACTCCTATAAAACACAAGTTTCTCTGGTTAAAGGGGAAATAGGTAATTTTAATATAAATTTATGTAGTAAGTATGTTCTTATATTCTAACAATTATTTGTAGAGGAAAATGATCATCATCATGCCCATAGTAATTGGAATATTGAAAATAGGTCTACCTAGAGTTACCGTAAATCTTCTAATCCTTCTATTTCGGCTGGAATTCAATATCCCTCTCAAAGCAATTATAACACCATAATTTAAAATTATTCGCAATAAACGAATAGTACGACTCCTCACATAAAGAATTTGGGCAATCAGAAATCTGTCTAAATAAAACAAGTTACCACGCCTAGCACTGTAAAGCCTCACAAAACAGATTAAAGTATAGGATTTAGCCATAATTCCGAGTTAGAGGTTAAAGACAATTTTATTAATATAAATAATGACGAGTTTATCAACGACGGGGGAGTCGGTAATACAAATGGGAAGTTTGTTTAGAATAAAACTAGAAGTTTGAAATGGGACAATAATTTAATTAAAAATAACTAAAACTATCACAACAATATGAATTTGAAAAAATCTTAAAGTTAGTGTGTCAATTCTAATTCAGGTGATGTGGAAGGCTTTAAATTTGAAGATTAGACAGTAAATGCACTTGAAAGTTAAAATTAGTAAAATTATGAAACTGCGAATAAAGAAGAAATTATTAATAAATAAAGTATTAAAAGTTTGTACTCTACCAATACAAATGTTTCCGAATCACAAGTGCTACCTTAATTTGCAAATCCTGTAGAAAAAAAGATCGAAAAAGTTGGAAAAAATGTAGTAAATTCTGGTACATAACAGCCAAATCATTTTAAAATTAAAACTAATAGTATTAAATAATAAGATAAAAAATACAACACAAGCATAATAGGAGTAAAAAAGGGAAGTGTAAGAAATAGTTAATTGATATCGCAAAAGCAGTTATAAAATAAATGCAACAACAATCGCAGCAGTGTTTTGAATGAATTCAATGATGATAATATTAACCATGATATATCGTCCTTCAACCATAGTAATAGAAATTTCAAATATTACTCTAATAGAGATACGCCCAAAAATAATAGCAATATTGGCAATACTATTTAGAACAATTAATCCTCTTCCTAAAGTAGTTATGTTTAAAATTAAAAAAATGGTCTCCACAGTTAAAGTATTTAGTAAATTAAAACGTAAGGATAAATAAAAGCCAACAATTCCTATAAAATACAAGTAAACAATCATTTAGTAAGAATTTTAAAATTTTTTACTCAATTTTTCTATTTTTAAAGGGGTTAGCTACCTAATAAAATTAAAATAATAAAAGTGGAAATTTTTTCCGTTCAAAAAGCAAACTGCCCACCTAAACCCAAAATTCTTTTTAGTAATCAGTTGAAATTTATTCCTAAGGTTCAAGCCCTCACAATGGCATCAGAAATAGTGTAACGACTGACATGCTTAAAAGAGACTCCCAATCTTTGTATTACTAATAAAGTAAGATATGTTAATCTACTAAACCAACCAAAAATAAGCAGTCTCTTAAATTACCGTAAATTATATAATAAAATTCAATGTCTATTTTTAGTTAAGCATAAAAATTTTAATTATTTACATTTAAAATATAGGCCACTAATGAAGTAAGGATCGTAAACAATATTCTGTTTTCCTCCCGCTGTTGAAATTTTGTAATAATAATAATAAGAACAAAGCCAATAAAATGGAAAAATTAAAAAAAATTCTATACTCCAGAAAAGAGATTCAAAAGGTAATAGTTAGTTTATTTTAATTTCTTATTATTATAGTTATAGTTATTTAGGTTAAGGTTTTTATTAATTAATTTTTATAATTTATTAGATATAAAAAGTATTCATATGTATTTGAATAAAATACAAACATCTTCATAAAAATTCAACGGCATGCATCATTTAAATAATAAAAAAATGGGGAAGTAAGATTTATAAAAACCCTAATTAATAACACCTATGAATGCACTGTGATTAATTACTAAAATACTAACTTCCAATAAATCTTAAACTTTATTAACATTCATATTAATATATTATTATATATATATACATATTATACTATAATATATAGTTTTAATTATAAAATATATATAAAATTAATAAGTTAAACATTATTAAAAATTATATAATATGCAATTTTATTTTGTATTTATTGTATATGTTTGTTTACTTTAAATAAATTATAAACAATAAATGTTTTAATTGAATTATTATTATTATTGATAGATCAACGAAAAATGTGATTATTAAACTCGTTTTTATTTCATATATATTCAATAATTGTAATAATTAAATATTTTTTTATTTTTACTATTTTTTTATTATTATTAAAAACTAGTATTGCTAAACAAAAAACAAAATATTTTAATTTTGATAAAGAAATTTTTTACAACAATAGGATACTAAATAATACGAAATACCCTTAAAATACTGCATAAATGGAATTCTAAGAATACATCTCTCCTCATGTAAATAAAAATAGATTAATCTCTGTTCAAAAATTTAATTAAATTATTTGTTTATTATTGATAATGTTGTAATAATAATAATGCCATTATTAAGAGTGCCAGAAGATAAAATTATAGAATGAAGGAAATCTAAGAATAAAAATCTCAATTGAAATAAATGATGCAGACTCTGCAATAAAGCAGAGAAAATGGCAGTTTATCATAAAATTTAGAGTAATAGCATAAGTAAATAAAATTCAGCAATAGGATTCATAATTAATTTTTTAAAAAAAACTTTCTCTAGGAGTGATATAAAAAGAGGAAAAAATATTGATGAATTTGATTATGTCTAATCGTACTAGAAAAGAGATTATAATAATACGTAACTTATTTTAGTATTAATATATATTAAAATCAATAATTATATATCTAGAGATCAAACTATGGCATTTAATAACAACAACATACAAAATTAGCTAGAAGATCTTCATAAAGAAATGAAATTTATCTAGGTTACCATATAAGCAAATTTATATATTAATCTCATTTTATTTAATCTTATTACATTTTAGGACCAAATATATAATTTAGAATCAAGAAAACATAAAATCACATCATAAGAGACTGTGCCCGCTTAAAGAAGCTAGGATTTTCAGTTTGTCTAAAGAAATGACAGCTTAGGCAAAAAAAGTAGCTACTAAAGTCCGCCAAGAGAAACCTATAATGAAAAGGTAAGAATCAGAGCAGAATTCAATGATAAAGTTTAGAAAAAGATGAAAGGTAAAGACGAAATGGCTGCATTACATTAGGAATACATATAATCATACAAAGGCTACAAAAACTACAAACATAATGATTATGTAGAGGAAGAGGATGATGGACTGTATTAAGACTAAATCGTAGAAAAGGCGCAGAAGTTTATCGAACATCGAAATCAAAATCGATAGCTTATCTCCATTTTTCATAAGCATTTTAAAAATCAAAAATAATTTTTAAATTTCATTAAAAATAGAGAATATCCGAAAATTTTAGAGTCAATAATTGATATTTTTAATGAATATTTATCAGAATAGCAGAAAAAATCGTAATAACAGTAAAATTACCAATAATTTTAATAATAACCTAGGCATTCGCCATAGTACAGAAATGAAATTTAGCAACACTTATAAATGTAAAATCAACAGTTCAATCAGTATAATTAAATTTAACTTCAATAATAACACGATGGTATCAACCCAGTGAACGAACGACTGTAGGCAGTGAAGAATATTTTGAGTCGAAATAATCAGATATTGGAATAATAGTTTGGCAATAAAGATAGGGCAGCACTAAGTCAAAGCACGAATTGCATCCCTCTTTCCCAGGAATTCAGAAATAATAATAACAGCGCCGTTTACGACAGACCGATCAATTTACAACCCCAAAATCTTTCACAAAGTATAAACTAACCAAATACACATAATGACCATAGCAATAATTACAACAGCTTTCAAAGTGCCACTTTGGTTAAGAGCAATGTCGAGTCCCCTGTAAAGCCCTACCCTTTTGCAGGAGGATTTAACACATTTTAGCTTTAGCCTTAGCCTTCTCACTGCTCGCCTTAGTAGTAGTAGAAGTAATAAATACATTACGGATAATAAGACAACTTCAACAACAATGGCCATGCTTAAATCGCTTAACTGGAGCAGTAGCTGCAGTAGTTAAAATAAGAAAACCAAAAAATTTAGCAAAGCCATGCACACCAACAGCATGTCTAGTCTCTGCAGGAATCCTATCACTAACAACTGAAAGATTTAATAGCCACGTAGGAAAAGTTAAAAAACTATGATTAATAATAATAAAGTTCAAGGTAAAACACATGTGCCACCAACGGCCAGCCTACCTTTTAATTCCCCTATAATCCAGACAACGACAGACCTATAAACTCTGGAGTTGTTTACGCGAACAATAGCTAACTTCTAACTCCCGTTTAAGGAATGAATAATGATGGAAGAGGAAATTGGAGCCCATAAAAACAAAGCCTTGCTTTGTAACAACTAAACTAAACGTAACCCATGAGTAATAATGATTTTACTCTACGACAACAAGATCAGGAAAAGTATAATTAAATACTGTAGGGAGAGTAAGAAGGTGCCAATAGTAATTAAAACTTGCCTTGTTTTTAGTAAAATGATTCTGCTTAGGATAATTCTTAAATGATTTAGCTAGTAAAGAAGCCTAAGTAAACGGATAATTTAAATATATAAGATCAAGCAAATTTAAAAATCGAATCGAATCAAAAATAAAATCTAAAAAATCAAGTATAGCAGGATAATAATAATATCTCATAAGAATAGGAAAAATAGCACCGATTGGAGTAGTAGTAGTAAGAAGAACAACAGGAATTAGCAAAATCATTAAAATCTCCGAATGCTAAGTAAAACAATAAAGAGCCGTAAAAGCCGAGATGGAATTCCTCAACGAAAAAAAAATAATAATAAAAGGCTTCTCAAATCAACGAAAAACTGAAAGGATTGGCCTAAAGAGCCAAACAAAAAGTTTAAAGTCGTCACAATAACGACAACAGTTATGAAAAGCTTACTGAAAAAAGCTATTAGGTTCAAAGCGAAAAGGGGGCTTTCGAAGGATCTCAGACTCCTTAAACTGGAAGAAAAAACACTAATTTCAGCAAAGGTGAGCAAAGATAGGAGGGCGGTTTTTCAGAAATGACAAACGAACAACTGATGTCTTAAAACTAGGCGAT
The DNA here is from genome assembly GCA_037039885.1 of Miamiensis avidus. Taxonomy (NCBI): domain Eukaryota; phylum Ciliophora; class Oligohymenophorea; order Philasterida; family Glauconematidae; genus Miamiensis; species Miamiensis avidus. The sequence continues at coordinate 77,398 of JAWVGU010000170.1, forward strand.
GCTGCCTTCAGAAGTTTCAGACATTTCTCAAAGTTATTTGATGCCGGACGTAAGCACCTTCAATGAATTCCAGCAAAAATAGCAACTTCTGTCGCTTCAGTAGGAACAACTTAGCCACATAAATGCGATGAACCAGCCACTATTTTTGTAAGAAAAACAGTTGCAAGAAGTTCCCAATAATTTCGGCAGCGGCCTCAATGTCCCGCTTTTGAAAACCTCCATCTTGGAAAAAAACAGTTCCGAAGAGGGCGAAGTTGAAAATACGAAAAAAAGAATAATAATAACCCCACAACAACAACAATAAGATGCTGGCAATATTTAGCTTATTTAATACCAGCAGCAATAATAATAAAAGCTTCTGCAAGACGAATACCAATCCCAAATTGAATAAGACCCTTTCCTGTTAAAAGAAGAAGAAGAGGAAGAAGAAATGGATATCAACATGTGTTCAGCTGAAAAGCAAAATGCGCAAGAAAATTAACAAAATTAAGAGAAGTAGTTAGTGAAATAATAAGTTTAATAACCGTAACAGAGTGAAACTCCAAAAAGTTGCTTCAGTTCGGAAAGTTCGCGCATGCAAAATAAATCCGTCAAAATAGCCTAAAACCTGGTTTCTTCAGGCAAAAATCCCCCTGATTCAGCCGTGGCTTTGCAGAAACAACAGCAACAGAAGTAGCAACAATAGTAGCCAATAAAACCTGTTTTAAAAAACAGCTCGCAGGTGCAAAGTTAGTTTGGGCGGAGCCAAAAAAATCCGGCCCCGAATTCTTGCAGACAACAGGGAGATGAGAAATCGGACACGAATATAAGTAGTGTGAGCAATAACAACAGTGTGAGCAATACTTCATTGTGCTAGTAGCCAAACGCCAAACAATTAAATCAAATAAGACAAAAAAATAGGGCCCAAACTACTGTTAAATCGGGCTGGAATTCCTCAATCAGTACCAAAAAAAAAGATAATGCTGAGTAGAAAAAAAATCGTTTGTAAAAATAACTTAGTTGCAACAGTGGGAGTGAAGCTTCTAGTGAGGTGGGACAGAGCAATCGCTCGAGTGCAGGAACAAAAATTCCGAAAATTGAAGGAAGACCTTCTCCGTATGCCCAGCAGAACTTCACTAAAAAGAAAAAACAGGGGCAAACCGAAGAAGTTAATACGGATAAAAGTGCTGCTGACAGTTCGTAAATCTAAGAAGAACAGATACAGTGAGTGAGTGAGTGGGTGAGTAGGTGAGTGAGTAAATGAATTTAAAAAAAGTCATAATTAACAATTAATAAAAGAAAAATATATATATATAATTTAAATTCAATTATTTATTTATTTATTTATTTATTTGGAACTATAAAGTAAATTATTAATCATTAAGTGGTGTTATTTTAATAAAAATAATTTTATACAATTTGTAAGAAAAATTATTTTAATAAACTTTTATATCAAAATTAGTAGAAAAAAGCATCAATACATTGAGCAATCTGTAATATTATCAGAAATGGAAAAAATAATTAATCTATTTGCTTTTGAATAGGCTTAATTAAATTCTGCGTGGAATATTATTTTAATTCGAAAGCGCAATGTAAATTAAAAATAATTTTTTGTAAGCAGAAAAAAAAAATATATTATATTTTTTTATTGGATTATAATAGATTATTGAAGTTATTAAAACTTGATCAAGCAATAAGCTCCTCATATTAAATCAAAATAAATTATAATACACATATAAACGGAACAAAAAAATAATTAAATAAATAAAAACAAATATTATTTTATATACAATAAGCCCCACACCCTGATAGATATATAAAAATGAGTTAAGAATAAAAATTGTTAAAGAAACGCATTAACAGTATTTTAGCAAAAGATTTACGAAATTTTTTCGTGATAATTTTGAAATTGAATACGAGAGGTATCTAAAAGAATTTTTAGAAACTTTGTAAGAGGCCAGCCAGTCGAGTAATATAGAATCAGTCTAGTAGAAATTCAAGCCTCTGCTGAATATATTGGTAAGCACGCACAGACTGGACAACAAAACAAGAGAATTTCTATTGACTCTTAGTTTAGACATGATTTTTCAATAAAATGACAATGGGTTCGGAGTGACTAATATATACTTCTTATTGGCCCACTACGGATTAAGAGGTACCATCAATAATAAAAATTAGGGCGAAAAAATATTATATTTTTAATAAAAAAGGAAAAAAACAGTTCTACTCACTCTCTCTGGACTGGAAACAAATGTTCAGAGTCATTGAATAGCAGTTTTTGGAAAATAATTTACAGAGAATTGCTCCTCTCGGATATCAAAAGACCTTCAATCAGATGAAGCAACTAATTGTCAGTGTGAAGCAATTCTTTCCGCACGAATCAGTCAAAGAAGTTTTCAATCTGTACAAGCAATATATAAGCCAGTACGATATCGGTTTCTGCTTTTTCATTTTAACGACTTTCTTAAAAGTCGACAACCGAGTTCCCATTCAATACTACGAGGAAATACTCGATGATTTGCTGGAAATTAAGGAATGGAAAACCTCAAAGGGCCAAGAAGATATATTTCTTTACTTTATTTTCCGATTTTCATTGTATTTTAATTTTTTAGTTAGTTAATAAATAAAGTTTATTAACGAAATTCATTATTTTTCATATGCAGTTTGAACCAAATGAATCTGAGCAAACACATGGACCATTTGTTTACCATTTTTTTGAAATACGTCAATTAGTAGCTTCCCTCATCTCAAAGAGCCTATTCTCTGAAATTTTCATAGTAGCAGTTGCATTGGATCAGAATTCCGTCTGTAACTACGATGATTTCGCAAATGATGACCTCATTTTTAAGACCTTCTAGCGACCCCGGCTATGAAAAAATCTGGTTCAACATCGAAAAGCTGCTTAATTTGATCAGACCGTTTTTGCACCCCCATAACCAGGGCAACTGGGGCCGAAAAAACATTAATTTTTTAATGAAGTTCGTGGGCAACTACGTGTAAAGAAATGCCAAGGAAATTCAAATGAAAAATGTAATTAGCAAAATCAGACGAAAATACGGAGAAAAAGAAAAAAAAGCTGAAGAAGCCAAGGAAGAAGAAGAAAAAAGTAAAAAATAAAATTTTTATTTCACAATTGAAAAAAAATAATTGAATTTCTCTCTTCGTTATTATTTTAGAAGTCCACATCATTATCGAAGAAAATCTGGAAGAAGACTTCCAAGTGAACGAAAACTTAGATTTCGACAATCAGTAAGGCAAAACGAGTGGGAGCCGCGAAGAGGGTCTGGATGAAGACGAAGAGGGCCAAGACATAGAAAATGAGATATTTTAGTTCGAAGACGACGAAGAAGAGTAAGGAGACAAAATGAGAACAGGAGAACAGTAAAATATTTCTTTAATTAATTTGTTTTTATTTATTGCTATTTCAACTTTTTATTATCCCTTAGGAAAAAATTGGAATCAGAAGCCGAATATCTGAAGAAAAAGGAAAAGTATTTGGAATTGGCCAGAACAAACGAAGCGAAAATGCTGGACGAAGAGTGCCACAACCGCTTTTTGGATTTGATGGAAAAGTTTTTGGACCAAATAATCTACTTGAGTCACAAAGAGGTGCCCTACATCATTAAATACTTGGCGTATTTCAGACCCAAGCGTGTCATTCAATATCTGCTGCCCAAAATCTACACGCTTTTGGGTAAAAACAACAACAACCTTAGCAATGTTGTCAAGATCCTCGTCATTTGCATCGACCAGTTTTTAGACAGAAGACTCTACAAGGAAGGCCTCTACGAAATAATCAAAATTATAAAGGACACCAGCATGCACCTAACGGCGAGTAATTTCTCACTGGCGCAAAGGATTTGGAAGTATTTAATTAATTGAAATTTGAAATTTAAAATTAAAATTTTTAAATTTTTTTTTTTTTTAAAAAAGAATTTATGATCGTATTTTCTCCATTATCCCCATTCAGTCCCCCTCGGATATGATGCAAGACTTCGAAAAGAAATTCCCCGACAAAAAAGAAAGCGATTTTAGACACATGTTGAACGAAAACGAAGACATAGACATGTACGAATTCTACCAGGAATACAGCGAGGTCGCCATCAGCGTTTTCGAAAAATATATCGGCCTGTTCGAATACATCGAGTACCAAAAGCCGAGTATCGAATAAAATGTGCGAGCCAATTTCTAGTCCGTTCACAATAAATTTTGGTCTTTCGCCTTCCAGTTGTCTCCCAGTTTGTTTGCGCAGGTATCTTTAGTTATTTAAATGTAAACCGATTGATTGAATTGATTTATTATTGTTATTTTCGCTTTCAGATTGTTAAAACCGTCGCGAAAAAACTGATTTCGAACTAGTAGCGACAGGCGCAAAAATACTTCCAATACATCATCCACAGTTTCAGTTTGCGAGATCCAGAAACGATTTTGAAGTTGGTGCTTCCGCACACTTTGGATTTGGTGTTGATAAAGAGAACCGATTTGTCGAAAGAACTCCCTGAATTGCAGAAAAAGCCGCTGTTCTATTTAATAGAAGCGCAGGAAAATTATATGGAGGACATACTACAATATAAACTAGAAGAAGTGAACCAGAAAACGCTGTTGTGGCACCTGGATATCATCGAAGATTTGATGCAGTTTAGCGGGAAATACATTCAAAAGTACGACAAGGACTTAAATAGACTTGTATTGCTCTGTCTCATTCGTAAAAAAATTTTGTTAATTTTTTCCACAAATACTTACTTTAACTATTTCTTTAGAAGATGAAGAGTAAATCTCAACGAAGGGAGCCCGTATCGCTCACAAAATGATCATGTCTTTGCTCTCAATTTACTCCAAAGAGTTCAGGGGATATAATGACAACTAGTGCGAAGAAGATCCCAACTTCCTATTTAAATACCACCAAAGTTTGGGCAGAATTTTCAAGTCGGAGTTTTAAGTCTGTAAAATAAAAAAACACTTTTGCAAATAAATAGATATACCAATTTAATTTTTTTTTAATTGAATTTGCATTTTTTTTTTAAAGAATGGAACGACCCGCAGAAGGAAGAAAGAGACTACGCTAAGAAAATCTACGACAGATACACTCAGCCCATATTTCAGCATTTCAACTCCATGTATGCGAAGTGCGACAAGAAAGTGGATATTGAAACTCAGTTTGAACAGGTTGTCGACTCTCTGTATGCAGAAGAATCGAATGACACGAGAATTTACAGAATGAAAATTCACAAGAGTTTTTTCATTTTAGAGGAAATGTTCGCAGCCATTTATCTTAGATGTTACATATCTGGGTAAATTTATTAGTTTAATTATAAAAAATTTAAAAAATTTAAAAAAAAAAAAAAAGAAATGAAAACAATAAAACATACATTGAATTTGCTGAAAATTTCACTTTTGATGAATATAAATAAGAACACGACAAATATGTGCAGTTTACCAAAGACTCGCTGCAGTATCTAGTGAATGAAAACCTTATGAACTGCGCGAAAATTGCCTGCAATATAATCCAGCTTTCAGTGCTGCTTTTGGGACTCGATCATTTCAACAATCGAATGATTGACATATTTAAGTGGATCCGAGACCACAAGGTAAATAATTAAGAGGGCAATTTAAATAAAAGAAAAAATCATTTTTAAATTAAAAATTAATTAAAATTTAGCTTATACACAAAAACCCGTACTCCACATGGGCCTACTCTCCCAGAATCCTTAGTGTAATAACGACGCAGGTTGAGTTTTACAGAAGAATTTACTCTTACAGCTACAATTTGGACATCGGAAGACAGTACGATTTCTTCACGAAATACTTCTTGGTTTTCATGTTCCATCCCTATGACCGAATCAGCCTCACCTCAAGCCATGTACTCAATTTCTTCGGCGGCAGGTAAAACATCCAATTCTTCACAAACGAAATCAACTCCCTTGCGCTCAAATACATATGTCAAAAACTCGATCACGAACGCGAAGATTCGCTGCCGAAACTCGTCGAAAAGAATTAAAAATTCGAAACTTTACTGAAAAGGTTGGTTGCTAAAATAAATTGTTTGGTTATTTTTTATTTTTGAAATTATTATTAAAATTTATTACTAAAGAACCCTGTATGGATTCCGATCCTTCATAAATCTGCAAAACTAATTGATTAAAAACAACATAGATTTGAAAAATATGGAACCTCTTTTCAAAATCTTTTCGCAGTACGACGTAATCCAAAACAAAACCACGAAATAAACGCTCGTCGAGACCTTCCCTCTGTTCATTTGGATGATTAGCATAATCGTAAAGTAGAATTTGAAAGACACGATGGTGTTCAAAACGGCCAATGAAGTTTTGGTAAGGCACAGCGAAAGCTACACTGACTAGAGGCAAAAGTACGTTCTCAATTGCTTTGCAAAGGAAAATTTGCATTTAAAAGCCTCGCTTTCGTTTTTCCAGAAGTTTATAGAAACTATTTTCAAAGTAAAAATAATGAAAATAATTATTTTTTATTTTTAAATAAATTAAAATTATAAATAGAATGAAAAACTCATTTCCGGAACGAAAAAATCTATGCTGGGAATTTTGTTTCAAATGTGTGACATATCGGACAGTTTAGAAGTGGGCGAAAACTTTTAAATGCAAATGCAGCTGATCATGGAAGACTGCGTCTCCAACGACTACACATTGAGGAACTATGGAAGAACATCTCTATTCCGATTAATGCGACTTAAAAAGTATTCAATTAAGCAAGTGAGTCGAGAACCGACGGAATTTTTCCAAAAAGAAAATATTTCTTTAGACTACATCACTCAGCATAGATTTATTCACCAAGAAGACAAAAAACACCTCAAATACCCTTTCCAAGGCTTTGTCCACCCCTATTCCTACCTAAACAAAACTTCTTATGATTTCCAAAAATTGAAAACTGTTGAAACGCACGACCCCCTGATCGAAAAGATCAAAAATAAGGAGTATTGCGTAAGTTTCATAAAATTCGTGTTGGATGACGTGAACGCTCACAAAAATTTCATTAGAGGTTCTTACGGCAAAAATTTCGATATCTCCAATATCATAAACAGGTATTTCAACGTCGATCAGAAAAAAGGTAAATAAATAAATATATATAGCAATCGTACCTTTAATCATTTCAAAACATTCGTAAAACAATCAATTTAATTTAATTTATAATTAGAAAATTTTTTGCGAAGAATCAACTATGAAGAATTCTATACGAGATTATTTAAAAAAATGTTCTAAAATTATGGCTACACGTTCTTCGCAAACACCAGAGAACAGGTTTCTGAGTACCTGAAGGACCCGAATATTAGAGAACACCAAAACATGGTTTTTTCGTACATATTAGGTTTGCTTAAGGCAGTACTGAGTTACCAACTTTTGACTCTTTCGGCAGAAGAAAAGGAAGAAATGTAGAAATTCTCCATCCAAGCTCTGGCTGAGAATTTAGCACGAACCTCCAAAGATGAATATCAATATTGGAAAAGAGGAATGACTGGGATCTTGTTTATCCACGACTTCGAAACCGTGCAGCCGATTCTGTAAAAGCTGCGCGATTTGGACGATTTTAAAAACAAATAGGACCTCAAGTATTCGAGGTATCTGGAGGTGTACCGAAAATTCCTTTGGATGTACGGAAATTAAAGGCCGGAACTTATCAATGAAATCTTAACGGAATTCATCGAACGTGAACCATCCGACGAGAAGCAAGCTGCACAGTACGGAAATATAATTTTGGAGTTGGTGTGCAACAATGCTCTGGACCCGATCAACGTCAAGATCTTATAGGAAAAAAAAGTTCTAGAGGACGTTGATGAGGCGCTTGAAAAACACCCTCTTCTTTTCAAAGACTCTCACTTCACAGGTGTCCAGAGAAACCCGTTGCTAAAGCAAGCAATTTAGTAACAAATTAAAACTATTATTATTATATTTGTAATACTAATATGAGGCGGCTTTTTTTATTAAAAAAAAATTTATATTCAAAGAAAAATTGTCGAGAAATTGAAAGATGAAAACAGTGTCATCCGAAACAGATATGCTAGAATTGCTCTGATTTTAGTAAAAATGTTTGCGTTTTAGAAATGCTCCGAAAATTTGTTCTGGTACGGCATAGACATCTTCAGATTCTTTATCGAATTCAGAGTATTATTTTGTGCTATTCAAAATTATTTATTTATTTGTTATTTTAATAATATGATGGGCAAATTTAAATTAATTTTAATATTTAATAATATAGGATGAAGAATTCGATCAAAAAGATGTATTAGCGGAACTAAACCAATATTCGTTTTCGCTGGCTACACTATTATTTTAACCTACTTTAATATCCCAGATTCTGCCCATTATAGAACAAAATTTCAAGAACGACAGCTGGAGAGTAAGGCTGAGATCAATTGGATTCTATCATGTAGATAAAAGCTAAATAAAATTTCATACGTTTGTTTATTAAATTTTTTTTCTTCCTCAGATATTCGTATTCGGAAATATTTTCTATTTGGAAAATTAAAATTATGACTATCTGGCCCCTATTTTTGACCTTATTGGAGATGAAGCCAAAGAAGTCAGTAATAAAGCAACCATAGTGGCTTCTGATTTCTTCAGAATATCAAGTCAAAAGCTAATTTAAAAGGAAATGCAGGCCCTTATGAAAAAGGCGAAATTAAAAATTTCTAAAGAAAATCATGACAAAATAGTCGTAATTAATTTTAATAATAAAAACAATATGCGTATTAAAAAATAACTATTTTTTTTTTTTAAAAGGGCGTCCATGGACTTATCAGTCTTATTTCAGCACACCCCTATGAAGTATTTGATTACACCGAAGAAGCTTTGATTGTCATTTTAAAAAATAAAAAACTCACGCAACACACCAAGGATTTGCTCAAGGAATTCGCTAGCAAGTTTTTGGATCAGTCTTACTCTGATTTTGCAAATGAAACTGATAAACTATCTGAAGAGACTGTTAATAATTTAAGAGATATAGCCAATCCCTATAATTACTTTGCTTGAGTTGGATATGTTTTATATATATAAAACGTATATATAAATTTAAATAATTAAATAGTAAAAAAAAAAATTGATTTCTTAATAAATAATTTAATAACTAAATAAAAAATATTGTTAATAATTTAAATAAAAATATAAATTTTTCTAAATTATAAATAAATACGAGTAGTAAAAAAAAAGTATTGAATTTTACTCAATTTACCCCTACAATTTTTATTTCGCTATAAATAAAAAATATTAATAGATTAATTATCATTCCACAGAAAACTATTATTAGTTATTTTACTAAAATAAGAGTAACAAATAAACGATAACAAAAATTTTAAAAATAAAAAAATTTAAATACAAATAAGAAATTACAATTCATTTTTTTTCTTAAAATGTCTGTCACTTCAATGAGTAGTGAAACTAGGTTATTTAACCTAATTCCGAAACCAGGTGAATTTAAAAATTCTCCCTACGTTATGAGTTAAAGACCAAGTTCTGCTTCTTCCATTAAACATTCTACTACACAAAGTAAAAATATTTCATTTAAGCCAGGCAGCGAGAATAAATCCAGAGGCAACCGAAGCGAAATTCAAAGTAATTTCTAACTTCCTAAGGGAGTAATCAACGAAATGCCCTATCAATCAAAAGTGCAAAATAAAATTAAAGAACATCAGCAAAACCTAACATAAAGGCCACTCACGGCAGTGAAATTGGCAGAAAAGCGGCAATAGCAGCATTTCAATCCCAAAGAAAAGGGCTGCTGCAAAGTGCCTGAAGATTTTTCCGAATATAATGAATACTGCTAGCACAAAAGACCCCCCGTACCCAAACATAATTAAGGAGCAACCCAATTACTCACAAAGAAAAACTTCGTAAAGTAAAACGCTGTCGATGGACAATTGGGAAATAACTTAACAAAAACCCAGCAGTTGCAAATAGTTCAGCAAAGAGAAAAGCAACGAAAAGAGGAAATGAAAAATGAAATTATGCAAAACAAAAAAGGGAAAGTGCCCGAATATTTGGAAAAACGAAATAAAGAAATTATGAGAGACACCTATAAGCAGCACTAAAATTTTATGAAATCGTAGGCGGACAATGATAAGGAAATGTATTTGCAATTGAAATTGTTACAAAAAAAAAAGGAAAAGTTAAAGCAACATTATGATGAAGTTCATGCCTAATATTAAAGGAAATTCGGCCACAAAACAAACATTACCTTGCAAAGAGAAGTAGAAGAAAAGTTATAAATGGAAAAATAGTTCAAGTCACTAGAACAGGAAATGAAGCATTTGGACAAATAGCAAAATGTGTGTCTGAATATATATAAAGGAGTTGAATAAAAAAATGAAATCAATGAACATGATTTAGAACACAATTAAAAGTTGAAATTAAAAAATATGAGTAAAAATTTATCTTAATTTCACCATTTTGCACCCGTTTCTAGATGATTGAAATTATAAAATTATAAAAATATAAATAAAATAGTAAATTTTACCTTCAAAAATATGTCAAAAGATTATTATTGTTAAGAATTAGAAAGAACTAAATACCGACATATGTGCCAGTAATAAATCCAAATTTATTTTTGTTCCATAGATTACTTCATGTTATTTTAAGCTCACGATAAAACTTTAATTAATATTATCAAATTATAATCTGAGCTTATTACTTCTATGTTTTCCACTATTTGTAAAAAAATTAAAGTTTTTCTTTCGCATTGCTTAAAATAAGTACGTATAAAACCATCTAACAGCTCTGCATTACTTAGAATATCATTTAATAAAAATAGGTAAGCAAATAGTGGAGGAAATAGGGAAATCTCTTTCCCTTAAAGCTTTCTACTCCTAGGGGGACTAAGTTCTCCTGATAGCTTATATGATACTTTCAAAAATTTTTTCCTACACAGTAATGATGCTCATCATTTCTCATTTGTATAGCTCTATTCATTATTACCCCTTCCTTTTTGGTAGGGTTCAGAATGAGTAACTTCTTCTTATAAACTAATCGATTTAAATTTTCATTGTACCTAAATAGTTTTTTTTTCGCTTTTCTGAAATAGTCTTCCTCTTCGTAATGAGGTCTTATGAAATATTTCAAAGTTTACACTTTTTGAGCACTGATTGCAGAGTGCTAGTGGGTTTTCTATAGTGATTATATAAATTCTTTTTTTCTAGAGTAAGAATTGCCAGTGTAAATTAATACAAGGTTAATACATTATTAACTGTTAAAAAATATGTAAAGATGGAGAATGCTTTAATTAAGAATTCCGTTAGATACATTAGATCAGAGATTTTAGTTTCTAAAGGGTCAATTCATCATACAAACATAGTTTATATATTAAAATCCAATATGTTACTTCTTCAGAATGTATGGTGAATTTTATCATTTATATATACATAATGTTATTAGAGATAACTCACTGGGTCACATTTTTGAAGTAAGGACTATTTAAATGTACAAAGATTTTGAACTACATTCAGTATAGTTAATACTTAATTTGGAATTATTATTATTTGTTTAACAAAAAGTATTATTAAATATAATATTCTAAAGGAAAGATATAAATAATTTTATAATAACGCACCAACATAAAATGTGTGGGAAAACTATGGTAAATTGAAATTGTTTATTGCAGCAAAATGAATGGAAGTTTTTCGGAATTAGTTTAATATTAGCTAATTTCCTTTTTCTTTTACTTCCAATAAATAGATGTATCTATGATTAATTTTAAGCTTTCTAAAAAAAATCACAAAGATTAATAGAGGTTACTAATTAGAGTATTTTGTTTGAATAATTCAATTTTATTTAACTTATATTATCGTTTATAAAGTATTTGATATTATGTAGTATTGTTAATTTTATAATTAATAAATTTATATAATTTAATAAAACCTATAAATAACTTGACAAAAATTAACAAATATATTCAATATAAACGCAATATATATATTTTATTGATACAACTCTATATAAGTATATAATATTTATAATTGATTGATCTAATCTAAATACTTTTATTTATTTATAATTCAATAGTTTCTTAATTTTATATTAGAAAGATCAAGCTATCTTGTATTTTTTAAATCATTTTTAATAGTTTGGTTATTATCAATCACCATTCATTTAGATTTATGACAAATCTAAATTGAAACTAGAAGGTTATTATTATAATTAATCAATTTATTATTACATTTCATCTTATTTTGATTAATTTATTACTACATTTCCTCTTATCTTTGATTAATCTATTCAATTTATTATTACATTACATCTTATCTTTGATTAATTTCCTCTAATCTTTGATTAATCTATTCTATTTATTATTACATTACATCTTATCTTTGATTAATCTATTCAATTTATTATTACATTATATCTTATCTTTAGTTCATTTCCACTTACCTTTCATTTATTTACACAATTTATTATTACATTTCATCCTATCTTTATTACATTTCACCTTACCTATGATTTATTTAAGCAATTTATTATTACATTTAATCTAGCCTAAGATCAATCTATCCTAGCCTTTCATTAATTTATTATTATACTTATGTTAAAGTTTCACCTAAATCTGTATCATTATATTTTATGTTAAAAAAGAATGTTAAAATTTTACATAATAAATAATATAAAAATAATATATTACAAATTATTGTAATCAATTTTACCTTTTACTAGTTGATAGATATTTCCTTGGGGGATTTAATCTTAGCTCAACATCTGAAGCGAAGTATTTAAAAATTATTAATTTTATTTTATAATTCCTAATCAATGTATATTTTTATTTTTTATATTTTTTTTACTCTTTATTTTTAGTTATTTTATTAATTATAAATCGGAGTGTTATTCTCCTATATACTGTTTCGTTACAATCTCTCATCTTTAAATTAATATAGGTGGTAAATAATAAAAATACAAAAAAAAGTGCATATATATACAAACTCCTTCATCTAAATTATCGAGGGAGAAAATTTCATTCAATAATATTGAATCCATGGTCGAATCACTTAGATTATCTTAATTAATAAAAATAGAAAATTAATATTATATTTCTATATGAATTTATACCTTGAAAACTCATTAGTATTTTTTTTTAATAAATCTTATTTTTCTCTTAAAACTAATATATAAATATTATTATATTGTTTTATACTTATCAGATATGCTATATAGGAATTCTTTTAAGGTTTAATATGAATTACATATATACTCATATAAAATTTAATTAACTAACTATGTAATAATTATTAAAGGTATAAATATTTATATTGAATTTATCAATCATAAGTAAAACAAATAGAAATATATAATTGATAGTTTAAATATAATAACAAAATTTTTTAGATAAAATATTTTATTTAATAAACAATTAATTTTAAGTTATACAAATAATTTTAAATTTAATATTTCTTTTTATATAGATAGAAAATTTATAATTTTTCCCTCAATTAATTTATATAGTTACTACATAATTATAAAAGCCCTTTTTTTATAATAAAAGATTATTACATTATATATTTATAACCTTATCAATTAATGGAATCATTTATAAAAATTCATTTTAAAATAGTATATTTACCACTTATAATAAATACAAAATTATTTTTTAATCTTATCAATTTTTATAAATATAGTAAATTATTTATATCAATTCATAAAGTCTAAAATATTACTTTTTTTATATAAATTATTTCAAATCATTTTAAAAAAATTTCTATAACTATTAAAAAGCTATTTATTAAATTATGTAAATAGTATGTAAAATTATATATTTAAATAGTTTAAATGATTAATAGATAATTAGTATATAACTATAATTATAAAGTTATTAGCATTATATTTATAAATAATATATTTAATTATAATTTATTATTTATCTTTTTCTTGCATTTTTATTTTTATGATTATTAAATAAACCTTATATCTATATTTTATATCAAAAATATATAATATCTAATATTATTTAGCTTTAAGTTAATAGTTTTTTTATATTATATTTAAATTTACAATTTATTAATTATTTCATTATAAAATTAGAATTTGGTTAGAATTTAAAAATTAAAATAATTAATTTATATATAAATTTATAATTAAAATAAAAAAATTTTCATTAAAAATAATATATAATATATTAGAAATTTGTTTGAATATAATATAGAAGGATTATACCAATAATAATGAAGTATCAAATATAATATTATATAGTATTTAGTTTATACTAATTTTTTACCTAATTTCATTGTTACTATTTAATAATTAAATAATTTAGCTTTGAATTTTATTTAAATTAGATAATGGAATATATATTATATATTTTCAGATAACCAAAGATTAACATAAACACTTATTTGTAAAAATTTTTCTATTGAAAATTATTGCTAATTTATATTTATAATAAGCTTTTACTCATATAGAAATAGGATTTATTAAAATTTAAAATATATTATTGTCTTTCCATAATTATTTTATTTATAAATTAATGAAGGAGTATATAATCATTCATTCAATGTGTATTGTAATTTATAAATAAATTTATTTTATTAATTATAGATATATTTGATAAAATATTCATTATTTCTGCTTTACTAGTACCCAAAATATAAATCATTTAAAAACCTAAAATTATTACTATAAAATACTGTTTGATATTAAATAAATTTATTTATATTAAATGAATTTCTATAATGTTTTCAATGATATAATTTATGATATTTAGTTTTTTAATTCATATGTTGATTAATTAATTTTTTAAAATATGCAATTGTTTTCTGTTTTTATTAAAATAAAACAATTAATAATAATATATATTTTTTATTTAAATAAGACATTTAATAAAAATATATATTTTTTATTTAAATATTATTAAATTTTGCATATAATCACAATATTTATAACCACACTAAATAAACATTTCTTTTTTAATTTAACGGAAATAATTAAAAATTATATTTTATTTTATAATGCTTATATCATGTATATGCATTTATTTAATTTATTGAGTTTTTAAAATATCAAATATAAATTATCTAAATGCTTTTTATCACTTACATACTTAATAAAATGCTTTTTTAATATATATATATTAATGGTATATAGATAATTAGATAGAAGAGAACGAGAAGCATTGATATATCGATAGATAGATTACAAACAGGTAAGCAATAAAGCAAGCATGGAAAGAAACAAATAAGCAAAAGAGAAAAATAAATAAATAAATTAGTTAATTAATTAAGTAATTAATTAAGTAATAAATAAATAAAGAAAAAAATTAATACACAGAAAGTAATATCATATATAAATATTAATAAATATATAAATATACCAAGCAAAATAAGTAAACAAAGAAAAATAATATATATAAATTGTTATAATAAAATGGTCAGAATTGAAAAAGTTTTGTACGAACAATTAGTCAACATTAAACAATTAAATAGAGGTAGAACAATGGCTGCTCCCTCTAAATGGTATACTGAAAACAGACATGATGCCATGAAAGTTGCTGCCCACAAAGTTTTCAACTAAGGAGTCACATCTACTGTTTTGAGATTCTTAGAACCTTTTATGGCCAAGTAAGCACTTTTTTAAATCCTATTCCGTTATTTAAAAGAATCAAAATCAAAATTTCCATGCAAATCTTATCAGGGGCGAAAATATTTTTGCTTGTAAAATATTTAGAAAAAATCCAATATTTTTTTCTTACTAAATTAAACAAACAACTAGATATATGAATCACGATAAAAATTCACAAAAATCAAGAAATTAAAACGCCAGATAATGAAACGAAATGCATTATATGAGAATAAAAAAAATAGACAAATAAAAAATTGTCTTAATTTGATAACGTTACATGATATAAATGATTTGATTTGTTCAAAAGATTTATAAGAGAATTATTAATTAATACAATTTAAATTAACAAATATTGACAATTAATTATTTTTACAGATATTTCTTCAAATATGCCCAAAACATCGCCCACACTAAAGGTTTAGCTTTAGAAGATTTCTTATTATTCCAAGATAGATAATTGAGAAGATGTTTCATCTTTGAAACCTAAGCTAGATAAAGGTACTTTTTTTAAATGGACATTATAAAATCATCTATTTATTGATAAGTTTAAATTTTAAAATATTTCTAAAATCAATAATAAAAAAATTAAGTTAAACTATGCAATTATTAAGCGAAATAAATACTAAAAACTTTATACTTTTATTAGCTTCCACCCCTACACTTGGGTCTTATTCAAAAGAAGAAGAGCCAGATATTACAAAGTCGAAAGAGGATTGAGAGGATTCGAAGTTCCCAGTAATTTTTCAATAAAATAACAATTTTTTTCTCGAAAAAATAAAGCAACAAAAAATAAAAGAATTTAGATAGAAAATTTTATCCGTAAAGTAATTTATTTTTTTAATTAAAGCTTGGCTCAGAAAAGAAGCTGAATCCAGAACTTTAGCTGAAACCTTAGAAAACAAAGAAATCTGGGAAAACTACCAATTCAAAGAATACATGGCCGACCAAACCCCCACCGGAAGATGGAGTATTTTAATGAAATGGAACCCTCTTGATATGTTCTGCTACTACGGTAAATTGATACATATATTTAAGAAAGATATAAATTAAGCTAATAATTGATAAATTAAGGATTGTGGAGATCTGAAGCCTACGACAGATACTTCTACAACGAAGCTTTCTATGAAGGACACACCAAATCCGAACTCTAAGAAGCCATCTACAACCCCTTCAAAGGAGCCAACTTGAATACCCCCGAAGGAAAATCCAGATTCGAACAAGAAGTAAGCAAAGCCAACGAATTGTTGTAGGGAAAATTTAATTTAATTTTGTTTAATTTTTTTTTTAGGTCGAAAGATTCAACAGATTGTATCCTGGAACCATCACCAAAGAAGGAGAAAAATTAGATTTCAACAGATTCTATGCCGAATGGTCTTTGGTTAATGGAAAAGATACTTCCAAATTCGACAGCAAATTGCTTTCTGAATTAAAATCTAAATTATAGGAAAGAGTCGAAGATGGATAAGCCAATGGAATCACCGGTAAAAACATTGGAGCTGACAAACCCGCTTTCATGAGACCTAAAGTAGGAAAAGCCTTTTTCTGAATTTAAAATTTTAAAACCTTGAAGTGAATGAGTGATTTAGTTTGTTCATTTACTAATGTATAGATTCTGATTTATAAATTATTTTTTTAAATAAAATAATTTATATATGCGATTTAAAGATATCAATAAATTATAATAACAAAAGAAAAAAAGAAAAATCAAGTTAATCTATTGTATACTTTTTCTAATTCTTGTTTTTTTATGGATAATTAAATATGATTGAGTAAAAATAATTATTTATGGGGTAGATTTTAAACTATAAAAGTATTTTTTTAAATATTTTCATTTTTACTCAACTATTCCCCTCCAAAATCTTAATGAAATAGATTATATCAGGATCAAAATTTATAGCTATATGATTTGCAATAATATATGGATTAATACAAAAAATTAAAATAATTTTAATTTAATTTAATAGAAGAAATTAATAAAATAAAATAAATAAACAAACAAAAACATTATTTCTAAGAAATCTCCCGCAATTCTAATAGAATGAAACTAACAAGAAGAAGCTAATCAAAAGATTAAATAGCAGCCGAAAATATACAGCACTCAAAAATTGATACCTAAACAATAAAGCAACTAAAGTAATAATAGGAAGAGGAAGAAGAGGAGGAGGAAGAGGAAGAGAAATTAGAAAAGAACCCAAACGGAGATAACATTAAAAAATAAGAAAAGACTACAAATGTAGACTTGGTAAAACAACCTTGGCTTCAATTTCCCGAACCAGCATAACTCGTCAATCTAGACCACTTGGGAGAAACTGATTTATTACCGAGAGAATTTTATATGTAAGATGTCGTTACTCTCTCTAAAGAATTATTAGGAAAGGTTTTGGTAAGAGAAACAGACAAGGGAATAATCAAATGCAAAATCGTAGAAACAGAAGCCTACAAAGCTCCTCTAGATAGGGGGTGCCATGCCTACGGAAACAAAAAAACCGATAGAACCAAGAGTTTCTGGTTAGAAGGGGGTCACTGTTACATGTAAGAAATATATATATATAATGGAAAATAGCTTCATTTCTTAGAATTCAAAAATAAAATATTAACTATTATTAGGTATTCCATATATGGAGCCAACTACTGCTTCAACGTTGTGGCTTATAGAGAAAATTGTCCTGAAGCCGTTTTAGTAAGAGCTTGTGAACCCTTGGTCGGTCAGAATTTGATTATGGAAAATAGAAGTAACCTGAAAAGTAAAAAGACAAAAGAACTTACTGGAGGACCAGCCAAATTTACCAAAGCCATGGATATTGATGTGAAGAGATTCAACGGAGTCGACCTAAGGAATAAAAAGGCGAAAATCTACATTGAAAAGGGCAAAAGTTAAAAATTTCAAATGGGAGTTTCAAAAAGAATTAACATTGAGTACGCATAGGAATGGACCAATGCTCCTTGGAGATTCTTTATTAAGGGAAATCCTTTCGTTTCTGTTTGATATTGAAATTTTTTATTTTTATATATAAATTTAAATTGATTTAGATAGTAAATTATTTTATATTGTAATCATTCACTCACTCACTCACTTCAATACTAATTATATCAATTGCCATTAAACTTCTTTCTTAATGTGTCGGAACAGGGGACCCCGCATTTCTTCAGGAATATTATTTTACAATCCCAACATCAAAGTCAAGGTTTTGCCCAGATAAGGGTTTCTGAAATTATTTTATTATACTTGAATATTTGCCTCCTTTAAAATTTCCAACATCTTATCCTTGTCGTGCATAATTTCTATTATTCCTCTGCATAAAATATCAAAATATTCGTTGTCTCTCTGTCCGAATTAAATTTTCGTATTAAATCTTTTTTCTTCTCCGAATTCAGACATTTACCAATTTTCACAATCTCCTTTTACCTGAAATATTAATATTAATAAACACACTATCTAACTTTAGCTATATTTCTTACTATAGATGCAATTTTATTATTTTATGTTAATATCAATACTATACAGTTTTGATAGGCCGTCAAGGCCGCCTCTATTTTGGTACGTTAAGTTTTTCATTTTTTTCATTCACCAATTCAGGAATAGTAAATGTAGACTATTTTAATGTAAAATTTTAATTCATATATTTTATTTTTTATGTTCTCTTTCTTAAAATTAAGATTTCTTTATTTATTTGTTTGTTTATAAAATTTAAATAAAATCTAATAAAAGCTAATACAATGCATATTAATAATTTAATTGTTTATTTTTTGCTCACTTGAAAACTAAAAAATTTACAAATAATTAATACATAAATCTTTAAAATATAAATATGAAATTTTAGTTTTTGTAAAGTAAAATAAGGTATTAAATAAAATCAATTAATTAGAAAAAACTAATATAAATTTTTGATTAATAATTTCTCATTTGTGGAAGAGTTTAAATATCTGAGATCTGGCTGCGAATTTCTTGATAATGATAACCATATAAACGACTATAATAGTAGTTAAAATAAGAGCTACGTAATTGAAATCTTCACTCAAAATATCAAATGTCTAAAAAAAATGGAATATTTATTTATTATTACTGCAATTAACTATTTGTATAATTTTTTACTTTTTCAGGAGCCACTTTACCACAGAAAATATCACCTCCATAGGCGATGAAAAGAGTAGTAGATTCGAAATTTGTAGGAGCAAATTAAATATTTTATAATCCATTGAGCTATTAAAATTTAGCCATAAGTGATTTGCTTGATAAAAATAAAAATAAAAAATATATTACATTCTAGAAATAGGTCAAGGTGTTTTAGAAATTCAAGGGCAATAAATAAGTATAAGGAGTGAGGTTAAGACTTTCTAAAGACATAACTTTATTTAAATCATTGGCGATTTTGGTTTTCACTGATCTTCTAGCAGAAACTAAATGTCTGTCTAAGGAATATACCTAAATTAAAAATAAAATTGTTAGGAATTTTGTTATCGGCACGATTATTATCAAATATACTTGGTTCTGAGAGGTGATGATAGCGAGATTTCTCTTTGTCAAAGAGAGTTTAGTTTCTATAACGGAAAGCGACTTGATTCCTTGCAAGAATCCGTATTTTTATTCCAAAAAGATAATATCTAAGTCTTCTTCGGTATAATTGAAGTCTTCTCCAGTCTATTTAGGACTGAAGTAATAGTCTTCCAAAATGTTATAGAAAGAAGTAATTATTTCTTTAGAATAGGCTTCAACAACCCAAATTTCGTAAAGGAATTGCTTTAAAAATACCAATAATATTAGTTTAGATAGAGCCAATTTTAGATTAATTTTAATTTATAACTTCATACTTGAGGATTGAAATATGAAACAAATACTGCATTTTCGTCGTAAATCATGTTTATAGGCTGAGAAAGGTCGACGAGTTATTAATTGTGGTTGAATAGCACTCTTCCAGTTTTGGCATTTACAATATATAAATTAAGAATTCCCTGTAAATAAATAGTTATTTATATAGTTATATATGTCTAATAAATATATTTACCTATCCTTATTGGATTCCTTGCCCCTTATTCTTGGTAATGATAGCGAAATTGGAATAATTTATGTGTTTGAAAATGACTTTGTGTTCGTCGAAAAGAGCAATTCTAGGACTCGCCCCTTCAGTGTAGGAAGAGTCGATTTGAATTAGCACTTCCTTTTTTAATATAATTTCGTTAAATTATTAAATGAGGAGCACCAGTCAATAATAATATATATTACTTGTTCAGAGAAGTTGATATTCCAAATTTGTTCCACTTTTTGTCCATAGAATCGGTACCCTTCGATGGAGTTTGCCTCCTAATTAAATCTGTAAAACAAGATATTATCTGATTTTTCTTCTAAAATTCTGTTATCTTGCTTGGAGGGGTATTAATATCCCTTATACTGTTGGTCTAATATTAAGATAAAGTCATTTTAATCTTTTGAATTTTTAATATTTTCAAGGGGTTTTCTAATTAAAACTCTTAGACGACTTTCATAGATCCATCTTAGGGATCAACTTAAAGGATTTTGATATTTTTCTTTTATTGTGAGTGATAAACGATTAAAACTTCATTGTGAATGAGTTCTCCTTATCTTTCTTGCAAATCATAAATGCCCATAAGACTATAGGTGCTGTCTACAACATCACTGATATTTTTTCTAAAAAAAAAAATTTAGCATTAAAATAACCGATTTACTTCAAATATTAGTTTATTTAAACCTCCAAACTAAATTTCCATTGTCACTTTCAAATCTGAACACTGTTTAATATTCACTAACGAATAAAATGAACTTTTTGATTCCGTAAAATATGTTGTAATCTCTGTTGTCTTTTCCAATGTTGTTTAAATCCTTAAAGTCTTGTAAAGATCTCACCTTGACCAATCCTTGGGCGACTTCTTAGATGTATACAGATTAGTCCAAAACTGATTTAACTAAATCTTCAAATTCGTCTTTTATTCTCAAAAGGAATTGGGGTAACTGATAGGAATTCATAATTATTTAAAAATAAAAAAATATTATTTGATAATAATTAATCTATTTTACAACGTATAATGTGTTGAAATTTCCCTTTTCATCCAATAATTCGTGGTAAGAACTTACATGTCTTTCTTTGGCGTGGGTGAAGTCGATAAATTTGAGGTCTTTGATATAGGCTAACGATTCTTCTCTAACCCACTTGACATCTTGTTATTTCTTCAAATTTATAAAAATTAAAATGTCATATCTTTTTTATAATAAATAATCCATTTTAAATAAAATCTGCTTACAGATGAGAAAAAGGAAGTCTTAAGATCAAAATTTTAAAACAAAATCAAAGATTCATTTCCGATATTTTTGACCCAGATGTTTTTGACGGCACATTCTTGCAACCATTTGAAAACTTTTACGGGCTTTTTTTCAACTACTTTGTAAAGAGTGGCGAATCCAGTCGGTTCGTTTTCAAAATAGTAGATTGATTAAGTACTTTCGTTATTATAGTCGTTGACTTTGGCGGGGGCGATTTATTTTCCGTCGTGATTGCTTACTGTATAGACTAAATGCAATTTTTTGTTTTTGATTTGGAAAAAATTATAAGAAATTCCCATTCTAGATAAAAGCAAATTTTAACTGGGCTCAATTTCAAATAAATGATTTTAAAATTCTGAAACATCAACTTATTTTCCGCTTTTGAGATCAAATATGATGGGGACAATCTAAAAATAAAATTGCATAAATTTTTTTTAATTTTTTCAAACATTAGAATTTTACTCCTTTATAGTAAACAAATTCTTTTGCAACTACAATATTGTTAATGTCAAAAGAGGAAGTAAAAACTACACACTCTTTTTATAAGGTGCTAGAACTTAAATTAGAACTATTCAGCTTATTTTATCTAATATAATTTTATTTATTTACTCTTTAAATAATTGTAAACATATTATTAAAATTACTGTAATTTGTATAAACAAATATTATTGTTCTGGTGACCAACAATGTAAATATCTTCGTTGTAACTTGCCAAAGCGCAGAATTTTTCATTATTGCTTATTGATACAACTTCCCTTAAGGTCAATTCTTCTCTTTCTTTTTCTTCTTTAGAAACTTGAACACTGGTTTCAGTAAGGAAAAGTATGGTATTTTAGTTCAAGTATAAGTAATCTATAGGATCAGATTCCATTCTGTTATTATATTTTAAAATATAAAAAATTAATTAGAAAAAGATAAATTAAATATTGCTTTTACTGGCTACTGAATAACTAAGAAAATTGATTCTTTTAAAAGTTATAAACTTGTAATGATTCTTAAGATGTGAGGATCGATTAAAATTTGTCTTTTTTAAATAAAATTTCATAATTATAATTATCAAAATTAATAAACTATTCGGCTTATAGATAATATGCCTATTAATTAAATTTAATTAACACATTTATTATTACTTTAAGATAAATGAGAATTTTTGTTCCATAAAAGTTTGTGTTATTTTTATTATTCACTTCTACCACTACTCCAAATAATTTCACCTATTACGAATTGTTAATTATACTATATATTGAGAGAGATTTATAATTAAAATATAAAATTAGCAATTTTTTTAGGTTCTATCTTTATTTAATTTATTATTTAATTTTTTAATCGCGATTTTAATTTATAATGAACCTCGTTATTATATATTTTGTTGTTGTTTACCAGTTGAGGTTTTTAGATTTCCAAACATATTTTGTTAACTTTAGAAGTAGATATTGCTTTACTCTATCTATATCTCTTTAAGTTCTCCAATTGTTTTTATATTCCAGTCAAATTAGCCCACTTGATGTTCATACATTCCAAAACACACTGACACCAAAGCCACTAAAACCAGTATTTATTTAATTTTAGATTACATTCAAAATTTAATAATTTATTAATTTTTTATGTTTCTGTTTATTTGAATTTTAATGATACAAAATATTATTATAATATTTCACTCATTAATTATTAATATGCAAATAAATAATATATTGTATATTTCTTACTTGACTCTTTAGAAACAAACAAGCTAATATTATATTACTTTTAAAATGCAATTATAAATTAGCACGTATAATAAAAAAGTTTAAAATTTTAAATGAAATATTGAAATCTGAAAGTAGAAATATATTTCATTTTTCCCAAAATATAATACAAAAAACACACATTACTTTTATTTTAAATATATATAAATGTATATTTATCTATTTTACATTGCTAATAGTGAAAGAAAAATAAAAATTTAATTTAATTTAATAATCTACATTTTTAAAAATTTTATATTTTAATAATTTTATATAATGAGATTAAATTATTATTTAAAATTTAAAAATGCATTACCATTATTATTATTATTTTATATTTAATTTATATTAATTTTTTATGATCAGATTTTGATTATATTATCTACTTAGTTTGTTTAGTTAGTTAGTGTCAAAATAAATAAAGAATATTTACATTCCTTCCATACAAATATTATTTTGCGGATTTATAATATATAAGATTTAATCAGGGGAAGATATAATCAAGTTATATATACACACTTTGAAATGAATGAATAAATTATTTAAGTAATTATAAGCTTCTTTTCTGAGGAAGAAAAAGAAAATAATTAATGACTTAATTAGTAATAAATATATAAATAAGAAATAAAGCAAATAATTTAAAATTATAATTTCTCACAATAATTATTCAAAACTAAGTAATAAATTCCAAATAAAAAATAGCGAACATTCAAAAAACAAGCAGGGGATAATGATGTAAGAAGAAAAAAAGGAAATTACTATCCTTGATTATTTTGTCAAGGATATGTTTATAGATGCTAAAGACACAATGTCTGAATGGAGAACAGCAGTAGTCACTAATGTGATAAAAGAAAGAAACAGAGTTTTCATAACTTATGACGGTTGGTCGAAAAAATATGATGAAGTAAATATACAATATCAATTAATTATAGAAGGGATTTTTTATTGATATATATCACTTTATCTAAATTCAAATGTTTATTCATATAAATCAAAAAATATTTTTTTTTGGTTATAATTTATTATCAATAATATAATTTTTCTATTTTTAAAAAAAATTTAAGAGTAAAAATAGAATATCAGAAACTAATTTAAAATCTACATTTATCAATGTATTCTATATTTAAAAAATCATAATATTCTATTTTTATCTGATATATTGAATTTAATTTACAATTATTTAATAAATTTGTTTATGATTTAAATAAATAAATATATTAAAGACATTCATTTTTGAGTTTCTTTGACTCTTTATTTTTTATAGGATTTCCATTTTAAAAGTTTTAAGCTCGCTCCTTTCAGGAGATTCACATATGGTATTTAAAATTTCTTAAAGCACTACTTTATTGTTTTGAATAATTAATAACTTAATTTTTACCATATATAAAAAGGATACACTGGATAAAATTAAAGCGCAATAAGAAGTATAAAATTTGATGAAGCTGAATGTTAAAAGGTGAATTAAAATATACATTACCCTATAAAAACTGCAAGATTATTTTTATATTTAACATTATATATTTAATTTATTAGATTATTCAAGAAGTAATGCTAATGATTAATAAATAATTTTAAGGATATAATGCTTTAGAAATTACCTAATTGATAAGAGGAAAATATTTCAGATATATAGATTTTGTTTTAACTTGTGATTTTTCTTATAAAAACAATGAAACTGACGATGAAATTCCATAATATGATATGAAAAGCATAGGAAATGGTTTAGAGCTAATTAAAACCCATTTTCAATTATTAAATAAATTTTTAGAGATTTTACCTACTGTTTATTAAGATGTAAGAACAAATTTTTTGATTAAAATTCTAACAAAACAATATCTATATTATCTATTTTTTATTATTAGTATAATAAGGGTTAGTAGTATATGGATTAATTTTTAAATGACGAAAAAATAGCGTTAGCTGATTGTTACAACAATATTATGGATATATAAAAGGCGATTTATGGAGAGAGCAAGAGAATGAGAATATTTTACATAGTAAATTCTAATTTTAAAATAACGAGTGAAATATTTTATTTTTTTATTAAATATTTTAAAACAGAGAAATTTTTATGGAATTTATAAGTTAAAAAATGCTATTTGCCAAACTTAAAAATATTCTTAAATATAAGAGATTGATTTTGATAATGAAGATATCAATGAAATCTAATAATAAAATTAGTCTTACCAATATAGAAAAATAAGAACATATTTAGTTCCGACTTTTGTAAATTATTTTGGAGAGATAGGAGGGTAAGCTTAATTTTATTTTAAATTAAAAAAAATTGACAATTTTTTTTATTTTTTTTTCATCTTTTAATTTTTAGGTTTGAAAAATTGGATGCCCTATTACTGATTGATAATAATAATTTAATTCCATTTGATTACCTTAATATGGTCATTTAATTTATAAATGCCAGCTATGATATGCTTAATCAGGAACTGAAACAAAGATTTTTACCCAAAATCCTTCACGTTCTAAAATAAAGGTAAATTTATTCATACACGTTTTGAATTTATTTTATTATAGTATTTATTAATTTAATACGCAGATTTTAAGTAATTGGAGAAAAAGAAATAAAAGATTTAGACAGGGATTCAATTACCAATATTTTCAATACATGCTAAAAATTATTTTCAAAATATTTTGAAAAGAAATAGGAATGGTATGAAATTGAAGAATATTTGGACCTAAATTTATCATTAAAATGCTTGAAATCAGGAGTTCTAGAAAAAAAACTGAAAGGAATCAATGAAATTAAAGAGATGACTGATAGAGTATAATAATTTGAAAATGGATAATAAATAGAAGATCAGAATAGACAATAATATGATATGATCAAGTCGACATAATTTATTACAAAAGAAATGATGTCAAAATGGATTAATGATAATTAGGTATATAAACCAGAATAAATAAATTACAATTTACTATATAAAATGTACATAAATTACCATAGGTACTATAATTAGTAATCAAAGAATGTAATACGGAAATTATAAAGAGATCTCACGGAATATTTTTGTATTAATGTTAAATGGGATATTTCGATATAAAGCTTATAAACTTAATTTGGGATACCCTAAAAGAAAAACACGAAACAATTGTAAGAGCTTTCTACGAATTATTGGTAGAAATAACAGAAGATTTAGAAGATAATGCAATAGATTTGATATACAACTATATAAAATAAATTCCCTTAAGAGAATATAATTAACTCACACTTGATTTATTAAAAGGGTAAAAAATATTAAAATTTATAATATTAACTAACTTTTTATTTATTTATTTTTTTTTATTTATTTATTTTAAATAGATTCAGTGATAAAGCTAATTAAAAGAAGTTCAGCTGTAATTCAAATATGGAAGAAGAATTAATTGTGGAGGACAATGAGAACAGTCTTGATATATTTTATGGATTAAAGGAAATGTGGATATAAATGCAAGATGGAACATTTTAAAATGCTGATTTATAAAACCATGCTTTTTTAAACATAAATTATTTTTTCAAATAAAAATTCATCTACTAAATAAAGGTAAATATTAAATCTTATATACAAATTTCAAATTGAGAAGAAAAATGATAAAATTTGCCTTTTTTAATTAGAAAACTTTGCTTGAAAAATGTTATGCTCTATTTAAAACCGGAAAAAGTGTAGGATAGTGCACTTAGTTGATTTACACAATTATTTACAATAATTTCAACACATAATATAATAATTCTAACAGCGAAGAATTAATATAATTAGCAGATATATTATAGCTACTAAATGAAAACCATCATATATTTGATGTCTTATTTGATGTAAATAAAAAATAAAATAGTTTTTTTCATTTTAATAATAATAATACTCAGATTAAAATATTTTTAAATTTCTTTAGTAAATAGTAAAGTAGCAAAATAATGCAGTTCTTTAAATGTAAGGGAAATTACCAGTCGTTGGAGATGAGAGAAAGACAGAACACTGGTTATTTTAGCTAATTGACTTATTGCTCAAACGTGCCAGAAGATTTAATATCAAAGAAATTCAGCTATAAGAACAACATATAAAAAAACTATGGGTAGCTTATTCATAAAAGGGCATCGAATTTACTCAATTATAAAAGTAAAAAAAATTTATGTTTTATAAACACAAGTTTATAAATCATTTATTTATTATTTCTAGGTTATTATGCCCATATAATTAGTAATCATAGCACTCTTCTATTCCTTAAGACAGGTCATGCTAAATGAGAGTTAATAACTTTATAAATAAAACCTTGGTAAATGATATATTTACCAACATCATGTGCAACCAAAACTTTGTAAATTTATTAAAAAATATAAAAATCTATTAAAAAATTAAAATAAATTTTAATGGAATTGTGTTAGGAAGATTATAGTTCTATGAATTTAGACAAATTTGATTGCTTTTTGATATATTGGAAGGCGGTAAATGAAGAGCAAAAAAAAATAAATATCGACAGAAAGGGAAAATTCATCTTAATGTAGGAAGACTACATAGGAAAGGAAGCAATGTGGAAAATATTTTTAGATTCTGAAGACAAGTTAGTTATTTAAAAAGTGTGTAATATTCTTTGCAACCTAACGTGCAAACTGTCCTCCAACTTTAAATAAAAGTAACTCCAAATTTATGAAGGATTTACGAAATAAATTATGGATCACATGGTAATCATAAAAATGTAAAAAAAGGATAAGTTTTATAACAGATTTTATTATTTAAATAGAAAATGGCTTTAAATTAATAAGATATTAAAATGATTGAAAAACTGACAATTTTATTGGATTCCTTTTTTGATTAATATGAAGGACGAATAAATATTCCCTAAATAAACAATTAAACTGGCTATGAGTTAAATTTCTCTGTAGTGCTCGTACGACATTAATTATTTATAAAATTTATAATTTTTACTCATTATTTCCTACCGTTTAAAAAAAGTTTCCAGAACAAATAAAAAAAGAAATCAAAATTAACTGGATCCTCCCCATTGGGGCTCTGCGATAAAAAATTTCCGAATCCTTTAAAATTCCTCCCAAACTAATTTAAATAAACTCTGAAAGCGAGTTAGAGGGATATGAAGATGAACAGCCCTGCAAAGATATTCATTAGTAAGAACTGTCAGTTCGAAGAAAAGATAACGGAGAAGAATATGAGAATTACCACCCCAAGCACATCATATGCTCCAACCAAGTCTGGTTTGACATATTAATTAGAATACTGAGTTAAGAGGGCGCTACTGAAATCACAACGAACGCTATTTGGGACATTTTAATGAAATTACCTACCAATCCGACAATTAAACAAAAAATCTTGAAGGCTCAGGAGCCATGGGACCAAGTATCTCAATCCATTAAATATTTTTACTATTTTATATATGCGATTAACGTCGCTTTTTGTAAATTTTTTAGATTTTGCACGGAAGTTTCCACCAAGTTTTATACAGTCTTATGATAATCGACGAGGTTCTATTTTCCAACCCAAATTCTTTGCAAAAGTCAACTCTTGATCAAATGAATCACAACACTATTAATAACGGCAGTCCCAATGATAAAATTGAAATAGAAGAAGAGCAAGAAGTAGCAAACTAAAGTGTCAATAATGGACTTTCACACACTGTAGAAAATATTATTTATAACTGGTAACTATTAGTTTTTTAAAAATGTTTAAATTTGTTGATTGACTTACACCAAATGAATTTTAGGGAAAATAAGTTCATCTAAACGAACGGAGTAACTCATTTGGTATAGCTGTTTTTAGAATTTAAAATAATGAATGATGCCTTGTCAAAAAAATTCGTTAATAAACTGCTCAAATTAATTTTGCATTACTCCCGTGCCCTACCATAGGCTCTTAGTCAGTTCAATAGTGAAGAAAAGTTTAAAAAACAACTACTCAACGTATTAAATTTACTTTGTGAATATTGTATTATTAGAGAATAGAAAGATCTGGAAAATACCTCAAGAGAATTGGCTCAAATACAAGAAGACAATATGAATGAAGAACATATGTAGGCAACAAAATACGCAAAATTCCATATAAATGAAAGAGACATTGCAGAATAAATCAAAGAACTCTTATAGTTTATAGACAAAGAATTTTAGAATAATTTAACTAATCTCAACAATGTCTTGACGAAATTCCCACAATTAGAATCTATTTTCAGCAATGGTTTGATCTTTAACGACAATAAATTGCTAAAACACACTGTTAAAAATGTAAATGACATTTAAAAATTGTTTATAATAAAATAAAAGTGATGTAATTAATTAATTTTAATTAATAATCAATTTTTTATAGCTTATCTACAATTAAATATAACAACATGATGAAGTTTTAGGCCCGGTTTTGAAATTACTATTTGGAAATGTTCTTACCAAAGCAATAAATCAAAAACTAGGAAGATCTAATGAATACTTTGATTTATTGATTGAAATCATAACCACCATTGAAAAGGATAAATATCTAAATTAACTTAAATTGCCAGTATTGTGCAAAACGTTTATCCAGATAATTAATAATAGATAAATTCTTGAAACTTCTATAAAATAATATGATGATGTTTTATGTGGAATTTTAAAAGTTTTAAGAGGAATTATCTAAATTTTACCAGACCAAAAATTCCAATTGGGATAAAATTCGAGATTTGTATAATAATTATTGTTCAATTATTTATTCTAAATCCCCTCTTAAGAAAATCCTCAAGTAAACTTCGATTGCTGAAATTGATTTAATTTAAGAATATTAAAAAATTTATTTAATTACCTAGGGCCCAAAATGCAAATAGTACCGAACCAGAGAACAAGCCTTCGAACTGCTCAGAGAATTTTGTGATGGCTCTTCAGAAAATTTATAAGAAACAATTGAATATATTTCAATTTTCCATAAAAACTCAGAATGGAGGACTAAAAGACTTTAAGACTGGAATATTTACTTAAAAAACAACGAAAAGAGTTCTTGCGGATACGTGGGACTTAAAAATTTGGGATGCAGTAAATATTTTATCAATTTTATTTTTTAATAAAAATTTTTTTACAATTTGTACAAACCCCTTTCCTAGTCTGCTATATGAATTCTTTAATTCAACAACTTTACATGATTCCCACATTCAGACAATCTTTATTGAACACTATGGACCCTAAATTTAACGAAATCACTCCTGAAGATAACATTTTGTTTTAATTAAAAGTAACTTACAATATATATATAATTCAATGTTTAATTCTTTAAATTTGTACCAAAAGTGTATGTTTATGGCTTTAAACGAATCAGAAAAACAATCATACAATCCCAAAGGCTTTACACATGCCTTCAAAGACTTTGATGGAAAGCCAACAAATGTGTGGGAATAGATGGATGTTGATGAATTTTACAACATGCTCATGGACAGACTGGAAAACTAAATAAAATAGATGGGGAAAAGCCAGAATTTTATTGCCAATCATTTTGGAGGTGTGTTATCAAACGAAATCATCTGCAAAGGCTGTCCTCATTACAGTGAAAGAGAGGAGCCCTTCATGGCTGTAAGTTTATAAGTGGAAAATAAAAAGGACATTCAGGCTTCTTTGGACACCATGATAGAGGGAGAATTGCTGGATGATGACAACGCCTATTACTGCGAGGCGTGCGACAAAAAAGTGTCGGCCTTGAAAAGAATTTCTTTGAAAAAATTGCCCAACCATTTAATTTTGGTATTGAAAAGGTAGAAATCAAATCTTCGATATTTCAGTTTTAATAACACCTATTTTTTTTTTCGTTTAGATTTAAATTCGACTATGATACCATGCAAAAAATGAAACTGAACGATCAATGTGATTTCCCAATGGAAATTGATATGGAGAAGTACACTCAGTAAGGACTTAATAAAAAAGAAAATAAAATAAATGAAAATGCAACTGTAATTAGTTTTTTTTTAATTATTATTACAACTTTAAAAATAGAGAAACAAAATTATTTTTATTTTTTTCAGGAGTACCCCAAAAGCTATTTCAAATATAAACTAAGAGGGATAGTTATTCACATGGGAATTGCTGACAGTGGCCATTATTATAGTTATATTAATGACAGAGAGAAAAAGGGAGATGGAAAAGAAGAATAGTGGTACGAATTTAACGACACCGTTGTTAAAAACTTCGATCCCAAAGAAATTCCAAATGAGGCTTTCGGTGGAGAAGAAAAGGTAATTTCCCTAAAAAATGTGTTTTTTCATTTAATTTAAAAATAAAATTTTTTTATTTCGATTAAAGTGGAGAAGATACAGTTCTCTTCCTGACAGTAATATAATGTCGGCTCTGAAGGAAAAAATAAGAAATGCCTACCTTATAATTTACGACAGAGTAGAGCCCTATCAGGAGTAAAAAAGGGGGGAAGAGTGAGGGATTTTATAATTTTTTTAAATATATTTTATTTTTTAGGAAATATGATAAAGATAACGATTAAGGATAGCAATAATAGAATATGGATGCTTAATCTGATAATAAAATCCAAGAAGAGGAACTACCCAAAGAAAATGACCAGGTCGAAGAAGAACTTGGCAATGAAGATTAGATTACAGAATAATATTGTAATAATTAATTAATTAAAATGTTAGACCTTTAATAATAAATCTTTAAATAGGCCAATAGTTCAAGCTAAATCTAATAGAAGAAAATAAAAAATTCCACACCAATAAATTCGTATTCAGTCTTCAGTACCAAAATTTTGTACGAAAATTAATAGAACATCACAATTTCTAACCGAACAATAACGACTGGCTGGAAATCCCTTTCGAATACAACAAAAATGATGCCAAATCCTTAGACCTAAAACTAATGAAGTTCGGAATTAAATTCTTATTAACATGTGTCATAAGAGAAAAAACTAAGTGTTTATTGCCTCATTTCTAAATATTTTTGGAAAAACAATTATAAAATGTAATAAAAAAATTAAATTTTAATATTCAAAGCATTAATAATATATTTATTAAAAATTTTTTATAAAATTAACCAAGAATTTGCCTGCTTGCTAATGGCTAGTATTCGCTTTTAGCCACTATAAAACTTTAATTGAACTTATCCACGAAAATCAAGTCCCTATGATGAGACGATTAGTTATATAGCTGTTAAATATTGCCTTAAATAAAGTGTATCTTCACGAAGTACACTAATTAAAAATACCTCTAAATGCTCTTTCAGAAGGAAAAGGACAAGTTTCTCTTATAGGAAATTTCATCAATGTGTGCATAAGACAATTACTAATTCCCAGGGAATAAATCAAAGGATATACAGAGTTCTTCTTTTTATTTAAAAAATTTGTAATTTTTGATATTTTGTGTATTATCGATTTATAAACATAACTTTTTTTGCCCCCTATTTTTAAAGACTCTATTAGGAAAAGATGTGATACATTATTTACTCTCTAAACAAATTATAGGAAGATACCTAGAATTTGTTTTCGATGGAGTTAATAAAAAGCACCAAATTTCTCAAGAAAATAGCCATTTCAAAAATGCATCTGATATTCCAATCATCGAGTAGGCTAATCCCATTCTAGGAAATCCCTCTCCAGAAAAAAAAAGAAAAACCTATTTTTCGAAGAGTTACAGAAAAAAAATAAGGAAAAATAAAATGACTAAAATTTAAATAAAGCGTAAAAATTAATTTCTATTTACCTTTTTTTTTTAATTCCTTTTTTCTAAAACTTTTAAATAAATTGTAGATATTTATGGGAAACTTTAGCACTATTCATAACATACTAAGGCGATAATTAATCTTAATATTAAGTGGATAACTTTAAAATGTAATAAAAATGTCTAATTTTTAATCATCATAATTCTTATATTTACTTTAATTTTAAAGAAATGAAGAAGAATCTGCCCTCCTCTCCTCATTTAATAAAGAAAAAGTTTCAAGAATAATTGATAATGGAATACTTGGGGAATGCAAAGATAAAATATGTATCAGAAGCATAGCCTTTATATTATCATACCTGTGTACCAACAATACTTAATTGTCTGAAATAATCATTGATGCAATATCGATTGGTGTAAATGATAAATAGTGCCATGAATTCAGACCTTATTTTGTTATATTAAAATATTTGTGCAATATTGATGACTAATACAAAGATTGGAGAGTAAAAAAATAATTAATAATTTAAAAAAAAAATTAATTGTTTTTTCATTATAATTTTATTTTTTTAGATCAATGCCACCATGACTAAAATGTTGAAAGCTATTAGAGATAATCTTAAATTTTATTAAGAAAGCAATGTTTCACTTTAATTTTTAATAAGAATGGCCAAAAATAATAAAAAACTGTAACAATGGATTAGTAAAAATAAAGATTAATGGTAACAATTTTATACTAAAATAACAAATCCCAGTCATTTAATATATTCCATAACTCATGGGTGGTGAATTTTTTCTTATTTTTATAAAGGAAAGAGTGTGAAGCATGGATATAGGAATAAGTTGATAGAGTTCTTACACATTCTCTATAAAATGAAAATGTAATAAATCATAATTTTTTTGACTATTAATAAAATCATTTTAATTAAATTTAGAAATTTTAATATGAAAAAATATAATTGGCTTTCAATGGAATATTCTGGCCAAGAAATACCAAGTCTTCGCAAAACACCGGGAGGGAATTGTAGTACAGACTAAAAAAATATCTAATGGGCGAAACAGATGAGCCTGATAAGTATGACAAAGATGAAAATATAAAAGATGAAGACATATAAGAGGGCATGAAAATAGATGTTTTGTAAAGAAAAGGGATTACTTTTAGATAATAATATTAAAATTATTTATATTCATTTTTTTTTTAGCAACTAAGGATGCAATAAATATGTGACAGGATAAGTGCTAGTGTATATTGGAGATATCGTCAGAATAAAAATCAAAAATGAAGAAACCAATGGATAAAATTAATATGAGTTTTCTGAAGAATGGTTTTCAACTGATGATCAAAGACTTCATTATCATATGGCAATGCAAGAATAGTTTGTTGTAACAAATTTATATTAATCCTTAGAAATGTAGATAGATATTTTTAGTTTTAATTTTTTTTTTAATTTCAGCATATATAGCCAAGCCCTGCCTATCAATAAAGACAAGACCATTACTAATAATAAATTTATAACGCTGGTAACAATGCTGAGAGATAACAGTAATAAACTTTTTCGTAAAATAATTTGGAAGATAATCAATATGATACTGGCACCTAACAAACCAATAATGAAGATACTTAATAAACACAATTGATTGATGATAGCAATAAAAGCTGCGACTCCACAAACATAAGTCTTGACAATAATGACAATAATAACAATTCATCAGACATGTCTGGAGACGCTCCCTAGAACCTTCACTGATTCATTTGATTGAATAATTAATTAATAAGATTTATATTAAAATAATGGAAAAGATATAAGTGGTATTTATAATAATAATAAAAATCTATCAGCCTTAATATATATTCCTAAAAAATAAATCGCTTTATTTAGAGTATTTTTTTAAGTATTATCAAAAATTATTAGAATTTAAAATAATTGTAATTATACTTAAAGTATATTAATATTAGTATTTGGATTTATTATTAATTAATTACGGTTTAAAAATACTCAAATAAAATCTTTTTTTTCAAACAAAATACGGAGAATGGACACTGTTGATAGCTAATTTTTAGGAATAATAACTGGAATTTCCTATTAATCTGGAATAGATTATTATAAATAAATCAATGATTCGTATACAAAATAGGCTCCAAAGGGGGAAATAATGTCTCCCAATCCAGAAATACTTATGGTTTCTCTTAATTGTGATCCATATGCCAACCTTTTAGTTAAAAAAGACTGGTCTAAAGTGAAAGAAATTTTGATAAAGGGAGCTAATAAATTAGTTAATAGCGGAATTTCATTTATGGTATTTGCATCTAATACAGCTCACATTGCATATGAAGATGTCCGATAATTATATCCATAACTCCCTATTCTACACATAGCAGATGCAACTGCCCTCAAAATTAAAGAAAAGGGTTTTAATAAAGTAGCTCTTTTGGGAACGGAACCCACAATGACAGAGTCCTATTTAAAAAATAGATTATAATAGCATGGGATTTAAGCTTTCGTTCCTAAGGAATAAAGCAGCCTAACTAAAATATTTGAAATTATTGTAAATGAGTTAAGTTTTGGGATTTTCAGTGAAGAGTCTTAATAGTTTATGATTTCTGAAATAAGAAAATTGGAAAAAGAAGAAGGAGTAAAGGGTTGTATTTTAGGTTGTACTGAAATTGAATTGTTAGTACTTCAATCAAACATTCCTGAAATTCATCTCTTTAAGTCTGCCGAAATTCATATTGAATCTGTAGTTGATATTTTATTGGGGAAAAAAAAATTGTTCGAATTTTCCCCCTAAGAATGATAGAAATTAATTTTATTAATTGCACCTATTTATATATGTATATCGTAACTATAAATTTCAATTATAAAATATTATGGTAAAAATTGATTTTTTTTTTTTTTATTTATAAAATAAAATAAATAAATATACTTTACTTTTTAATTTATATTTTTATTTGAAAATATTGTAGAATAATTTAAAACTGTAAAAAAAACCTTATCTTAAATTTTGATAAGTAATCATCAATATCAAATTAATAAATTAATATTATTTAACTGTATTCCGTAATTAGCAATTATTCTAAATACCAATAGAAAATAATTAAAAATGCATTCATAAACAACTCGGAAAAACACAAATCCTCTTCCAATTTTTCTAAGAAAATAGATTAATAATAAATTATTTTCGTAGAATCACTCAAGAGAGAAAAAAAAGGTCATAAACCATAATTTCTACAAATTAGGAGCACAGATAATATGAAATTTATCCATAAAATAAAATAATTTCACAATTAAAAAAACCGATTATAATAAAATAGAATTCAAATATTCTTAATAAATAGTCATTAATAGATATTAATTTGGATAAAACCCAATTAAGCCCATAGTAATAGTAGTAGTAAATTAGCAAAATAAAACGATACGACTAAAATATGAATTTAAAATAGCTTTTGCAAAAATACTAATCAAACTATTCTTCGTCTAATAAGATATAAAGTGTAGTAAATAGCCATTTTGCAAGTCCCGAAAAAAAAAATAAATGCTTAATAATTCTAACTAAAATGCACTCCATTAGGAGTCATAATTTTAGAATAATTAAGTAGAAAATTAGCAAATTTAGTTTTTAAATGAATAGCCACAATATAATAATGATTATGTCAATAATTTACAAGCATATTAGTAAGACATGCATAACATTAACAAAGATGGAAATGATTACTAAAATAGTTTTAATTAATCTTATTAAAGTGGATACCAAACATAAGAATAGTAAAGCAATATTCATAAAAATTATCTGAAAGCCGTAAACATTTTGAGAGAAAATAGAAAAGTCAAAAGATCTATATCGGAAAATAAGTTTAAAAAATCTGAAAATCCAACTTTAATGGCCCTGAAAGAGTTTGAACAAAATCTTTTGATTCAAAAAAAGCGACCATTCCTCCAAAAAAACAGTTAATAAAGCTCAAGAAAGTAACTAAAGGATTAGATTACCAGTCTGAATGAACTAGCCCTCCCACAACAAGATTAGGAATTATAAGATATTCAAAAATATTTAAAAGCGAAGAAAGCTTCAATCGAATTAATAAAATTGAGAGAATAATATGATTCTTTAAAGGAATTAAAAGATTAAAAATAATAGCGATCTTTACTATTGAGGCCTTTAGAAGAGCTAAAAAAATTTAACGTCCCATAAGGAAATGGAAGTTTTTAATCCGAAATATTTACACTTGACAACTTAAAACTTGACAAAAACTAAGAAAATTTACCCAAATTAAAGTCTCTTCTATTCAACTACATAACAGAAAATGAAGAAAATAAATAATTTTGCAGTAATACAAGGAAAGCAAACAACAAATAGATGAACAACGATTTGAAAAAAGAAGCGTATCATATAGTAATCCTTAAATTAACAAATATGTGAAGAATCCAAATCTTAAAAGTGCTTCAAATTAAATATACTAAAAATACATTTATAATGTGGAAGGTGAATATTTTAGGAAAACTTTCCATAAACCTTCATTTTTTAATACCAAAACAACATCTTCAGAGGTAGGAATTTCTTAATTATCAAATAAAAAACTAAAAATAGAAGAGATTTTGCTAAAAAGACTTTGCTTGCAGGAAGAGAATAATAAAAATCAAATTTTGAGTAATTAAATTGAAATCTAATCTGATTTGGATGAATAAGAATGATTGTATTTTAGATTCTTTTAATTTATTTTAAGTTTATTATATTTTTTTATTTTTTTATTTTATATATTATATAATATTATAAGTAATAAATTTTAAAACATTATAATTATTACATCATTTATAAACTAAAATTGCATTTATAAGTTGTCATTAATATATAATGAATTGGAAGTAATCTCTCTATATTATATAAAAAAATCTAATTTAATATTGAGTAATCTCATATATTAAATAATCAGGGCTAATCAATCATTTTATTTACTAATTTTTAAAAAATACTTTATAATAATACTAAAAAGCCTCAATATATTAATAATTAGTTACTACTTAAAACGAATAAAATATAAATTTTTATTAAAAAAAAAAAAATTTTTTAAATTTACTATAAAACCCCACATACCAAATAATGAAAAATTTAGTAAACAACGCTAAAAAATCATTTAGCAGCCACCAATTTACTATCAAAGATATTAATCCCAATTTGATACAAGCTCAATATGCAGTAAGAGGACCTATTGTCAATCGAGCAATGGAAATTTAAGAATAAATTAATAGAAAAGGTAAAAAATTTAGATAGATGTTATAAATAAAGATAAAAATATCAAAATTATATGAAAAAACAAATCAAAAGGAGCAGTTTTATTTAATAAAAGTAGTTTAACATTAAAAAAAGAATGGTATTTTTGTTTATTTTTTTATTCACAAAATAATTTTTTCATAATAGCTAAAGGAGAATAAGGACTTCCTGACTATCCTTTCACTGAATTAACTGAAGCAAATATTGGAAATCCTTAAACATTTGGGCAACCCCCCTTCAGCTTCCACAGAGAAGTTTTAGCTGGAATTTTGTATCCCGAATTAGTAAAATCTGGGAAAATAACTAATAAAGATGTTAAAGATAGAGTTGAATATTATCTTTCTAATATTGTAAGATTTTAGAAATGTCTATTTATTTATAAAATTAGTAAAAATATTTAAATAATTTTTCCTTATTTTATAGCCTGGAAACATTGGAGCGTAACTAACATTGTGAAATTTTACCCAACTTTATTTTAATTTGTTTTATTTTTATCATAGCTATACAGTTTCCTATGGATATGTATTTGCCCGATAAAGTGTCGCTAATTTCATTAAAGAAAGAGATGGTCTTAAAGAAGACATTGATTTAAAAAATATATTCATGTAATTATAAACATTTTAAAGATTAATACCAATCATAAACTAACTTTTTAATTATTACAATCAGGCTGGGAGGAGCCAGTGAAGGAGTAAACATGGTGCTTTCTGGTTTGATTTCAAGTAAAAGCGATGGAGTCATGATCCCCATCCCGTAAAAATAGAACTTTTTTTTTAATTTTTTACTAATTTCTTTGTTTTTAAAAGCTAATATCCCCTTTACTCTGCCGTCATATCTCTCTGTGGAGGAAGCCAATGCAACTATTACATGAATGAAGAAGAAAAATGGTCTATAAACATTGATGAATTAGAAAGAAGTCACAAAGAATCAGTTGCTAAAGGAGTAACTCCCAAAGTCTTAGTAGTCGTAATAAAAGCTTAAAATTTATTAATTAATTTACTTGCATTGCTATAATTTAAAAAATTGGTTAATAAAAGATCAACCCCGGAAACCCCACTGGAACTTTAATTACAAGATAAAATTTAGAAAAAATGGTTAAATTTGCTTACGAAAAAAAATGATCTTAATAGCTGATGAAGTTTACCAAACCAACATCTATACCGGAGATAAATTTGTTTCCTGCAGAAAAGTACTCGCGGAAATGCCTGCCCCTTACAACTAAACCTAAGTCGTCTCTTTGCACAGTACCTCTAAGGGAGTAATTGGAGAATGTGGTATTAGAGGAGGATATATGGAATTGGCTAATTTGGATCCTGAAGTTCACGGTAAAAAATTTTAGTAAAACTATTAATATCCAATAAAATTATATATTATATCAGCTCAATTGTTTAAAATGAAATCTATCAACTTGTGTTCTAACTCTGTTGGACAAATAATGACTGAACTCATGGTTAACCCCCCAGAGAAGGACAAGGGTATACTCAAGAAACCATAGACAAGTACCAATCTGAATGGAATAACAACTTCAATGGATTAAGAGACAGATCTAAAATCATTACTGAATCATTAAATAAAATGGTTAATATTCACAGTTAACCCTCTGAAGCTGCGATGGTAATTAATTAACTAATTAGTAAATTTAAATTTTTGGTGGATTAATTTTTTTTTCTAAAAAAGTATGCTTTCCCCAGCATTAAATTCTCTTAAAAAGTTCTCGATGAAGCTAAAAAAGAAACTAACCCGCTGATATGTACTTTTGCATGAGTTTGTTAGAAAAAACTGGAATTGTAACCGTTCCCGGTAGTGGATTTGGATAGAAAGATGGTACCTACCACTTTAGAACTACTAACTTAATCCAACCAGCTTCTAAAATGGCGGAAAAAATGGGAGAATTAGATAAATTTAACACCTTTTTCCATAACGAACACAAATGATTATATTATATTAAATTATATTAAAATTTAGCATTTTTTGGAAAGAAATATATAATAATAAAAAAAAATTATAAGAAATCTACTTCTTATTCGATTTTTTCACCAAAGTGTTAATCGACTTGCACTTAACTATTCCTCTAATATCAATTAATCTGTATATATAATTATTTTAAACATATTACAATTTTTTAATATTTATAAAATAAAATAATAATGATTTATATGGTTGATAAATTTACTAAATTATATACCTTGACTTTAATATATATTAAAAAAAAAATATAAAAAGAGAAACTAATATAATTAAACTTTAAATATTACTTTATTTAGAAAATTAACTAAAATTAAAAAAAAATAAAAAAAAAATAAAATAATAACCAACATTTTAGTATATATATTTTTGATATACTCTCATACACCCCTTTTATTATTGTCATTTTATGAAAAAATCTTAATCTAGTTTGTAATATGGAATAGTTTCTACAAATAAAATCCCAAAAATCCCTCTTTAGGAGTTATAGGAAATTGAAACAATAGAAAACTAGAAATTGGGAAATTTTTTTTCAAGCAAACTTCAGGATGCAAAAAACTTGGAAAATTAAGGCAAAATTGCTCAGTCAAATTCTCTTTTACTCTAATTGTAAAAACAAACAAATGAAAAAGAAAAAGTTGATATTCTAAATAGGAAAATCACTAGAAATCTCGAAACTTTACGATAAGATCTGAAATTCAAGCAGTATATTTACAATGCAAATAAATATTCCCAAAAGTATTTAGAAGGTTAAAAATGTTAATTATATATATTTTTTAATATTTGTTAATACTATATTTTGATTATCTTTCATTATTTTAATCTGTATATATGAGTTTTCAGTAACTGCATTTTTTCAACATATATATATATATTTCTCTTGAATAATAGATATAGAAATTTAATTATTATACACAATTCTT
The DNA here is from genome assembly GCA_037039885.1 of Miamiensis avidus. NCBI lineage: Eukaryota > Ciliophora > Oligohymenophorea > Philasterida > Glauconematidae > Miamiensis > Miamiensis avidus. Next base: position 118,691 of record JAWVGU010000170.1, read on the forward strand.
ACTAATCAATTTTATAATTTAGAGGAAAAATATACCCTGCCTTATTCTACCAAAAATAGTACAGCTAAACATTTCTTTTGAAGATTTATAAAAGGTTTTTAGTAAATAATATTCAAGTTATAAAAATATAATATAGCTACAATTTTATATTTATATATTTATATATATTTAAATTTATATATTAGTTCATATAAAATAGTAAATACTCTATGCAATTTTTTATTTTATTTCGTTTTTTATTAGTATTTAAATAATTAATACATATTATTTTCTAATATTTATATTATCAAGAAAATGAGTCACTTATATCATAGCATGGCAATCTAATATGCTATTCTCTAAACATACTACTGAGTTTTTTATTTTCAACATCTGTATAAAATGAATCGTAGTAATAGGCTTTTATAAAAATGTTTCCTTAGTAGGATTTTAAGCATATGGGGAACTCTACAACTTATAGAGGTTGTAGTCTAAAGTACAATTCTCCTTTTTAACTAAAACTATCTTTTTAAGACTCCTAAACCTCTTCCAATTTAGCCCCAAAATTTACGCCTTTACTTTTCCAAACCTTATATAGCATATCATAAATTAATTTTATTAATTGGCAATTTTGAGCACAGACATTTTTTTTTAAAAAATAAAGCCATGGATTTTTCTTTCTTTTCTATTCTCGCACTTATAAATTTATATATTATTATTTTTCCTTCATGGCATATTCACATTGTCTACAGAAGTTCAAATTTCCTTACTAATCGGACTGTTCTCCACATTTGGACAAATATATTATTTCGTTCCAAAAAATAATGAAATAGGATAAACTAATAGCTGTTATGATTTAGAGAAATGTATAAGTCAAAAAATGCTTAAAATCCAAGATAAAAAACTCATTTTAAGTATTCGAGATTTTTGAATATATGGATTAAAAATTTGTACATTTGTTATTGGCAACAATTCTCTTATTAAATCTTTTTTTAAAGAGAGATTTTTTTTTATTCATTATAATAATGATTTTACTGGGGTTCTGATAACTTTAATAAGTCTTTTTGATACAAAAAATCTCCATATAAATCATTTACAACTAGATCTTTTCTAAATCTGATGTCTTTTAAATGCTCAAATTTTCTGGTATTAGCTAGTACTGAATACAACTTTTTGAATGTGGAATATTGTTTTTTCTTAAATTCAGAGAATTTTACGTATTTAAGATTAGTTTAATCCTTTATTTCCTGAATTTATTATTATGTTAACTATTTTTTTTCTTTGGAAGTTTTAGAAAAAAATAAAAAATCTAAAAAGTTTGCCATTTTGTAAATTGAAATTTTTAGTCAGGTTCTTTTATTTTTATTTATATTTTATTTTATTAGATTTAAATTATTATTTAATTTATGTTTTGATAGTGATTTTCCAAACATATTAATATATTAATCAATTCTGATTGTTAATTATTCTTGATAATCCCTTTTTCTTAGTTAATGAATGCATTTGTAAAGATAGCAAATTTCAAAAATTTTCAGCTCAATTTCACTTATACTATATTTAACTATTAAAATTCATATTGGATGAAAAAATATTTTCTGCTTTTTTTTATAAAGTTTAGATGTCTAGACATATAAGTATAATTTAATTAAAGTAGTTATTAATAACTATGTATACACTTAATTTACATAACTATTAGATATTAAAATGTATGTTTTTAACATAGTAAAATGAAATTTTATATTAAAAAATTAAACATATTATATCAAACCATTATAATATATCTTCAATATATCTTTTATTAGATAAATTCAATTTTTTTTTTCTTTTTCTAATTTTAAACTTTTTTTTTTTACAAATTTCTGTTAGAAAATAAAATGAGTATATATTTTGAAAAATCATAAGTTTAAAGAAATAAAAATAAGTTAAATTAAATTGGGGTTTTAATAAAATATATATATAATAAAAATTTATTATATATTATAATTATATATTATTTATATTTATTAATAAATTATTACGACTTTTTTTTATATATAATTTTATTATTATTTATTTATTTAAAATGTACTATTCAATTTTTATATATATTAAAAAAAATTGAATATTATTTATTAAATACTTATAAAATTTATCATTTAAGAGGTTTAGAAGTATTTAATTAAGAAGCTAAATTATTACTTTTGAAATTTGAATTAAACACACTGTGATACATATAATTATAGTCTTTATTAATATTTTTGACATAGCTCTATCCCTAGTAATATTCATCAAGTTCAATATCAGTGAAATTTTCTCCATAATTATAATTTTTTGGATCTCTTTAAACATATACATCTCCCTGTTTATCCATATCAACTGATTCTGTAATCACATTCTATAGACAAGTATGATTATTATTTGATTTGAAAGATACAACAGTCCTCTTTTTATGAGGTGATTCAATCAATTGGAATGAGTCTTCCCAAACTTAATTTCCAGTTGTGAATTTTTGTCCTAAACCGAGTGTTTTATTTAATTTTATATCTCTCTCTGAATTCTACGAAACAATATCATTAAACAGTGAATTCAGTTTTATTTTTTATTCATTGCTTTCAGAATTCTAGTCCATTTTACTTTTATTATTGCTATTTACATTATTAGTAAGATTATTTTTTAATTAGCCTCCCACAGCCGGTAGAGCTATGCTCTACAAAAACATTGATTTGTCTTTTAAGAGATTATAGTTTATCATGGGGTTTCTCAGTTGAATAAATTCTGTTGACATTTCAATATTGTCGTTATTAAAAGGTTAAGTTGATTATTTGTAGGGCATATGCGAATTTTTTGACATTTCACTCATCTATAACTTCTTCATATCAAGTCCATTATTTTCATTAGAAGGTCGATCGGACATTGTTCTGACACTTGTCAAATCGGCAAAGTCAACTTCTATAAAGAAGGGGTGCTGTAAGGCTTTGGCTGCAGTTATTCTCTTTTTGGGATTCAAGTCAACCATTTATGTTAGCAGGTCCATAGCTAATTTATAGATATATAAATATATTTATTTATTTATTTAAAGTATGATTTTAATACCTTGGGTGGAGCCATACTTGGATGTTTTGATATTCACGTCTTTATATTAAAATAAAGCTTATCCACTTTTCATATATTTCTCATGATCTTCTACAGAAGTAAAGGGATGGCTCTAGAATAAAAGCTCATAAAAAATGATTCCTAAACTGTACAGATCACAGGCATCGCTGTATTTGGTTCGCGATTTGGATTTAAATACTTCGGGAGGACAGTATCCTGGGGTACCCGCTCTTTAAAATAAATACTCTCTTACATCTGTTTTAGTTGCAATTCCAAAATCTGTTTTAATAAAATAAGTTATTTTTGTAGTTTTTTATTTATATTTATATATATATAGAAATAAAACATATTTTATTAATGAATTTAATTATTTAAGTCCTCATATATTAGAATTGAAATTTATTTGATAAAAAAAATTTTAAGCAAACTTAAATCTAAATAAAATCTATTCTATATAAGGGTAAAATTACCTGAAATCACCAAATTTAAATTAGATTAACTCGAAAATAATATATTATCAGGCTTAATATCTCGATGCATTATTTTATTTTAATGAATATAGGTTAATCCCATCAAAATTTAACTCATGACTTACTGTATAAATTAGATCCCATGTTGCCTTATTTCCGAAGTGGAAGAGATAGAAGATTACTATTAAACCAAATTTAAGACTTTGTTTTTCAGAGTCCCCCAAACATTAAATCAGTTACTATATATATGTGAGTCGTATCTTAAAAGTGGTCTTTTAACTGTAAAATCTGGGGATTATTTAGCTCTTTCAGCAAGTCTATTTCTTATAACACACCTTCAATTCCATTTTTATCATTTTCTAATACGAGTTTATTGCTGATTTTTGCGGCATATTTTTATTTGGTTTTTCTGTGAATGACCAAATAAACTACTGAACTTGCTCCCTAGATTATAAAATAAAAATTTATTTAATGCTAAAAAATAAATAAAATTGAAAAAAAATATATTTATAGGTATAAAAATACTTAAATTAATTTAAATTTTATAAATTTAGAATTTGCTTGACTTTTTATGTGATTTACTTTTATATATATAAAATAGATAACAAGGAAACTATTATATTCGAGGAAGGTAAAATTAACTTTACTTATCAATATCAATATCAATAATATGATAGAAAAGAAATTGGAATTTATTTTTTTCGCAATATAATAAAAGACAAAGAAGAAAAAAAGAAATAAAAAAGATAAAATCAAAATTAAATTCGGTATTACAATTCATAATTAAAGTAAACGCATATTTTCTATATTAAATATTTACCTGGCCTAATTCTTTGACAATTTTGTAATGTTATTTAAAATTAAATTTTGATAATTTCTGAGATAGTACTTATATCAGTTCTGTTACAGCATATTCAGACTCCTTAGATAAATTTAAAGACCTTTTAATATCTATGGTCATTGAGTCCCGGCTATCTTCACTTTTAAGCCACATTAACCTTACTCCTGCAATTTTTTCTGATAAATTTTCTTCAATTTCATCACTGTCTTCATCTTCTTCTTCATCTTTTTATTTTTTCTCCGCATTATTACTCTAAATATTTTTTTAAAATTCGGTGAGTAATCTAGAGGTTTGCTTTAAGTGGCCCTTTAATTCTATTGAGACTTTGACTATAAAAATAAGGCAGATGCGGAGGTTAGGGCTGATTCTCTAATTTCATCGAAAACAATATCATGAGAAAATTCGACAAAACACTGAACAACGTGCTGTTTTTGAATGGAAGAAATGGTCAAGCAGTGCTCAAAGACATTCACTATCACTTCTTAATTTTAAATTCGAAACATATTGGCAAAAATTAACTCCTAATTTATATCTTTTGTTAATATTTTTGGATGGTTTTTTGATTTTCCTCCACAACAAGATGACATTTGAAAAGGTAAATTTGTATTTTTATTGCACTTTAAATTCTGAGTTTTTTTATTGTGAAAAGTATTTGAATAAATTTTATTACTTGCTTAAATAAGTTTTTTGTTTTTTGTTTTTTTTTTAATTCTTTTTTGTGGGTTTTGAAATTAAGCTTTTAATTATTACTTTCTTTCATATATTTTATTTCTTTCTTTTTAATTACAAAACTTTTTTAAGTTTTTTAGTTTTCAGAGAATTTACTCATTTTCTTTGAAATTTTATAATAGTTCTTCAAAAGTAATAACTAAATTATCATATTGTATATTCTATATAAAATTTTTTAGATATAGTTATAACTACCCGATTCTAAATGAAATATTCTTTCTATTAATAGAAGCCAATGCATACTTATTCTTTTGGAGTTATAGTTAGTAGAGCATATGATATGATTAATATATGTCGTATTATTTTGAATGTTAAATAGAAATTATATAATATCCCTCCAGACAAAAGATATTTTTAAAGAAAACGAAGAAATTATTATTTATATATTTATTTATTAATCATATTGCGTCTTTTAAAAATGTAGGTTTGGTAATAATTCACATATTCTTACTTTTTGTTTTTAAACTGTCTTCTATCTATACTGACTTATAGCTTATTTAAATTATTATTATTTAGCTACTTTTAATAAAGTTAATATTTATTAAAATAATCATACTTTAGGTATATAAATTCAATTCGAAAATAAAAAGAACGAATTAAGTTATCATCAATTTTATCCCACTTATCTTTTTTGAAATTAAAGAAACAAAAAAACAAGTAAAATCTAAATTTGATTAAATAAACCAATAATTAGAAAATAATAGTAAAATCAGATTGTAGTATATATATAATATAATTATTGAAGCTAAAAAAATTCAATTTACAATAATTTTTTTAAAAAATTTTGTATTTTTTTTATAATATTTTATGGTATTTTATAGTAGCATTTAGTACAATTACTATATATTACTAATAAACTTTTATAAACATATTAAAAACTAATAATTTTTCAAAAATAAATTAGCACTATGCATAAATTATATATATATGTGCTAATATTTTCCATATTTAAATATTTATATATATTATAATTTGTGGTAATTTTTTTTTTCAATTATATCATAATTTTTTTTCAATTAATTTATTGGGAGTGGCCAAATTGGAAATATTTCTTTGATTAGATAGTGCTTTTTGATTATGGTTATAATTAATACCATTGTTAGGGAAAACTTACTTTATTAGATCCGATTTAGAATTTTGCCTATAATTTTGTGATAAATTTCTTTAAATATAAGGAAATTTATCTCTTTTCATTTGATTTTTAAGTAAGCTGTTGCTTTCTAAATTCTAATTAGATTTTATATTGTTATTGGAAGAGCCGACTTCTTTTAGTTCCTAGGCACTTTATTACTACTGTAGTTTTACATTTGGCTTTAGTTAGGAAAATTTTTATCGATTTAAATCAATATTTGAACTACTGTTGCTTGTATATTTATTACCATTGGCAAGTTGGGCAGTGAAAATTTTTTACACCTTAGAAGATTGTAATTGCTAATTGACTTTTTACTAATAAGACATAAAAACTGCAGAGTCTTTATTAGATTTCGGAGACAGCGGTTTAAAACTAAATGAATTATTGTTATTACATTTCTTATTATTGTTGTTGTTGTTGTTGCTTTTGTTATAATTTGAGTCTTGATTTTTAACTGTTTCTTATATATTTTTTTCTCCAAAATACTGTGCATGGATCCACTAACCCTTGGCAGGAAAAATGTCTTTTAATTAGCACTGGTCGGACTTTAATTTTACGATTTTATAATGATGCTTGTGTCCTTAGAACTTTTATTATGATTATTAGCTCCGAGATAAATGCTATAGTGGTGGTGCTTTTTGATCATATCCAATTGATGCACCGATTTTGGACTGGGCGGACGATGCGACTAGAAAGGCAGCTTGTGGTTGCTCGGTCCCAAAAGGGGATTTAGTTAATGTTGTTTTCGCTTTTAAAGTTAGCGTTAAACTAATGGAGGTCATTTTTCTTCCGTTTCTTTAGCAATTGCTTTATTTTTTTGTCGATTTGCGTCTAACTCAAATCAGATATGTTTTGCACATTGAGACTCGTGTTGTTTAAATCCTATTTTTTCTTATTTTTCGCGTGTTTTTTTTTCTCTTATTCGTTGCAAATTCTGTCATGGTTTTCAACGACCGCCTGCTGGTATCGCGCATTTCCATTTATAAGATTCTTTAATTTTTGACTGAAAATACCCCTATTGATAATTTCTTCCTGCTACTTCTGCCGCTGTACCAACTCTGTTAACTATTCAGATCGATAATTGTCTTCCTCGATAAACGACTGTTCTTCCCGCACGTTTTCCATGGACTCTTCGCTGGCGAAGCTTGAATAGTGATTATTTTCCGATAAATCTGACTGCGACGAAATAAGCAGTTCCGAATTTTTTTTGTAAGAAGTGCTCCACTTTTTCAGAGGCGAGTAATTTACCCCCTTATTAGACCCATTCATATTCTACTACCGCAGCTGCGGAGTCAGTTGACAGTCTTGAATCAAAGAATTTTGGTTGTTGTGTGAGGGAGTTTACGCAAATTCCATCCCCTGCTGTTATTTCTTTGCTTTTTCCTAGGAAAACCTTTCTTTAAATAAATTGATCAGATTTCTATTCATAAAAAAATTTATTAATTTATTAATTAAAAATTTTTGCTTTATTTTTGGTACCCCTGGTAAGACTACGCCATTCCTTAGATTGTCTAATCTTGCGTGCTACTATTATTACTGTTGGCTACTTATTTGTAAAACCCAGACTCTTTGAACCGGGGGTTATTTTGCAGGAATCTATGCATGGGCGTGCCCCTGCTATTATTAAACCCCATGGACATGGTCATTTACTTTGATTTCTGTCGTATGGGAGACTTGCATTTCTCTTGATCTTACTTGATTTCTCTTGTTAATATGGCAACCAAATCTTTATCATTCAAAGAATGTCTTTTACGAGTGGAATTGCTGATATTTGAACTTCTTCCGACCTTGTTTTTTTGAATCCTTTTAAATATCAGTGATTAAATAAGCTATATAGTGAGATCTCTATTATATTTTTATGATGTTTGTTATATAAGCCTTACCAATTCGTTACATAGTTCGACTTTTTCCTGTCGCCCAAAGATATCAAGGAGGAATTACTTCTCTACGAGTGAAGCGAAGGTGAATACCCATTATTAACGACTTAAGTATTCCTATTTGTATCATCTCCTTTTAAAAGACCTTTGAGTAACGGAGTTTGAATACCATTGTTATTATTGATGTTGATACTATTACTATTATTGTTATTACTATTTAGGGCCTCATTCATCTATTATAGCTGCTATTAATTAGGTTTCGGAAAAGAGGGATTTTATTACTACAATTTTTACTGCTACTTTTAAATTCTGGGCGCTATAATAGTTTTTAAGAATTTTTTTGTGTGGAAGTTTTTGGTTTTGCCTTTATTTTTTTTTTTTTTTAAATCCACATTAAGCAAATACTAATAATACATGATTAATAAAAATTACCTTGAATTTTCACAACGATATTCCTCACCTTGTCTTCTAAAGTGGTGTTTATTCCGCAAAACGAGCAAAAGCAACTTTTCCTTCTGATGTTATTTTCTTCCAACAATTCAAATTTGTCTCCATTTAGAAACCTGCCACTGTTCTACTGTCTTTTTTCCTCAACATAATCAACCTTAAATGTCTCTTGACTCTAAACTACATTGTCATACGGAATTCCGGTTAGCGATGGGTTTTTTTACTCGATTTGGCTCTGAGAATTTATCAAAGCTTCTTATTTCTGAGGCAAATTTACGCACACGATTTTGTTATTATTTTTTTTCTTTTTGTTGGAAGATGTGTGGTTTGCTGCTTGCTATTGCTACTGGTATCCATTAAAATTTTTTTCGGCTTATTTTATTGAAGAAAACGAAATGTTTGGTAGGGTCTAGTGTCCGATTTCACAGTTTTAAGTGTAAATGAAACTGCGTGGGAGACTCTTCTTCCTCATATCTTAGTGAATGAAGAGGTATTGATTTAGATCTTCCAAGCGCCTCTGTCGGATCTTCATTTTCTTTTCCCTCTGTTCGGCTTCCACTTATTGTTATAGTAATTCTAACTGAATGTAGTACTCTCTCTCACTTGATGGCATCTAAACAAACATAAAAAAAATGAAAATTTTTTCGCATTAATAATCTTATCCATTGCTTGTTGGTGCAGATAATTAAATAAAATTGTCCAATTTTATATTTTTGCTTACACTTGCATAAGAAAAGTTCATTTTTTCTTTTTGTTTAATGTTGCTTATTTGTCGTATAATTATATGTTTATATTAATTTTTCTTGTAAACAAATTTTATATAGCCCTACCTTGTTTTTTATGTAGTGTAATAATTACATAGTACTGAGTGCATTATTTTATATAAAAATCATAAAAATGCGAAAATAATACTGAATAATCAGAAATATAGAAATTCATTAATTCAAAATTAAACTTTTATTCTTTTATTTATTTATTTATCAATCAATATATTCCTATCAAGTGAATATACTTAAAGAAAAAATATACATTAGAACTATTTTTAATATAATATTTATTTTTTTAATAAAAATAATTTACAATTAAATTTTCAATATTTTAGCTTTAATTATTAATATTATTTATTATTTAAATTTAAATCTAATATATTAAAATTATATTTATAACTAATTGAAATCATTGTTTTTAAAATTAAGTAAGGGCTGAGGGGGCTCTAAATTTGATAGGAGGGTTACAATTCCCCGGTTTTTTTTCTTAGTTTGATTAATTGACAAATGAATTAGCTTGCTGAGGCTTTCTTATAGGACTTGGTTTAGATCTGCACGAACTTTTGTTACAAAATTGAGTTTTGATTGCGAATAGTTTCTATGTGACTATGGGTGGTTGTTGTTATTATAATTATAAACTTTTATAATTTTTTCCTTATCAAAAATTTGACTGGAATTGGGTTTCTCTTGTTAAAATAGTTAGTTGAGTGTTTTTAGCATCGAACTATTATTTTTTTACTAATGAAGAGCTTTTTCCAAATTCAATTTTGGAATATTTTAAATAATTTAATTCCGGCAGCTTTGATCGTTTGTCGTAGCCGCACTCTAGCTATAATTCTAATTATTCGGACTGTTATTGAGCTAAAAATAGCAATTCAAAGAGAACGGTGGAGTTCCAGTGTTGTTTTACTTGTACCTGATGTTACCGTTGCAGTCAGAAGGGGAATTTATATAATTATTTTGATTAATTGTGTCATTTTTATGCAGTGATCTGTTTTTTTTTTTTCGATAGTAGCCTGAGCCATTTTCTGACTCCTATTTTTCATTAAATGACCCTTACTCTCCCCTACTAGTGGCGTTTTTATTTAGAAAAGGTCGCTTTTGTTTGCCCGGAGACAGTGTGACAATATCTCTATTCAGGAAATCGTTTTTGGATTGGAAGGAATTGAAAAGAAAATTGCTATTGCTGTAAAGATTTGGGGAAGTCGGACTTTTGGCTAAAAAGCTTCTGCTGGATAAGAATTGGCAAATTTTTTTTTGATATTCTGAATTTTCATCATGTGCCTTCTTTATGTCTTTGATGAAAGTTTTCAAATATTCGAATTTCGGATGTTCCTTTATGAACTGACTTTTCACATTATTATTATGATCACCAAATTTTTTGCTCTCAACAACACTCAAATACTATTGTAATTACCCCCTTTATTCCGAGGGCTTACTGATCTGGAAAAGTACTTGTTTATCATGATTGATGCGCTCCTCTTAGTTCCTGTTATATAGACAAGAAGAAGAACAGCAAGAAGAAGAAGACGATGATGATACTGATCCGTTTCCCGTCTGCGTTCGTTTGTGAGACTTCTCCATTTCTATTTGCATTTTCTTTTTCCTGCTTCCTTCCGCCGTATAACTATGCTTGATACTGGGTTTCGGAATGAAAAAAATATGCCGTGTTTTATTATTTTGTATTTTTTCGCTGCTCTATTGCTCTCGTGATCCGCCTCTACTAAGGACTTACTTTGGCTGCTATTAAATCGTTTTGCAACTTTTCGTAGATATCTACCGATTAAAGTACAGTTAGGCATTATTGTTTTGTGGGTTATCAAAATTATTTTGTTTAAATAACTTGCCCTTTTACCCTTCCAAATCTTACTTTAAGTGCCTACTTAAGTTCTATTATGGTTGCTGTATTACGTGAGACAATTGGTAATGATCTTGTTATTGGCAATTATCATCACTACCATCATCACCTTCATCATCATCATTGTATTTTTATTTGAAATTTGTTTATTTTTTATTTTTCTAGATGCCCTTATGTTCAACACATTCAAAATTTTATATTTAAGAATTGTACTTATTTCTAACTTGTTCTGCCTCCCTTTTTGCGCCGTTTTGTTATTTTTATTATTCTTATTACTCATTATTCTTCATATAAAAAAGTGTTGGAGGCACCTTATTATTATATTGGATAATTATGGACTTTTCTTTACGAATTTATAGTCTTTCTCTTTCACTTCTCCCCTACTGGGACCCCGAGGTATTCATGCCGTCGTTTATCTAATTCTGCGTGTCTTAAATCAAGCGAACCAACCCTCGATTATTTTTTTCTGGTTGCTGCTATTTTCCAAAATTCCTAATTTATCAATGCTGGAAGCCTGTCTACTAAAGGCTTTTTTGATGCTTTTTTACTTCATGTTTTTTTTCGCATTTTTTTCTATGAAATCCAGCAAATTAGAACTCGATTCTCTTTAATAAAGTGTAAAAAATAAATAAAAAAAATTTCAAAGAATTTCGTTAATTACTTGCTCTTGCCCATTATCGGATTGAATAAAAACGACTGTCTTTGCTGTCGGGCAGCTGCAAAATTCGAAGTGATCTTACTACTGTTCATGTTATTCATAATGCTTAGTTTTCGGCTGGCGCTTTACAGTTTTTTGTGCGATTACTTTTTCGGATGTTCGCTCCTGCTCATTAAATCGCAAATTTCCTTTTCGAAATTTTCAGCCGTGAGAATCACGGTGCCTTTTTTGCTTTTGCTTGCCGTAGATTTTCGGATTCTATTTTCAAAAGCATGAAAAAAAAACTTTTTTAGGTTTTTATATTATTAGTTATTTCTTTAGGGCAAGTCACTCAAATTCATCGTTTTCAACTGAAAAAGCGAAAACTCATTTCCGCACAGTTCACAACAACAACTTTTTCTTCTAATTTTCCCCCACTCCTTAAACTGGCCATTCTTAAATATTCCGAAATCTTGGATGGCATCTCTATTATTACTGTTAGTGGCTGTAGACAATCTCCGCTATTAATCCTCTTGCTGCTGTTGCTACGAAGTTGTTGTCGTCATCCCTTAAATTCCATGGTGTTGTACAATATCACCGATGTTGGTTATAATTTAGTTGGTTTTGCTTTTCCTATGATGCCTTTAAGTTTTTCTAAAAATTGATGTAAAATGTGGAGATTTAACATAATTAATGCTTTAAACCTAATTTACTTTTTCAAATGAGTGTACGAAAAGTACCCTTCTAAAGAATTAGATCTTTTCTTTGCAACACTTTTGCAGTTTTTGTAATAGTTATTATCAACTAAATCAGATATTTACTATAATCTAATTTGTCTGATTTCTTTCATTATTTGCTGAGCCCTTAATTCTTCTTGAATTTGAGCCTTGCTCTTAAACAAACTCAAACTACCTAAATTTTTCTATTTTCAAAATAAAAAAGGCTTTATATCTTTGACTGGAAATAAAGTCAGAATTAATTACTTTAGAGGACATGGGAGAGTTGAGGAAACTGCTCAAAGCAGATTTTGTAGCTTACTATTAAAATTGTTATGCTATGTCTAATGGGATTATCGAGCCTTACATAAAACAAATTATTTAATTTAATTCTTCTTTTTGTATATTGATGGGACGTATTGATTTATGAATGAGTCACACTGGGTTTGATTTTATTTGTTTTTTGTTTTATTTTGTGTGATAAATTATTTTATTATTTTTTTTTATTAATTAACTAAGTAATAACCCCTTTTTATTTAATATATAGTTTATATTATAATTTAATAATATTTTTTGTGTTTAATTATCTCACACAACAGGCTGACTATAACCATAAAAACTTGTTTATAATGGATTTTAACTAATTAATTAATCTACCAAATACTAACATAAAGAATACCAAAAAGTATAATAATAATAAATTGATAGTATTATTAATATTAATTTCACGAGTAATAGTATAGCCCTGTCCATTATTTATGTCTCCCCTTACAGTTTGCATAGTTATAGAAAAACAATTTTAAAATAAATAAATATAAAATTTAATTTTAACAAGAATCATCATTATATATTATTATTATCACCTTCACACTTCTTCTTGCAATGATTTTTACTGAAAAGTTATATGCCAATATTTTAATACATCATATGTAATAATCACCCAGAATATATTGATAGTTGTACATAAAAATAATAACACAAACCAGAAGATGACAAAAAATAAAATAACACACATCAAAAATGGCTGGCACCCAAGCGATTTAGATTCCGATGATGTCACACTCAGGTCCTATCCTCATCAATCACTGACGCCGAGTCTAAGGGAAAAATAATTCACGAACAAATTCATCATCAGACAGTGCGAAACTCTGTTGACATCCCCGCGATCGACTGCCCACGATTTACTCAGTGATTTGCGGAAAAATACTCCCAAAGTCATTCAGTCTCCGCACAGTTACCAAAATCACACTTCGCATTTCAATTAGTTCGCCAAAGGCTGCAAATACTTTTAAAGCAAAAACAACAGAAATATCGCATACGATGTGCACTACAGCTCCAACGACCAAATTAAGTGCACGAAGTAGTTTCAAACTAAAAATGAAAGCAATAATAATTGTAATAATAAATCGCAAAACCAGTTTTCTCTTACCACGAGATCGCGCTTCGAAAAATGCTCTGTTCAGTATTACAAGTTGGAAGAACAGCAGCAAAGAGTTTAAGAAATTAAAAATCTGAAAAACATTTGTTCTTTCGGCCAAAAAGCCCCTTCTTGTCGGGAAGCCTATCTTCCAACTCGTTAGAAAAAAAATCAACTTTGCTTTCCCAGAAATCTAGAAACCTACAATAAATTAGAAACGTAAAGGCCAGGCGACGGGGATGACGACGTTGATTTTGATGCTGATGGTGGTGACGGGCACTTTAAAAATAACAAAATTAAAATCTAAATAGATAATGAAAAGGTTGTACAAGATTAGTAAAGATACCGAAAAAAAAAGAAAATGTATTTCGATGAAAAAACGTAAAAATTCAAAATTAAATCAGCCAGGTAGTAGTACTACGTTCCAAGTCCGGAATAGTAGATTCGTTAGCAAAAAGAACAGGTTAACAGTGCAGAAGTCATATTTTCAGAGCCGATGAAAACGGACAATACCCAGGAGGAAAAAACGAATCTTCTATTATCTCCCATTCAAAAACGATTGCACACCTAGGATACTGAAGCGTCAAGAGAGTATTTTAATACGGACTACTACGGGGGGTCTCATAATTGCAATATCTAATTTAAAGAAGACGATCATATTTAAAAACAGTGTTTGAAAAAGCAATTCAGGTAAGCAATTAAATGTAGCATAACAAATTCTAATTTAATGTCATATACAATAGATAAGTCCCCGCGAGATTTATTGAAAAGCCGCAATATAATGAAACTTAAAATAGAATTTTGCAAAAAATAAATTCTCCGAAAACTGCTCAAAATTGGACTTTTCACAATGATACACAGTTTTTTGTGGTAAGAAATGAAGAGGACAATACTTTGCGATTGAAATTTAGTTCCGGGAAAAATTAAAAGGCAATAACAACAACAACAAAAACGACAAATAAATCAGATTAGCAGACGAAAAATGTTTTCAAAAATTTTAAAAATGTGCAAAAAAGGAACACTAAGGTTGTAAAGCAAGAAAAAATACAAGATATGATTGAGAAAATTCAAAAAAATCAGTAGAATTTATTAATTGCAAGCGAAAATGAAAAGAGTAAAGGGGAAGAAAAATAGTATGAAAAAAATATCCCTCTTAAATCGAGTCGCAGTTCTTCTTTGACCGGAAGCAGAATTATAGACAGTATCGCTTAAGAAGGCAGATCAAGGAGAGTGTCTCACAAAATTAGCAAACTTAATATAAACAAAAAGATCAATAAACTGGCCTACCTTTTCATAAAGCACGAAGTTAATAAACAGATTTCTATTTAAGAAAAAAGAGATTCGAAGTAATGGATACAATAAAAAGTAAAAGATTTATTTATTGATTGATTTTTAATAATTTTTATAAAAAACAAAAATTTGTTTTCTTTTTTTAAAATAAATTGTTTTTTTTCCTTTCTTCAGGTATTCAAAACTCTCCCTATTCTTCCATTGTGGCCCAAAGTCCAATTATGAAACAAAAAAGCATACACTCTTCTCCTAAAAATTTTAAAGAATTTGTCGATAGCAATTCTCTAACAAAACAGCCCGACACTAGCCAAAAAGAGAAGTAATATTCTCTTGATAAACATGATCATCTGCTTTTCAGCAGGAGTTTCGAAAGGAAAAAGGGCAAAAACAATACATACGTGAAATTTACAAAAAATGGTAAAGTCACGAAATAATAATTAGTCAACAAGGCAGAACTGCACAATAATGAAGACATTTATGGCAGATACATCGCCCAAAAGGAAGAAGTTGTGAATGATATTCTCAGAAAAACTATCAATAGAATGCATAAAACCAAAAAGTAGGAAATACTTCATAAGTAAAAACTCAAACTCAACTACAGGAAAATAACGGAAGAAATGCTCAGGTTCTGCCTCTCGCTGGCAGATCACAACCTTTCTCCCGCCGATTTCGTCAACAACAAAGTCATTAGCAGCAGACCCTACGAAAAGCCAGAGGGTAAAGAATTTTTCCATTCTGTGAAGTAAGGAGACATCAATAATTGCCAAAAAATGTTAATTTAAAATAAATATCTACTATATGATATCGATCACGTATATTCTATTTTTCTTTACTTATTTTATTATAGATAGGCAACTAATTTTTAGACTTTATTTATTTAAATAGATAGGAATGACTCCTTTGTCTGTGGCATGCAAGCGATAAAATTTAGAAATGGCCAAATTTTTGATTGATAAAGGCTCATATATTGACGTTGAAGATTTTGTAACAAACTAACTAACAAACAAACAAATTAATTTAACTAATTTTATAAAATTAATATAACAAAAGTGGTGTATTTGAATGATTTTTTAATTTTTTTTAAATAGCTTGGAAGAACTCCTTTATACTATTCTCTTGTAACTAAAAATGCCAAAGTATTCAAAGTAAACCAAATTTTAAGATAACATATTTATACTAATATTTCAAAAAATATCTCTCTTTATATAAATAGCTTTTGCTTTACAGTAAAGCGAATCCTTGGAGTACAGGGAATATATAATATGAAAAATTGTGTGAAGATTTCAGTTCTCCGGGAATCACATAATGTCTCAATGTAGCTAAAAAAGTAAAATTACTACATATATATAGAATTCACATATCAAAAAATATATATCATTTCAGATTCATATCATACTAAGACTTATCCCCGTTAAACTATAAAAAAAAGTGTGGGAGGGACAGTTAGCTTATATGTAAATATACAATTGAGACCAAAAAAACAACAACAATATATCTTTATAATTTTTAAATTTTATTTATTTATTTATAAATATAATTATAATATACTTATTTTGAAACAAATCATATTAATTTATTCCGTTCCACCCTAAATTTATCAAATTTTATAGAACTGTATTTTATTTTTTCCTGAATAAAAAGTCTAATAAAATTGTATTTAAGAATAAAAAGTAGTAATTAATAAAGTTTGTTTATTTTATTTAATCATAATTTAATTAAATAAAAGAATAAAAATTCTAACTTTATTTATCTTGTAAAAATTAGCTGAAATAATATTTTATTAAAAATAAATCTTTTTAAAAACCTGCTCTTTCTACCTTACATATATAAATAATCTATTGCCGACTAATAATGGAAGAAAACTAAGTCAAAGTCTAGGAAAATTTAGATTAGGATTAATAACTTCAAAAAGAAAGTTATTGCCAAGAGGGCGATTATAATAATAAAGATGAACATGATGATGGTGGGGAATATGATGAAATTGTCCCTGAGAAAGAAAATATTGATTAAGAAATGTAATAATAGGAGAACAGTTTAGAAGAAATTAAGTAAAATAGTTAAGAAATTTAGGAAAATAATTAAGAAATCTAAAATTAGTCACAAAATTATGAAAAAGAAAATGAATAAAATTCTGAAAATGCCATGGAAAATTAAGAAAAAACCTAAAAAAAGGAGCAAAATAATTTAAAGGTAAATATAATAATTATCATCTACAAATTATATATTTTCTTAAAAAACAAAAAATTATTAAATAAACAAATAGAAATAAAATGAAGTAGCAGATCAAAATTAAAATAAAGTAAATGAGAAAGAAGAAAAAGAAAAAGAAGACTGTAATAGTGAAATAAGTTAAGAAGATCGTAAACATGAAAGCTAAAATGGAAATTAATATTTACACATTCATTCTCAAGTAGAACGAGAATAAGAATTATTATAGGAGAAGGAGGAGTAGTAGTAGTAATAGAATGATCAGCCTATACAAATCTCGCTATAAACAGAGAATATTTCAAAAGTAAAACAGTACTAGTAGGAAAATAAAAAGGAAAACGATGAAAATGATTAATAAATTCCAGTAAATGAAAAAGTACGATATGAATTTATAAAACAATTTCCAGAATCATAAACCCTGGAGGGAAAAAGAAGCGAGATTTCTTCCCGAGAACTGTATAGTCGACAAGCCCATTCTCAAAGAGTTTAGAACCTACAGGGTAGAAGTGGATATTTGCATGAGTACAATGAGATAAAGCACTCAAGAAAGCAACAGGACATGAATTGTGACTTGTTAAGACACAGAATAAAAATGCTCAGATAGCAATAAGAAAAGACGTAAAAGCAAATAGAAAATACAAAAAAAAGACCCTGGAAATCTACTTCACCAAAATGCAAAATGAAAAAATTTAAAAAATACAAAAGCTTAAAAAAGAAAAGTAACACCAGCTCTACATTCACCAACAGCAATAAGCTCTTCATTAGGAGCAGAACTTTACGAATAACATCAACAATAATCTTCAAGGAATGTCGAATTCTACAGATTAGTAGTAGTAGTAGGTGCCCACCTAAAATACTTAAATCGATGATAATGAGAATTCAAATAAAAACAACAACAACAGTAGTGAAAATGAAAATAAAATAAAGTTAAAATAAAGCAAACGATGTTAATAATAAAGATCTATTTCTTATAATATCGGCAGTTCATAAGGTAAACGATCTGTCAATAGTAGATATAATTACTACTAAAATTTGGCTTATGTAGATCCAAATTCCGAACCTATGGCTTCGAAAGGGTTTAAATTTCATAATGATCCTTATTCTCAAAATTACTCAGACAATTTTGAAGGCCTACCCTTGATTCAAAGAAAATAAATTTAAGACTAGAAAAATTAATTAGCGAAAGATGACCTTCTGTTTAGAAATAAAGTCTATGCTCAAGCTATACGAAATTCCCACAATGAAATGCAGAACAAACTATAGTAAATAAGGAGTCAGACCTTGGAAAAGAACCGCGTTCACGCAAATGATCAAAAGCAATAATTGATAGAAACAAGGCGAAAAATTGAAGAATTAAAGGAGCAGAAACGCATAGAGGTAAGATAATTGCCATTATGATTCATCATCTTTTTATTTACTGATTTTCATAAAACAATTAATTTCCCAAGGTGCAAATTGAACTGGAAAGAAAGCTGAGACAGTAAAAAAAGCAACAGTATCTGAAGGATAGGGAAATTGCCTCTTTAGAATAGTTTGAAAAAGATCTGCTAAATCAAATCCAGCACACTCAAAAAGTTTAAAATAACGTCGAATTTGAAATGAAAAAAGCCATGCAATTGAATACTGAAGACTTTTCTCACCAGTTTTTAAATGAGCCCGTCCAAAGGTAAATTGAAGCAGGAGTTTTCCAAACTGAAGAAGAATCGGAAGATGCCTTTGGAAATAAATTACACCAATAATATGCTCTGTAGCAGCAATAAAAAATTTAATAAATGTTTAGCAGCAGCAATTGCAATAGCAATAAATTATTATTGGAAGAGCCCTCGCTACATAGAGCTACCCTGGATAGCAAAGAATTTTCTAATAAAAAGAATCAAAATTTAAAACGTCTAGACATGTACAAAAGGCCGAACAGTTAACAGAAAATAGCTATTGGTAAGGGAATTATTATCAATGGAGCTCTGCTGAAAAAAAAGATTTTGTAACTTATAACAAAAATCACCTTAAATAATTTAAATGAATCGTATATATAATTTATATATATTAAAAAAATTTTTTTTAGAATATTTAATATTGTCTTTAAATAAAAATTAAAATTATTGAAAAAATTCAATCTAAATGAAATTATTTTTTTAAGTAAAAAAATATTTTTAATTCTATTTAATCAATTATAGGTACCATATATTTAAATCACTTTACTTTAAAGAAATTATTTAGAATATTCATGCTTGCTTATATACTTATGTTACTGTAATATCTTAATTTTGGGAGTAGCCATCAGTTGTTTTTAAGCATCTTTTTTTCTTTCATTTAGACAAAAATTAAATTAAGTAGATAATATAATTTAATATACTAGTCCATATTAATGGAATTATAAAATCTGATGGCACTTTTAATTCATTCTATAATTGATAAATATTATCCTTCTCCACTGTAAATGGAAGAAATTTAGCATTTCTTAAGAAATAAAAAATGTATTTATTAAAAAGGTATAATAAATTACGAAAAGAATACATTTCATAATAAAATATACATTAAAAATATTTAACAATCTAACTACAATAAACATATAAGATTAAAAAAATATTTAAAACGGTATACCTTTTTCTTATATAAAAAAGTGTTTATATATTTACATAATTTAATTAGATATTCAAATTTTATTGTTCAATATTGGTAATTCTTTAAAGACTTAGGAGATTGGGACACTTCTGCTTGCTTTTATTTAATTTTTTAAATATAAGATTTGATTTTGTCAATGCTAGATTTGGGTACTTCTCCACTCAGTTACAACAATTCTATCGACTTATTAAAGCAGTCGATGGCTTCATCAAATCTCTTGAGTGAGTTAAGAACAGTACCCAAGTTATTCAGAGTCTGCCCCACTTGAAGTGATTTTTCTCCATAAACTTTTTTCTATCCTTCCAGAAGTTCGGAGAACAATTCATTGCTGAAAATTAATAAATAAATAAATAAATAAATAAATAAATCTGTATCTTAATTACCTTCTTTCATACTCTTCTGTTTTAAATAGTTGTTGCGCGCATTGCATTAAAGAGTGCAGGGTTTTTTAATGGTGCAGCCCGTGAATTCTTTTTTTCGTACTGTATGCCTCTCCGAAATAATACGCCGCCTTTTCTGGTTTGTCAATTGATTTGTAGCACTCTCCCAAACAATTATAAACGTTTGCAATAATATTGTCTCCGTCTTTGGAGGACAAATGGGCATTGGTTTATTCCAAATTATTAGTGTAAGAAAGGCTGATACTGGGATTTTCCTTTTTTTTTTTCAATAAAATCATTGATCAATCAGTTTTTTTTGCAAATTTAATAAATTTTTCGATTATTACTTATTTTGGGGATTTTTCATCGCTATTATTGTATATTTCCTTAAATATATTAACACTTTAAAGGAAATACTCTATGGCTTCGTTTGGCTTTTTCAAATTTTAGTAAGTCATACCTATGTTGCATAGTGTACTTGCAATCGACCTTTCGTTATCATTTTAAAAATGCATTCGTTTTATTGCCAATGCCTTTTCGAAATGAACCATTGCCTTATCATACTATTTATTCATTCTATACGTTTCTGCCAAGTTATTCATTCTATTCCCTACACTATTTACCAACAAAAATGTTAATATTTTTCAAAAATAAAAAAAATATTAATTAATACCTGATATCATTTTCCCCGTATATAATTTCGTATATTTACACACTTTCTTCGAAGCTTTCTTGCGCTTTTTGCAAATTATTGCAAGCGAAGTAACTGAAATTAAAGATCGAAAATTTTTTAAAAAAAAACATTTAAATTTTGAATAAAATAAATTTATTTATTTACGCCATTCCTATATTGTTAAGCAGATGTCCCAAGTTTTTTTTATTTTCATTTTCTTCCATTTTCAATAAATTTTCCTTCGCCAATTCCCAATATTTTATCATACTTTCATAGTCCTTTCTCTCATTATAGCAATAGCCAATCGTGTTGTAAATGAAGTACATTTGATGGCAGTCCACTTCAAGGTTATTTTCGTCAATTAAAGCAAGCACTTTCTTCATCGTATTTATAGCGTCCTCAGTTTTTTTCATGTGCATTAGACAAGAACCTGTGGTAATATTGAATATTTTTTTTTTCATTATTTATCAAAATTTTTAACCCAAAAAAATATTCTTACCCATATACTACTGAGTCATTATAATTTGACCGATTACTTCTTCTGTTTGATTTTCCTATTCCAACAGTTGCTGCGATTTTTCCAACATATTATAAGCGTCTTGATAATGTTTGTCCTTATAAAGTTGTTGCGCTTAATTGTACATATTGTTTCCTTCACTGGGCAGAGTCCGATTGCTTTGGATAGCGGAACTAAGCTTTTCATCTTCTTCTTCTTAGTGTTTATTTGAGTTTTAATTCTCCTATGTTTGCTTTTAGTAAGAGGGAGGTGTTATAGAAATACTCAAATCTTTGATGTTTTTTTTATAACTTCTTTCGCTTTAATCTCCCTCGACAACAATATCTGGTTTCTGTTAATTTCTTCCCTTGTTACTTTCATTGCTGTTTTGCCTATTAACTGAAGCTGAGGAAAAATTATAAGACAAACTCTCAACTACTTTTCCGCCGTTTTCATCTTCTTCAGTATTATTAGGTTTCGGAATTTGTATTGCTTTGAAATTAAGTTTATTTTTATAATGAAATACTTACTGAATAGTATAAAATGTCAGAAATTATTGTAAATCAATAAAGAATTTGGAAAGTAATTAATTTTTTTTACAGATTCCAGACGGGAAGGTTTATGCTAATCCCATTGACGTGTTTATATTGTTATTATAATTTCCGTTTTACTATTAACCTTAGTCTGCGTCGGCCGCCTAATTTTCAAAAAATTATTTTATTCTGAATTTTAAATATAAATATAAGTCAATAAATAAATAAATAATTTGCTTTTTTAAAACACATTAAATATAAAAATTAAATTTAATCCTATTTTTTTATTAAGTTAATTGAAAATTTTACTCCATTTTTCATTCTTACGACTACTGATATATTCCTAAAACCTTTTTATTGAAAGCCTCTTAAAGAAATTCTATACATTTTTGCAACTCTTATTCCTAAGACCTCTAATTTAGTTAGAATACTTGTAATTGAGACATAATAATTTTGAACTCTAAAAAAAGACAAGAAATCTGATGATCTAGCAGATAACTTATAAATTAAGTTTTTTTATTTTTTTATTTATTTATAAAAGAAGGTTTCTGCTACAAATTTTTTTTCCCCTTTCTTATTTATATTTTTTTGCACAAATAGCTAAAGTCTAATCGCCAAAATCTATTATTTCTTATAAATTGTGGATGCAACTATATTAATAGAATGGCAATTTTTATAATAATAATAAATAATAAATACTAAACTACAACTTATAATGTTAAATTAATTATTTTTATTGAAATTGAAAACTGAGAAATTAATATAACGTTAAAGATAAAAATTAAAATTATAGAAACAAAAAATAAATAATGTAAATTAAGAAATTGTAAAAAATTAAATTTAAATAATGTTATAAATTTCAGATTTATTTAAAATGTTACTTTTGATTTTCATTAATGATATCAACGAAATATTTTTTTAAAAAGTCATTATGATTTTCAAAACCCTTTTACAGGACATGTATTTTATCTTAATCCATTGAAAATTTTGACAAAATGAGCGATTTAACCAGATTCCACTTTTCATTGATGTTGCTGCTCGAATTGACGATATTTTATTGCATTTTCCCACCCATTTTATGCGACAGGTGTCGAATTTCGTGCAGATTTTTGTTGCTGCTGCAAGAAGTGTACCCGGAAGAAATTTTAATTTCAGGATGCTCGTTTTCAATGCTAGTTCTTTTCTGTCTCTACTACTGGTAATACTGAATTTCCTGATCTTGAAAAAGGCCTGGTTACTGTTGTATTTCGACGTGCTGCCCAAAGGTAACGGCCTATTTTTTGCAGTCATCTTGTTCCCGAGGATTCAAATCTAAGTTCATCGGAGTATTAGTAAGACTATTCGAAGTTTACTTTTTTTTCCTTACACTTCCTCCTCCTCCGATAGGACTCTTCAAATTCTCATAATGAGAAGTGCCCTGTGCATCATTTTCCTTGCTAAAGCGCCCTCCAACGTTTTAAAATTATTTTTCTTCGTATCTTTTAAGATTTGTAGAGCTTGTCCTTCTATGCTACGAACGCTGGAATTGTTAGTTATTTTGCCTTGAACCTTGACTTTGCAACTGTTCCTTGCCTCCAGCACTTTGCGCTAAGCCATTTTTCATCTTATTGCTATTGTTTCCACTAATGGCGTGACTATTGGACATTTGCCCGAAATTGAATCTGAGAGAGTTTTGGGAGAAAAAGGCGATTTCTGCTTCGTTTTGCTCGACATAATACTCTTGCATTTTTTAGAAAGCCAAACTGATTTCCCCATTAATCCACTCAATGTCTTCGTCGAAATTGTGCAGAAGTGATAAACTGCTGAAGCTGTTGAGGTGCTGTATATTTGGGTCATCGTAATAGGGCCCTAAGATGGGAGTTTACACCTTTTTTATGGGAGTTTTGCAATCCTAATATTTACAATACTATTCTTCATCTACTGATTCCTTTTAAGCTTAATTTTCCTGGCTAGTGAATTAACTATAACTGTCGAATTTATTATTTAAGTTGATTTCCAATTTACATTCTTTTTCCTCTTCTTCTTCTTATTCTTCTTTTTATATATTTGTATTCTCAAAGAATTGTGATTTTTTCTTCTGCAGTCTATTTTATTTAGGAACTTATAATTCACTTTAAATTGACTTGTTTTCCTCCATCCTACCTTCTTATTGTCTTGTTTCGTTTGTTGGTTATTCTTACAATTCACTATTTGCCTTACTCTTCTATTTAAATTCATTAAACATTTTTTATTAAATTTCACTTACTTTATTTAACAGACTAATTTATTATTCTTAGTTTAGCTGAATTTAATTTATCTAAATTTGAAGGTTCTGAATTTACTCCTCCACTTTAGAAAAATTAGAAAATGTCGCTTAAAAAGGGGGAGGTTACACACTAGAATTACTGTTGTGCTAAGGGTAATTAACTTAGAGAAACTAGGTGAATTTCTAATGATGCTGCTGATTATAATTTAAATTAGTATAGGGCTAAAAAAAGTAAGCTTAATTGAGTTCATTTTGGTTAAAATTTTATTATTATTATTGTTGCTGTTGTTGTTGTTATTGCTCTTGTTATTGTTATTGCTGTTGATGGATACCATCAATATTACTAGACTAGGGATTCTAAATACTTTATTAATTTTCTTATTATTAAATTTCCTCAACTTCTACAGCTTCTCCTTTTTCTTGTTACTCCTCATTTTTATTATTAACTCCTTCATCATTTTCATCTTCTTCATCATCAGACCCTGATTGGTAAGATTGATTTATTGGACTAAATTAAGATTTATGTAGTGAAGTGTGAGAGAGGACTTCGCTTTTCCTTTATTTTATCATAATTTACAGTGGGACTGTAAGGTTATTTTTTTGATTTTTTTAGGACCTCTTGTTGTTGGTGAGTTCTTTTGTTACTATTCATTTTATCCTAACTATGATTGTTGTTAAAAATGGCTTATTTAATTGTTGTTATTATTATTAAGTAATTATTGTTGTTAGGGAGGAAATATTTAAATATTATTGGTATTGGAGGGAGGCTAAAAAATTGCTTATTGTTATATATCTTGCTGTTATTATTGTGCATCATAAAAGTACATATGTTAAAATGGCTAAGGATAAAACTATGGAGGAAGAAGAGGATTCGGAGGAGGTGGAAGAGAATTGGGAAAGTTCAAATTTGGGTGCTATTTTTACTGGCTCTACTCATTTTCCTGCAAATTTTAAAATTATTATTACTGCTGTTATTATTCTTATAGAATATCAGAACCAGGGTAATTCAACTGCTATTACTATTATTAATTTTAAGGAATATTTTGGTATTGCTAAAACGGAAAATAAGGATAATAGTATTGTTAGTAAGGGATAAATACATTTTGCTGTTGTTGCTATTAATCCATTTGTTGCTGTTGTTGCTATTATTATTAGCCATTTTACTATTAATACATTTACTGCTACTACTATGGCAAATGGAAAGGGGGCATATATTGTCCATTATTTGCTGTTGTTCCTGTAGAATCCGGGAATCTCACCATCTGACTTTACTACTAAAACCCTTAGACATTATTATTATTATTCGTATTGTTTTGTATATTTTTATTAAATTATTATTATTAGTTGTTGTTATTTTAATTGTTTTTTTATTTTTTTTACTATTTTAATTTGTGCTACTTTCACTGCTATTATTACCATCTAAATTTATGCTATTTTTGTTAAAATATTAAAATTTTTTCATCTTGCTGCCCTTTCTGTCAATGGAGTTTGACAAGAGTATCGTTTAACTTTGGCATAAAATAACACTATTAGTTTTCTTAATCGGCATTTTATTATTATCCATTTGATACATTTCATGATACGATTTAAGGGTATTTTCCAATTTTTCCAATTTTTAAATGACCTTCGGGAATTAATAATTTTTTTTTTATTTTCAAATAAAATAAAAATTTTTTTATTATTTTACCTCTTCTATATTCAGTCTCTTTTCTGGACTACTTTCCAGCATTAAATACAGCAATTCTACCACTTAAACGTGCAGTTTTTGCTAATTTCTGACATAGTACAATTGTGTTTTGATTTTCTGTTCAATTTCCTTACTCGTTTCTCCATAATAAAATGGTTAAATGTGCAATAGTTCATCCAACATGATCCCCAGTGCCCACACGTCAATAGTTTTATCGTAGCCGCTCTAAAATTATAAAAATTTATTAATTATTTTAAACAAACAATAAATTTAACTTCAAACATACATATTCGAAACACTCGGGAGCCATGTAATACGCAGTTCCGGCCACAGAATTTAATAAATCCCCCTATTTACTTACCCCGAAGTCTATTATTTTATAAACCCTCTTTCTGAAAGAAAAATCATCTTCATCCTCCCCGGTTTCTTTGCAACTGCTTCCACTACTACTCTCGTTGCTTGAGAAAGAACAATTAAGTTATTTACTGCCCTTCCTTTCCTGTTGCCTCTCCTCAATTATCATGTCATCTTCTAGTGTGTACATGATATTTTCCGGCTTAATATCTCTATGAATGATGCCGATTTAATGAAGTTCCTATATTCCTAAACAACAAAAGAAAGTTCTTAAAACATTTTTAAAATCATTTTTGGACTTATTACCCTTTGCTATTTACCATATAATATTTACAGCTTCTTTCTGAGTAATTCTGTTTTGTTTGTTTTAAATGTACTGAAATAAAGTCTCATTGCACAATTCAGTAACTATATAGTCATTTTCCTGGGTCTTGAAAACGTCGATAATTTTCAAAATGTGGGGCGAGTTCAATTGACTCTATATTTGCTTGCAGACCTCCATTTCTTTTTAAATGATTTTTGAATTGCTTTTCTAAAATAATTAAATAAAAAAGACATGGAAATCATTATTCTAAAGATTTATAACAAAATTCAGTTATTACCTTGCACACTTTCACACTGTACACCTTCTTGCTCGTCATTTCTACACACTTGTATACATTCGAAAACTACCCTTCTCCCAACTTTTAGTTAAACTAAATGTTATACGTGCCATTCAACCCGATAACTGTGTTGCCGCTGTAAGGACCGCAATTACTAGGTTCAAAATCTTATGGTTATTGCATTCTAAAATTACAAAACTAAAATTATTAAATTTGAAAGTCGGTTTATCACGATTAAATTTACTAAAATGTTATCCAGATGTCTTAACTATCACGTTTTTAAATAAAGTATAATTAGGTCTTAATAAAATAAGGGGTTTTTAATATAATTATTGTATTAGTATTTAGTATTATGGTTTTTTACTTTTTTATAATTGTTTTTTATTTTAAGAATGATTATTAAATATTATAGGGATTAATATTTTTCTAGTTTTTAATTTTTAGATGGTTTTCACCCCTTTATAATATTATCTTATTATCAAAGTATTTATATATATCTAAAACCTCCAGGATAGGTTTCAATGCTTAAGAATACTAAGAATATTAATATCTAAATATCATTTTTTTACAAACCAACACTTTTAATAATGTTATTTAAATTTTCAAATAAAAATTATATATATTTTTATCTTAAAATTAATTAATTATTTTATTTTATTTTCACATATACTTATACTAATTGTAGTAATTTTATATTGTAAAGAAAGTTTATAAATTATATTTCATATAATAATAAATAAAAACAGTTCATTTTTTAGCTATTTTATCATTGGCTTCACTGTCTACTCTTTTAGAAGGTTGTTATTATTTTTCATCGCCTTTTTTAGAAGGCTATTATTATTTAGAATTGTCATCTTTATCTATCTATTTGGTACTTGCCTTTCTATTCAAATCTTTTTCATTTTTGCTTTTCACTTCTTATTATTACTTTTCTTTTTATTTATTTTTCTTTTTTCGTCATCCACTTCTTATTCTTATTCTTCTTGTTATTAGTATGCTGCAGAGTTTTCCTCGGCTTCTGTTTGTAACATAGGTTCAGAATTCTTGGTAACTTCCGGGTTATTTTCAGACACTTCTTCTTCATCATACTCAATTTCTTATCTGCTTTGATGCTAACTTTTATAGGCTTATTTTACACTAAATGCATCTTTTTTCCTTAATTCCACTCCCAAGGCAACTAAACAGTATTCATCATCTCTTCCTAAAATTTTTTTTTTTATTTAAAAATTCATATATTTAAACTAAATATTCTATATTTTTACCCTTGTTTTTCTTTAATTTTGGGAGTTTATCAACGGTTCCGAAGAAGGAAATCGGCTTTTCACTTTTCTGAATATCCAAAGTGAAAGACTAGCATTTCGTAATATTCCTTTCCTGTCCTGCCATCAAATAATTTCCTCGAGAACTGATGATTTTTAAGTACTCAATATGACCCTTGTTGTAAAATCCCTAAATCTATTGAATATATTCAGTTCCTTTCAGTGTCAACGTTGCCTTTTAAGGTTTTTTGGGTTCAGATCTGTTTTTAAAACACGTTACCACTTCCTTTTCACCTGTTTTTAAGATGGCATTTTAAAATTTGTTAGTTTATTTATTTGCTTCTTTTTATTAAAAATTGTTTACCATTTTTTAATTTGTATTCCACTTCAAGGGAGAGAATATACTCATCTTCATAAGTTACCTTTACTTCTGATATATTGTAGTCTTTGCTACCGGGTAAATGGGACGAATCCTGAAATGAATGAGCCAGTTCACTTGAAACTTTTACTCCTCCTGGAACAAATTAAAAAAAATGACTTTTTATTTATTTTTGATTATATATTCTTTATTTCATTTGATTTCACTAAAAACTAATATATTTATTCATTTTTTACCTTATTCTATTCTTATTTCTTTCCCTTTTTTTAGAATTTATCTCAAATCCTTATATATTTAAATTTAAAATTAGGGCTTTTATTTAATAAAATTTGGTGAAAATTATATTCTTACAGCAGATCTAACATAATAATATCCCTATGAACTTGTAGTTCCATTTTAATCAATAATTGATTGCAATTCCTTCATTCTTTCTATTGAATTTTATAGGTCCTATGCGCGTAATAGAATAGAAAATAATAATAAATAAAGATTTTCATAAACTATAAAAATACTCTTTCTTTTTCTTCAATCAATGCCGTTAACTAATGAATTTCTTATTCCACCTTTATCTGTTTATTTAGCAGTTATTTCTCTTTTTTTTAATGTATGTCTCCATTAGATTTTAAATTTCGTTTTAAAATGTCTATTTTATCTTTGAATTGTTTAAATTTATCCCAAGTGAGCTTTTAATAATATTATGAAATTAAAAAAAATTTTAATAAAATATGTGTTTTTTTTTTTGCATACTTCCATCTAACTTTCATCTATTTCGCCATCAAAATTTTCTGTTGGTTCATACAAGGGTTTTCTAGATTTCGATCGACTCTTTTTAGATACATCTGGTAACGTCAGAGTAGATTTGTTTTTTATTTAAGTGGGAAACAGTTCTTATTTCGTTGGAGCATTTACTTCATAATCAGCTCCGACAACCTCACACACCTTAAAAAATTCTTTTGTAAATAAAAATTGAATTTTTATTTTACTTAACTATTACTTCTCTGTGTTTGATGTCTAATTTGGTTATGTATTCCTGTTATTTTTTAAAGTTTTTTTCATTGATTCTTTCTGTTTTCTTGGCGTCAAGAATCAGATTCTTCGTCATCAAAATTTCGTCTCTCAAACCGTTGAGAATTCTGTCATCATTTCGCTTCGACAAAACACGGTCACTATCTCTTTTCAATTTTAATAAAGTTTTATTTTCCACTTTTACTTCATTTAGCTCATGCTCCCTGTTTTGCACTACTCTTAACATTGCAGTGATTCTATTAAAATGAAAAATTTCAAAATTAAATAATATTTATTTTTATTCTAGAGTATATTGTAGGCAACATATATTTTATTAAAAAATAATAATTAAATTCATTAATTGATTAATTTTTTAATTACTTTTCCACATCGTATCCACCCTCCATTTTCGTATTTAATTTTGTGTACTGCTTTTTATAAACCTTCAGATTTTTCGTAGCATTTTTCAATTCTTCCTGGAGCACCTCTTTTAAAATTGTAAAATGTGTGAAGTTACAATTCAATAAAATAAAAGTTTAAGAATGGGATAAATGAATCGTATCTTTTTGCAAAATAATTAAACTTTTTTACCTATTCTTCTCTTAGGATCTTGTGATTACTTTTCCATTTTCTTTGCTTTTACTTTTTCAAGGGTTTCGTCCAATTATTTAGATATATCTCTTAATTCATGCCTTAATTTATCATTAAATTTTTTTACTTTATCGGCCTATCTAGAACTTTTTGATAAAAATTATAAAAATTGTAGTCTTTAAAATCTCATATATAACAGAAATAGTAGCATATTTTATTTTCATTTAATTTGA
Organism: Miamiensis avidus; assembly: GCA_037039885.1. Taxonomy (NCBI): domain Eukaryota; phylum Ciliophora; class Oligohymenophorea; order Philasterida; family Glauconematidae; genus Miamiensis; species Miamiensis avidus. The sequence continues at coordinate 149,190 of JAWVGU010000170.1, forward strand.
AAATCAGTTATATTTTAAAAAATTGCTAATACTTCCAAAATAAAAAAAATTAAAATTCTGTATTTTTATATCTTTTTTTTATTATCTACCTAGTTGCCAATTATTTTTCTACTTCTTTGCAATCAGAACATTTCTTAGCATTCAATTCAGAATTTACCTAAGCAGTTGGTTTAGCAAATTGCTTTGATTAAATAGAGCTTACTGAAGACATTGAATATATAAATATGATAAATGTTTTTTTTTTTATTAAACTATTTTGAATATATTATTAATTGTTTTTATATTTCCTAATCAATTTTATTGACCGTATTTAATACAAAGTATTTGATTTGATTAATAATTAAAATGGTATTAATCAAGTTTCTATGAAAATTGTTTTATTTTGTGAGAATGTTATATCATAATAAGATCAAACTATACTAATATTATTAAATGAAACAAGGAGACTAATTGTGGGATTATCACCTAGCATTAAATATTCTAGTTTTATATATATAAGTAATAACTACGAAAATCTAATGTTATTTGAAAAATATTTATGATTTTATTTTTTCTTTCCAAAATAAAAAATATTTGACTTATATTTTATTTTAAATTTTTAATATTTTAATACAGACTTATTGGGTTAGTAAATAGCTTTGTATTATAAGCAATATTAATAAAACGAATAAAAAAAATTATTTAATAAGTTTTTTTAAATAGTTTGTATTTTATATTTTATAAAAGAAAGCGCCAAAAGAAATCACTGTTTGTCAGGAACGTAGGAAACAAATCTTCTCTTATTGTTAGAACTTTCTTTGCATTTTAAAAAGACATTTTTCTAAATTTGAAAAAAAATAAAAAAATTATTTTTGGATGAAAATTTTCATAATAAACAAGAAAATTTAGATTAATTTTTTTCTAACCTCAATTCTGTCTTCAATAGGAATGTAGTCTACATTTTCTAATCCTTAGTAATTTTGTCTAGGTCTAACAATTTTGTTTTCTTTATCACTTAAGAATTCATTCCAGTGGGCCAACCAACCAATAACTCTCTTTTACAGAATTGAAGGGGGTAAAATAAAATTTAAATAAGATGAAAAAAAATTATTATTATTAAAATTACGGGAATGGTGAATAAAACAACAAACATGTCGGTAGGGAATCCCATAGCTTTGTAAATAACTCCAGAGTAGAAATCAACGTTAGGATATAATTTTCTGCTGACGAAGTAATCGTCAGAAAGAGCAATTCTTTCTAACTCAAGGGCGATTTCGACCAAAGGTTCTTTTCCGGTAATTTCAAATACTTCATAAGCTAACTAATTACAAAAAAACATATTTAAATTTGGTTAATATTAAGAAATTGTTTTTTTTATATTACTTTCTTGACAATAGCGGCTCTAGGATCGTAAGATTTATATACTCTGTGTCCGAATCCGAACAGTAAGGCTTTTTTGTTTTTCACGTCTTCAATGAATTGGGGAATGTTTTTAACATCTCCAATTTTTTCTAACATTCTTAAAACAGCTTCATTGGCTCCTCCATGCTTTTTTTTGGATTAAATAAATTTTAATAATCTCTATCTATATGCAAAAATAAAATTACTTTGGGTCCGTAAAGGGCACAGGCAGATCCGGCGATACAAGAATAAGCATCGACTCCGGAAGAAGCCAAGTGTCTGACTGAAGCAGTTGAGCAGTTGAGTTCGTGTTCGGCATGTAAAATGAACAAAATATCGAGAGCTCTAACTAATTTGGGGTGGGGTCTGTAGCTTTCTTCATTTAATTTGTCCATCATGTACAAGAAGTTCTTTAATATTAAAATAAAAATTTTCTTTCAGAAATAAAGTTATTATGATTTTTATTATTTCTACTTCAGCATAGTCTAAATTGTGTCCGGGTTTGTTGTAAGGTCTTCCAATTCTGTGTCTGTAACAGTTGGCGGCAATGGTGGGAACGATTCCAAGAATTCTTTAAATTTATTTGTTTTTGAGTTTTTATTCTTTGTAGATTCCTTATCCAGATAAAGCAGGGTTGGCTTCAGGGTGGAGGGTAGAAACAGTCATTAAAGTACTGATTAACATACCCATGGGCTAAAAAAACGGAATAAAATCAGTGGAGTTTTATGACTATTTTTTTGGTGTTTATAAAAAAATTTACGTGAGAATCATATCTGAAGGTTTTCATTACTGATAAAACATCTTCGTGAATGAAAGTGTGGGTCATAATTCTAATAAAAAAATGTAAAAAAGTTAGTATTTTCTAAAGACTCCATCTTCCTATTTTTTTTTATTTTTTCAATCATTTACTTGTTTTTCCATGTAGAGTATTATGTGGCGGTAGGTAATTCTCCGTGAATTAATAAGAAAGCAACTTCTAAGAAAGTGGATTTTTCAGCCAATTGTTCAATGGGGTATCCTCTGAATTCTAAAATTCCTTTGTCACCATCAATGAAACTAATTTTAGAAGTCTTTGATTTTCATTAAAAAATAATTCATTCAACTCAAAAAAATCAATAATTTATAGAAAACTTTTTAAAAAGATATTCTTACAGCAGAAATGGTGTTCATATAACCAGGGTCATAAACTCTAGTTAAAACTTTTTCGGGGGCTTTAATTTTTTAAACAGCAGTTGATTATATATAAGGTTCTCTCCCTTCTGTTTGAATGGGAATTTCGTATACATTTCCTAATTAAAATAAAAATTTTAAAAATTTTATGTTATTTCATTGGATATTTTAACATAATTGGTTAAAATTGCAAATCTGAAAGTAATTGAAATTTTTAGACCAAAAAAACCTACTATATATAAAACTATCATTTATTTTTAAAAATACAATTAAAAAATATTAACTAATTGATAATTGATTTTAATTTTAAATATTAATGTATTGAATATTCAAAAATATTTTTTGTAATACCAGTTCTGGAATCAGTAATGGTAAGTGAATTTTTAATTTTTTCTAATCTTTCCATTTTATAATAATTATGATAGGTTTATAATATTTTTTTTTTTCTTAAGTTTATGTTTATTCTTTGTTTCTTTTTTATTATTAATTTATTATATTATTTTATTATATTTCTAAGTGAGCCCTTTATATCTTGAATATAATAAAAAGATGACGCGATATGCATAATAACACTTTTTACTATAAATCGCTTTCAATATTCATAATTTACTTTTTAAAGTTTAATCAAATACAAAAACAATACGTACTGCTATTCATATAATCATTGTTATATGACTTTCTATTTTTTTTTCAAATTGACGACACCTATATTTTAATATTACCATCAATATATAAAGCATATTTAAGCCATAAAAAATAACTTCTTTTTCTTCTACTTCTTCAATTTTAAATCAATATTATAAAAATTCCTATTAAAAAAATACTATATTTCACAAATATATATATTATATAGTCATTAATTAATAAACTAATAATTTAAAATTTATCAAAATATATATTATTTTTGTCTGTAAATTATTTTTTAAATAAAATATTAAAATTAATAAATTTTATATAGTTTTAACAAAATTTATATTATAAAAACATAAAATAACAAATGATATGATAGTATCTGTAATTTATCAGTATAGATATTAAAAAAATAAAAAAGGCTGTCGGCACGTGGACTTCCCAAGCGGTCCCCACCTTAGTACTAACCACGCCTTAAGACGCTTAACTTCGGAGTTCTAATGGGATCCGGTGCTTTAGCCTTAGTATGGCCGACAGCGAAATTTAAGTTTTAAAAGTGCTTATATGTGAATTTAGGTTTATTTAATTCAATTTAAATTATTTTAAAGAAGGAATATATTTTCACAAATTAATAGGAATTTAAATGATTTTTATTAATAATTAATTTAATAAAAAATTATATTAATTTTATTTTAAAAATTAGATTATTAATAATTATATTGATAATAAAAAATTTGTGGAAAGTTGGTCTTGCTTTCTGCTTTGAAACAAGTTAATAATTTATTAGATGGAAGTTTCGATTCCCTTTAGTAAATGTTTCTGAATTTTAATTATTGGTTTCGATTACATTTGCTAGTAGGAACAACTTATCTCCTGCGTTCCTTTTAATATTTAATTTGAGGTGTAAATTTAATCCTGAAAGATATTCATTGAAATAGCTAGTTAATTACTAAATATTTTATAGTATATCAATAATTAAACAAATAAAAATTATTATTAAACAAACACATAAAATAAATATATAAATTATCAAATAATCAAATAAAATAATAAATCCATAAAAGTAAATTAAGTAGCAATGTTCTAAGTCACCAAAAACCTCGCCACTCTCCCCCAAAAATTAACTTTCGCTCCTTTAGCCACCTTCGCTAAAGAACTTTCTTTCGCCACCGAATGCAGAAACAAAATGCTTTCTGGATGTGAAAAATTAGCTGATGCCGTCCAAGTAATTATTTTAATTTTACTAGTATTTTCTATCTTCCCATTTATGAGAGAATTTATAAAAATCTTACTAAAAATTATAAATTTTTAATATAAATATAAAATGGAGATTATAATTAATTACCCCCACATAATTATAGGTTACCATGGGACCCAAGGGAAGAAATGTTGTTATTGAATAAAGTTTCGGATCCCCCAAAATTACTAAAGATGGTAATTAATTAATTTATAGACTAAATATAGAGAATATAGCTAATAAAAATTAATTCTTTAGCAAAAAATAATTCAATACAAGTTGTTTATTTTTTTTTACTATTTTCCAATAAAAAACTAAATACTTAAATTTCTATATTTTTTTTAAATCTTTACTATTATTTTAGGAGTTACTGTCGCCAAAGCCATCGAATTCTCTGACAAATTCGAAAACATTGGAGCCAGTCTCGTTAAATCCGTTGCCTCTAAAACCAACGACGAAGCTGGAGACGGAACCACTTGTGCCACCGTTTTAGCCAGAGCTATCTTCAAAGAAGGAACCAAATCTGTCGTAATTTTTCAGATTGTTTAAAATTGTATTTCTTTATTAAATCAATAAAATACAAAAATTTTGTTAAGGCCGCCGGAATGAACCCCATGGATTTAAGAAGAGGAATCAACCAAGCCGTTGAAGCCGTCGTTTCTAACATTAAAGAAAGATCCAAACCCGTTGACACCAATGAAATGATCTCCAACGTCGCCACCATTTCTGCTAACGGAGACAGAGAAATCGGAAACTTGATCGCCGAATTGATGGACAAAGTCGGAGAACATGGAACCATCACCGTTTAAGACGGAAAAGCCTTAACCCACGAAATCGAATTCGTTGAAGGAATGAGATTCGACAGAGGATTCATCTCCCCCTACTTCGTCACCAACTAAAAAGCCCAAAAAGTTGAATTAGAAAACCCCCTCATCTTATTGGCTGAAAAAAAGTAAGAAAAACTAAATAAACCATTCCTTTATTTATCTCAAAAACTAATTTAATTTATTTCCCCCCTTTAGATCTCCAATGTCCAATCCATCTTACACTTCTTAGAACACGCCATGTCCCAAAACAAATCTCTCTTAATTATCTGTGAAGATGTCGAAAGTGAAGCTTTGGCCACTCTCGTTCTTAACAAATTAAGAGGAGGATTGAAAGTAATTAAAATAAAAAATCATATTTAATTTATATACCTGATACTTACTTATTAAATTGTATTTAGATCTGCGCCGTTAAAGCCCCCGCTTTCGGAGACAACAGAAAAGCCATCTTAAACGATATTGCCATCTTAACCGGAGGAACCGTTATTTCTGAAGACATCGGATTAAGTTTAGAAAAATCTGAACCCACCGTCTTAGGACAATGTAAAAACATCATCGTTACCAAAGACGACACCATCATCTTAGACGGATCTGGAGAAAAGTAATAAATAAATAAATAAATAAATAAATAAATAAATAAATAAATAAATAATAAAATTCCATTTTTTATCAGAGAAGCCATTGAAGAAAGAGTTAATCAAATTAAAGACAGCGTCGCCACTACTACTTCTGAATACGACAAGGAAAAATTATAAGAAAGACTCGCCAAACTCAAAGGAGGAGTTGGAATTATTAAAGTTGGAGGAGCTTCTGAAGTCGAAGTCGGAGAAATCAAAGACAGAATCGAAGATGCTTTATGCTCCACCAGAGCTGCCGTTGAAGAAGGTATCGTTGTCGGAGGAGGATCTGCCTTATTATATGCCTCAAAAATGTTAGAATCCTTGAAAGCTGAAAACTTCGACCAATAAGTCGGTATCGATATTGTCAAAAAAGCCATCAGAATTCCTTGCAAAACCATTGTTGAAAACGCCGGAAAAGTAAAAATTTATTTTACAAAAAATTGCTATTATTTTCTTAATATTAACTTATTTTTCTTTTAATCAAAAACAGGAAGGAGCCATCGTTGTTGGAAAATTATTAGAATAAGATAATGAATTAATGGGATATGATGCCCAAAATGATAAATATGTTAATATGATTGAAGCCGGAATTATTGATCCCGCTAAAGTCGTTAGAAGAGCCTTAATTGACTCTTCCAGTGTTGCTTCCTTAATGATCACCACCGAATGCATGATCGTTGATTCTAAAGAAGATAAACCCTCTCCTATGGGAGGTATGGGAGGAATGGGAGGAATGGGAGGTAATTATATAACAATTATGATAAAATAAAAAAAAACCAATATGCATTGTAGTTGAAAATATTAATTTCTTTCATAAATTAATGTCTTTTGGCAATGCTAAATAAATATAGTATTTGTGTCTCATCGTATTCTTTTATGGTGCGGTGAGATGATAGTACTCTAACAAAACAAAAAATTAAAAAAATAAATTTATAATAATTATAATATTAATAATGATCTAAATATTAAAATATTTTATTAAATTTTAGGAATGCCTGGAATGATGTGAGATAACCATTGATCCGCCACCTCTTTTAAAAATTAAACTTCCATACTGAAATATTATACTTTTCTAATATAATTTTATTTATAGTCATATTCAAACTATTTAAAATATAATTATTTAAAATAAAAATACCATTTATAATATCTTTGTAATATCTAAGCATTTGTATTTTATTTAGATTAATATGACAAAAGTCTTTACTACCTGTATAACTCTTCACATTTATCTTTTTTAAATAAATATATAAATTTAATTTATTCATTCATTCATTTTTTTAAGGAAAATAATTTTAACTTTAATAGTATATTTATTTTTATTTAAAAATTAGTTTTTTTATATAAAAGAAACAATATAGTAGTATTAAAATTTCAACTCTTTTACAATAAAACATTTGAGAAGATAAAATATTTATAATATTAATTTTATATATATATTTATAAATAACCAATATAATTAAGTTATTGCTAGAAATTTATTTATTTAAATGTATAATATCAATATATAAAGAAATTATTTTGAGTTCATTATTAAAACAACTGTTTTTTCTTGAAATATCTTTTCGTATGTGACCTATAAAAAACATAATTTTATTAATATTAGCAAATTATAATAATATAAAAAATGTATTTTTCAAAAATGACAAACAACTATTAAAGCTGAAAGTCCCAGGTAGAAAAAATCAATATTGCAGCTTTAGTAAGATATATTATTAGATTAACTAAAATATTCTGTCGCAAGATGCTTTTATTATAAGATAATAATATTTTCAGAAATTAACTGATAATTACCATAAAATAATACTGAATCTCAAATACATGACTTTGTTAAGAATAATGGTTTAACTAAGAAGAACCTATTTTATAAATGGAACAATTTAATATTAAGAAAAGTTATCAAATTTAGTATTTTTTTAATTAAAATGTATATTCTTAAAATGATAGGTTTCCATGAAGAAAACAAATCCCAGGTAAGAACAATTACTATGGCCACCTGTAGTAAGATATGAATATGGATATACCAAATCATTCTGTCGCAAAAGGGGCGTGTATAGAAATATTTATTCAATTAAATATGTATACAATTATATTACTTCTTTTAAACTCTTCCATTCAAAGTACATCATATACAACCAGCGCTCTATCTGCATCAAACAAAGATTGCTTCTAAGAATTAAACAATCATCATCCTTTTTTTGTATGAAGTTACAAATTTTGTTTGTTTGAGTTTATTCTGGACATTTTTTTCTTTATGTTAATCAATAAAGCAATATTAGATATTTTATTAAGATTACTTTTATATTTTATATGATATAGATAAAAATTATGTTTAATTAAAATTTGTTAACAATGAGTGATTTAATAAAAGTAAATATTTTATATATAAAAATAAAACTATATTATAATTAAAATATGAATAATTTTATTATGAAAAATATATAATCATAATTTATCATATAAAATTTTATTAGATTCCTCTCCTATGATTACATATAACCTATTAAACTAATTGTATGATTGTATCGTAATTATTAATAAATACAAGATGGAAAAAGCTACTGGTACCATACCAACAATATTTACAGTGAGATAATAAGAATCTCCCAGACTAATATTATAATTAAAAAAATTATATTATTAATATTATAAATTTATTAGGTAAATTTACAAAGAACATAGCATCCCAATTCCAAAGAGAGCAAAATTCATCAAAAAAGATAAAAATAAAAGAATAGCTGATAAATAAAGTTTGAAATTTTCCGAATTCAATGCACAACGAAACTATAGCAAAAATATTATTGACATAAAAATGGGTAAAACTAAGCTCAATATTCTGGAACCATCCACAAAACTATTCAATAAAATTGTAAAATTAAACAATAGTGAATAAATTCATTATATTTTTTCCAACTTACCCTTTATAATATTAAGTTTTATCTGTCTAAAACTCTATATCTTCTTCTTTCGCATAATCTAAAACCTTATCAAGCATCTTATTCTTTATAACATAAAGTGTCCATAAACCACCAAGTGTAAAAAAAGTTAAAAATAACATTGTTATAATTCTTAATCTTAATTTATTGTATATTCCTTTCACAGCTCGTATAAGATCAGAACTCTCCACTTCTTATTTTGGTACTAATTCATTGCAAGCTTATATAGGAATTAATATATGTTTCTAAAAATTGGATTCTGAATTTCCACAGAATACAGATTTTCCTTTTACACCTATATCTGTTAATAATTAATTATATACATATATACATGAATTAAATTAAAAATATCAATACTTCTAAGTTGTAATTTAGATTAATTTTTGATAATATCAGCTAGCAAACCCAGTTCATTCCCATTAACAAATCTTCTAGGCAGACTTCCATTGATATAATTTTTAACAATATCTCCATCTTAAGCATTTCCCAATTTTTAGTTTTGGGTTATGATATCTAAATTTCTTATTATATTATCTTCCTCTCTCTTTTCAGCCCAAGTTCTTTTTTAATGAACATTGTTTTAAAAACACATAATCTAATCCAAGTTACTAAAATCTATCTATTAGTCTTCTAAAAATATTAAAATCATATTTTTTAACATATACTTTTTAATCCATATATTTTATTTAATTAACCTTGTCCTGTTTTACTTTCATATTAGTTAGCTTTAACAAACTTGAATTGCATTGAGTTTAAGTTGTTGTTATTATTATTATTTATAAAAGCAGTAGAAAGATTACCTAGGTTTTTTATTCAAAAAAAATTAAAATGTATGAAGTAATGAAATATAATACAGAAAAATTCAATTTCATTATTATGAATTACCACGCTAATTATATGTAGGCTAAACCTTACTAATAGCAAAGTTAATATTAGTAGCTGCTGCTGCATCTCTTTCGTATTAGGATGGAGCTAATTCTATATTGTGTTAATACTAATATATTTCATCAGCATCTATATATATGGAAAATTTAAGTGAAAACATGATTAAACTCAAATAAAAATATTTAAAAATTATTTACTCATGGATCCAATTTAAAATTATGTTTAGTTTTTGGTTTAGTTGAACATCATTGTAAGTCAAAGATTTGTTTTGTTTTATTTTTTATGATATTTTTTTTTGTTAGTTTTTATTTTATTTTTGTTTATATTTATTATCTTAGAAGAGTTCATATATAATATAATGATTCATTCTTGAAAAGTTAATATTTTTTTCTAATAAAAATAATTATGATTATACTTTTTTAGGATTATACATAGTTTTTGATTAGAATTTCTGTCTTTAAAATACACTAATTGAACTAAATAAGAAATTGCATTTAAATTATCTATATACACTATTTGATCATTCATATCACTAGGAACTTTAATAAAGAATTATTTTATATACTAAAAACTTTTGTTTATAAACTTTATAATAAATTTTGAATTCTACTGCGCTAGTCATCATTATTATTTATTTTTCATGCGAAATTATCGATATTTAGTACCATTTATTATTTAGAGTATATTTTAATATAATTTTCCTTTCATATTAAATATTTGTAATAAAAAAAATTAGGAGTTTATTTATAGTATTCTAAAATTAATATATTTATATACCGAAAAAATGAATAAGAATAAAAGTAAAAATTTTATTAGAAAATCATTCTTATTAGTTAATATGATAAAGATAACCAAAGAACAAATACAAAAAATAAAATATGTATTTTACAAGCCAAATTGAAATATTATATATTTATAACTACTAATATTTCATTTAATTAGAAATTTTAATTATCTAAATTGAATTTTTATCTAAAGTAAGAAATTATTAAATTATACATTTATATAATGATTAATCGAAATTCTTAATATTTTTTAATAATATTTATATATATATTTAGAAAATTCATTATTATTAGTTTCCAAAAGTGCTATATTCACAATACACAAAATATAAAAAACCATCTTCATTTTTATATCTGTCATATACATCTTTTAATTCTTTATCTACAAAAATAGAAATAATTATTAAGTATCTGTATAAAATATTTGCAAATATAATAGCTATTAATTATTCTTTTAAATTATTACTTGGTCTTAAAATTCTGACTCATTTACGAATAAATATAAAGCATCTGATTTTCCGAGTTTTAATTTTGATCGTATAACTTAGAGTAATTGATATATTTTATTATCATCTAAAGCCAATACTCTAATAATATATAAATTTTTACTTTCTTATTCATTATTAATTATTATAAAAATTTAGAAATTTATTGAGATTTATATTTCAAAAACCCTTATGTGCTTTAAGTTAATATTTAATTTTACTTTATTTCATTGGCACTAGCTTCTGTTTTAAGTTTAGATTTTTTATGTTTTTTGATAATAATTGGAACTCTATTAGGGTGGTTTTTTCTTAATGTTGCACTAGTTTGTTTTCTTTCTTCAAAACTTGCAGAGGTAGCTTATTCCATCTTATTTATAAATAAAATAAAAATTCTTTCTTGCTTTTCTTGTTGTTTATAGTGAATATATTGAAGTAAGTATTTTAATTAATTAGTAGTAGTGAGCTTCTTAATTCAGAATAATAAAGAAAACTATTAAATTAATAAGTAGTTTCTTCAGAAAACTAAATTACTTTAAATAATAAAGTAAATACTAATAAATTTGATAAAAATTTAAGTTAATCCTGTATATAAATTTGTAAAAAAATTAAAAAATTTGTTAAATTCTTATAGAATATATTAAATTATATAAATTTTTAATAAATATTTATATTAGTATTAAATTTTTTGATAGATATTTTGGAAATAAATTTAAAAGAAAAGCTAAATATTGAATTATAACTAGAATTGAAATTAAAATATTATTTAATAATTTTTTTATAATAATTTCATACTTATTAAAATATATATTTTTATATTTATATTAAAATTTATAAAGTTTATTTATTAAAACTCACTTTTATTGTCAAATTTTATATACTTTTGAAATAATTTTATAAAATGATTATTATTTTTCTTTTTTGAAATAATATTAAAATAAAAGATATTCTCATATATATTTTTTTTTTTATTTGAAAAGCAATATTGCCTACCATTAGATGAAGAGAAATTCATTCATTCATTATCAAAGAATAAATCAATAATATGTTAGGATCCTTATTTCTTTTAGTTATTATTATCGATTTCTTTATCACAGCTTTGGCTAAAAATCTTTTATGTTTCTTGATCCGAATATCCAGAACTATCAAGAGTAGATAAATTCATTGAAGAAGAAGTACTCAGTCTCTTTTAAGAAGCACTTCTCTATTAAAGCTTTCTTTAATCCAACTTTTGACACTAGTTATATTCATAATACATATAGTCATCAATTCCCAAATCATAGGGACTTTTTTTCTTATTTTTGGTTTCAGAAATCGGGGAACAAGTAATGGGAATTTGAATTTCTTGTTTAGGCGGTACATAATCCTATATTTTTATTATTTTTCTACTTTGTAATTTTTTTCTTCTTTTTCTTCTTCTGCCACGCTATTCTTACTTTCAAACTCCATAATATCTTTCTTTAAATATTCGTAAATAATCGTTATTTCTTAAAAGTTAAAATCCGATAGACATTAAACCTTTTTCTTCAAAGATTAGAAACTGTGTTCATGATTTGCTTAAAAAAGTAGAAAGAAAAGAGAGCCTAAATATATAGAACTGGGCCTAAATTTTGCTATTTTTCGGTCAAGAAAACAAAGGTCAATTATATAATTGAGCTTTTAAACCTATTCCCTGTAACTTAGAGTTCGAGTTTTAAACACATGCAATTCAAAATATAGAGAATATATGTCTGGTGTAATAATTCTCACATTCCAATCAATAGATTATAAAACGGATAATTCCATATCTATTATTTATTCTGTGGTATATTTATCATCTGTTAAATGCTTGATAACAGGGATGTCTATGATAGTACATTGTTAATTTGATACCTAATTTTTATTTTTTTTTAAATTAAATATTTATTTAGATTTGTTTTTAAAATGTATTTAATATGTATATATAATGATTCTAATATATGATGCATTAATATCACAAACGATTATATTAATTAATGATAATATGTGTATATGCCCTTTATTTTATATAATTAAGATCATTATCAGTGATAACTCTTTAATTAAGGATGTGTTTATAATAATTAATATAAATATAAAGATATACATATCATAATTTAATTTTCTAAGCTTTACGAAAAATTTTTTATAAAAAATTAAAAACAAAATAAAAATTGTATTACATACTTTAGTAAATGTGTGATAGGAAAGTAACAAAATTGTTTACCTTTGTACAAATCATCAAACAAGTATAGGCTAGTAATAAGTAATCAGAAGGATAAATTTTGAAATTTCCAAAACAATAATCAATTAAATATATAGTTTTTGTTTAGTAGAGTTATCAACATTAGTTTCATTACAAACCTTTTGTTGAATAAAGGAAAAATAATAAATATATAGTAATAAACAATATATTTTTATTTTAAATATTCATAAATAATAAAAGTAATAATAACCTAAAAATTTTACCCTATAAACCTCATTTATCAGCATCTCTCTGTGTAAGGTCTCAATATTTTGGAAATAAGTCGTTTTAAAACTTGTATCTTATTTCTACAAATTTTGAATATAATATTAATAATTATTTAGATAAATTGAAAAATTTGTCTTACCTTTTCTTTTTTAATGTTAAATTTGAGAGATTCTTTTAAAATCTTAGTATATTTAGAGGAATGGTTATTCATTAAAGAAATAAATGTTACAATATTGTAAAGACTAGATAATGGACTCTATATTTTGGATTATATAAAAAAGCACCCCCTTTCTTTTTATATTTTTTTTTTATTTTGTTTCCACCCTCCAAAATAATTAATTTATATATTAATATGTAATAAGCCATAAATAAATAAATTATGATAATACTTTCAATAAAAAATTTTCAAATTTCAATGATAATAATTATATTTCAAGTCAACAAAAGTAAGCAAATTATGAATGTTTTTTGCTTTTTTAATACCTGTTATTATATACAAAATTCCATAATAATAATTATTATTATTAATTTAATGAATTGGTGTAGTTATAAAAATATACATTATTAGAAATGTGTTTGTTAAAAGAAAAAGTAAATATATTATTATTTATAGAATTAATTCTAAAATTCATTTTTTCTTATTTTTTTTCTTTTTATTATCTTTTTCTTCCGATGAAGAATTACTGCCGCTATCATCGGAGTCAGAACTATCAGAGCTGCTATCAGATTCGCTGCTGCTTTCACTAGAATCTTCGGCTTCTAACTATTTCATAAGTTATTCAGGCGCTTATTATAAATACGTTTTCGTCTATTCTTCTAAAACTTTTCTCAAATTTTCAGTCAAAGCTCCAACCTCAAAAAAAAATAATAATAAATAAAAAAAAAATTTTAATACTTTAAATTTCTGCTTTTTACTCCTATAGACGTAAAGAAGTTAATAGCGAATCTTGTATTTTTGGGATGGTCAATAGGGAAAAGACCTTGGAAATATTCAGAATTTTCCTCATTTTAGAATCTTTTATTCAAATCTTCAAGTCCTAGATTTTCGCTCAACTCTTAGATCAGATTCTTAATAAAAATACGAGAAGAGGCTGTGGTAGTTTCTTGTGTCAATTCAATACAATTCAAAATTCTCCAATCAATGGCATCAGTGTACAATATATGCGCAAATAATTTTGAACTGTTTCTAATTTTATTAGTTTCATGTCTGTGAATAAGTGTATACGTTTCAACAAAGCACTTAAAGAAATTAAATTAATTTATGCAATTAAACAAATAATTCATGTTTTTAAAACAATATATTCATGTTTTTAAAACAATATATTCATGTTTTTAAAACAATATATTCAATAAATACCTTCATAAAGCTGTCTCTAAACAAGTCAGAAAGCTCACAAAATCTTTGAGCCAAAAGACCGTAGAATCTCAAATAAGTTCTTTCGTTCATACAACAATCCACAATCATAAAGCAGACCTATTTTATATCAAATTTAAATTACTTAGTACTATTGTATTGGTAAATGCTTTAATTTTACTTCTTCTTCTTGTCCTTGTCCTATATTCATTTTCAAAATTTTGTGAGCACATTCTTCAAAGTCTACACTACTCATAATGGTAAGATATAGAGTTCTTCTTAAATTCATTCTTTCATCTTCAGTCAAATCTCTTACCTTTTCCTCCTCCTCTTCATCCTCTTCCTCTTCATCTTCACCCTAAACATTCATAATTTAATTTAATATTAATTTGATTTTTTATCTTATTCATAATTCGATTAAAATTTTAATTACAGGTCTTTTCACTTCCTTAAGTAGTAGTAAATTTTCTTCTCCCAAAATTTCTATTTTTATTTCATCCCATTCTTCTTCAGTTTTTAATAGAAAGGATCGAATTTAAAAATGTTGAGCATTTCCTCAGCATCAATAGTTTCAGTCACATCAAAATTATGAGTTATTTGGTCTTCAACTTCGACGAGATCTAACTCGGGAATTATTCCAGGGTGGTCCTATATATTCATATATTTTAATACAATCATAACCATTATTTTACTTTTAATTACTTTAAACTTTGATTTTCTCACTGCAAATAAGTTTTCAATATTATATTGCACTCTTTTATCGATTTCTCCTTCATGCAATATCCCTCTAAATCTTTCAAAAATTGAATTTACACCAGGAGGGCACAACTCAGACAAAATTTGTCCACAATCAGTCATAAACTCACCTTTAATTATAACAGTAATAAGATATATGATTTAATAAATATGTGAAAATAAATAAATTACAAGCCATTTCTACCGAATCTTCAGTGGGATCTTCTAAAAATAGCATTAAGATTTGCAGCGCTACGAAATCACTCAAAACTTATTAATTTATTAAATGAGCCATCATCTTTAAGGTAGCTTAACAGACAATCTAGAAATGATTCAATTTAATTATCTTTTTTGCTTCATAAAAAAATAGGTTCATATTAATACCTTATTATTTCTTTTGAAAGCCTTTTGAAATTATAAAATAACTCTTCTAATCAGTAAGTTAATAATTTCGGGCAATTTGGTGTTTATTACTGCAATCAAAGCAGCATATACATGTGTGAAATTCGGCGAAGCCATTTAAGCTTTAATAATAGCTCTAAAAGATATTAAATAATATGCAATTAACTATTTTGTTGTTCTATATTTAAAAAAAAAAATAATACCTGGCTAAAAGTCCCTTTCCTCTTAATATGTTTTCATTCAGAAGTTCGATAATTACATTTTAAATGTTAGATATGTTTACCTTGAGTTTTTAAGTAAAAATTATTAAATGAAAAAAGAAAAAAAAGTGTCTCGAATAATTTTTAAAAATTTTGTCTACTTACCTTATTGATAATACCATTTATTGATTTCCTTAATAATTCCCACATTAACCTTTAGTGTTCCTAAGTGCTTGGATCTTACTGTTCCAAAATTTCCTATTGCATTTGCCTTAATTTGTGGGGAGGTACATATACTCCTCCTGCTCTAGTTGGTAATGCTTCTTTTTTTATTTACTTTTTTTCCTATTCTTCTTTATCTTTTTACACCTTTTCATTATATTTTTCCTACAAAAAACCTGGTTATTCCTTTAAACTATCAATCAAATCTGATTCTTTAAATTTCTTAGCTTTGCTTTTTTTAAAAAAATAATTTTTTATAATAATTAATTTTTCAATAAAATAATAAGATTATCATTTCATAGATAAATTTAATGTCTTGTATTTATCAAAGATATAGTGATTTATGTATTTTTAATTTTGTAATTTATATATTAATATAGCTTTTTACTCTTATTGTTTTTCAGAGGATTTCTCTACAGATCGAGATTTTTTTATTCTCTTCTTTTTCTTCTGCTATCAGAATCATTAGAAGAATCAGATCTATCTCGTCTTTATTTTTTGTGTTTATCTTTTCGCGAGTCTCTTTCTCTCTCTTTTCTGTCTACTTTATCCCTACTCCTACTTCTTGAGTTGTTTCTTTTAGATTTTTTAGACCTATGTTTTTCTCCCATATTTCAAAATTTACGAAATTAATAATATGTTCTTGCTTAATTTTTACTATTTAGTATGTATAATAATAATATTTGTAAAAAATATATAGCTTAATAATTTAATAGAAAATGCAATAATCTCAGAATAAATGAGAAATAAATGTAAGCTACTAAAATTAAATCGAATAATTATAAAATAATGAAATTTACTATAATATTATAATTAAAGGTAATGTTTTTTCTATATTTAAATAATTAAAAATATAAATTAAATATAGTATTCCTTAAAACAAATTGTATAACAATTAATGAATCATAAAATGGGTTATCTTAATTCTATAAACTTTTTTTTTATCAAATATTAAAAGTTTAAAAAATTATTAATTATTTTAATTTTTTTATATTATATTTTGTTTATATATTTAATTTTATAAATATTTTAAAAAATAAAAATATTTCTATTAATAGGAAAAATATATATTTATACAATAAGAAATGAAAAATTTGAAAATCATATTATTATTTAATTCCAAATTGATAAATTATTATAATAAATATTATATTTGAAACTTTATATTTTTTATGACAGTTTTAATAGATGTTTTATTAATATAAATAGCTTTGCAATTAAAATATTTAATAAAGGCAATATAGAATAAGAGTTTAAATAATATAATTACTATTACATATATAATAGTAACAAATAGATAAATAAATTCAGTTATTTTATATTTAGAATAAATATATAAAAGTAGTTCAAATAAAATATAAAGTAATACAGTACAAGTAAATAAGTATAATTTTATATGTATATATAAATAGAAATACTAATGGATAAAATTTTAGTTTGATAAAATAATTAATTATAAAGCATTGTTTAGGTAGTAAATATTTATTCCTTATATTATAATTATTACGATATGTTAATATATTTATACTTGATTATTATTTTAAATCAATACTATTATACGTTTTTATTAAAAGTGTAGTAATAAAATATTTTAATTACTATATCTGCTAACTCATTAATTTTACTATTATAAAATATTAAAAATTCGAATACGTCTTTATATTATGCTACTATTGACGACTTATTTTAAAATAGGTGCAGGTAGTACATCAAAAGCAGTATCATAAATTCCTTAATTTTACAAAAATTGTCTTCTTCTGAAAAAAAAATCCTCTTTTACCTTATACAAAGGTATACCTAAATTTATTTCTATTTCTCCTAATTTGCAAGAGTTGTGTCTTTAGTTTGTATGGATCTATTAGTTCTTTTACTTATTTTGTTAATTTTGTAAAATTTATTCAGAAGCGAATTGATAGTAGTGGCTACTCTTTCGTTATTCAAATTTTTCATTTTTTACCACAGAATTTAAATCAATATATGTTGGAATTGAATTTTTATTTATCATATCATACTCTTCTCCAGATAATTTTTTATTTTAAGTTGTTATTTTTAAGTTTTTACTTTAGTTTTTAGAAGATGATTTACTTGTACATTATCCCATGTGTTTTTTTTTTTTTTCTTCCTTTGATTTAATATTTTAATTTAAATAATTATTAATTAAGTTCTTGAATAACCTTGATTTGTAATATATTTTATTACCACTATAAGCAAAATTAAAAACTTTTAATTTTTATCATTAATGTTTAAAGACTACTGATATAAGAAATTTTTGGTATTTTTTTTTCTATATTTTATATAAAAACGAAATTTTAACATATTACTGATAATATGATTCTATTTATGTGATATTTTAATTATATAATTTAATAATATTTCTCATGAATTTGTGACTTTTATAAGGAAGTGAGTCTTTTTTGTGATATATAAAATAATGGTAAAATTAATTTTGATATATAAATAAAATATAGTATAGATAATATTAATTGGACTTATAAACTTTTCATTTTTTCATTTTTCCTTTTCTAAGTAAATTATTATAATATTATCTAAACAATTTTTAAAGCATATAATAATATCTTTTAAAATATTAATTTTAATTTATAAAAATCCAAAATATTTATAAAATTTAGTAAAATAATGATAAGATATTTTTCTAAATTTTAGTATTTTAATTCATTTATTTTTGTTCCGTCAGTAAATAAATTCATACTAATGAAATATAAATCCATTTTTGGAAAAACAATGACGAACTAAAGAAATTAAAAAAATATTACCACAAAAAAGTTTTTTATTATATAAATTAAACTTAAAAATATTTAAATTTTAAGAAATATTTATTCTTTTAAATGATTAAAAATTCTCAAGTTTAATTAATTTTATTACTTTGACTTTATTTTACTCAAAAAAATTCATGAAAAAATATACTCCTTCTAAAATAATAACCCTAGAATTATTGTTTTGCTAGAATTATAAAATAATTCTTTTTACATTTCCATTTTAAATATTTCTATAAAAAAATAAAAATAAAACCTATCATTATATCTATATATGAGAGATATACATATATATTAATTATATCATAAATATTTTTTTATCGTATAAAATACAAAAATTATATTTAAATTCAAAATTCATTTTTATTTTTATTTTTTATATAGAAGTAAAACACTGGATTATATAAATTCTCTAAAATTGTGTATATTTATGGTTCCTATTCGATTGATATTCTTATTTTTTTAATCGTATATATTATTAATTAAGGAAAATATTATTATTAACACATAAGGTTAATGAATGATATATATAATAATTTAATAATACTATTTTTATTTATTAAATAAAATTTAGATTATTTATTATTATTATATATATATTGTTTTTTAGCAAAGTATTATTTACATTGAATAATTTATGAGACTTATATTGGTGCAAAAAATACAATATTAATAAAAATTAAGGAATTGATATTTAATATAGAAATTTATTCCAATAAATAAAATAAATATATTTAATAATTGAATTTTCAAGATGGCATCATCACTAAGAATTACACAAACAACTATAAATCCCAAAAGCATTCATTATCACTCTAATGGATAGGGTAAAATAACAATCCTTAAATTTAACAGCATATAAAGGATCCCATTTTTTTACAGCAATTATTTCCTATATACATTGTAATTTAATAATATAATTAGGAAGAGATTAATATATATAAACAACATGTGGTGGTCTTTATAAACATAAACCTGATACATGCACAGGATTTGAAATAGGTAATAAATAATTATAACTAATATGAATTAATAGATACATTAAAATTACTATATATAAAGAGCTAATTATATAAAGAAGTTATTTATTTTATTGTTTTTGCTTTTTCTCTATAATATATTCTTTAATATAAATAGGAACTTTTAATGGAAAATCAGATTATAAAGTAGTCAATAATTATAGACCTGCCAAACATATTCATTATCACAGTGATGGTACAGGAAGAGACAATTACATAGTGTATTATTATTAAATAGTAATAAAATAGATTTTTATTTTATTGATATTTATTAGAACTGATGAAGGTGGGCTAGCAGGAAATTCATATTCGAGACATAATTATTTAAAAAACCTAAGATAATATATGAGAAAATCAGAAATGAAATAAAATGATTATTTTTAAAGATCTCAGTCATCATTCTTTAGTTAAAGCGAAAGAAAAAAATGACAAATTTATAAAGAAGATAATATAATACTTCATTAAGACTATCATAACCTAGATTTATTGTAGATCCCTATTCTGAAGTTAGAGCCTAAACCACACTACCTGGATTAAGAAGATTATATTGAAAGATTCTTATATAATAAAGATAACAACAAAATATTCTAATAAATACGAGTGATAAAATTTAAGTTGTTTATTTTTTTTAATTAGATTTAAAAAAATAATAATATTTATACTTTAAATAATATATAATATAGAATAAGAAAATGTTTTAAAGTTTATAAAAATAAAAATCTCATTAAAAATGCACTAAAGCAATAGATTTTAATAATTATTTTATACAAAAGCGATTAAAATAATAATAATATTGAAACTTTTATCGCATAAACAATGAATATATAACATTTCAAATTTCTTTTGAGAGCGAAATTATTTGTTTTCAAAATTAATTGATTTAAATATTAAATCACATATATTCTCTAGAAAAGTCAGAATTAATAAAAAACAATAACTAAAGTAAAAATAAGGAATTAAGAGTCAATGTTTAATAGAAATTAATAATAAAAGACAACATCTAATTTGTTAAATAGAGAAATATAATATGCAGAAAAAAATTTTCAGATATACCAAGAATACGGAGATGAATTTAATAAACTACTCAACAATTTGAATTCTGCTAAAAATGTTGATAAAAAAAGAAGTTTAATAATGAAATAAGTTTAGGAAAAATTACAATATCTAACACCATTAATGGAAAGACAAAATTCCACTTTTAAGTCAAGTGGTGGTTTGAAAAGTTCAGACGTACAAACAAATTAGACGTCTTCTTAAGAATAATATTTGGCAAATGAGGAAACATCCTCTAGATATTAGTCTACTCAAAAGTAATTTCCCAAAAAATACTTAAAATAGTAAAGTTATCAATCAAATAAATCTTATGAGCCCTCATATTCATATTTAAACTCCTTGAGTAGTTCTATGTAAAAGTAAATGCGATCAAATTTTAGCATTTAAGATAATTAGGAAACTGAAAAAATGTCAAAAACTGAAGAACTTGACGAATATTAATAATAAATTTTAACATTGGAGAAAGTAATAAGCGGATAAAATGAAATTATTAATAACCTTGATGATGTGTTATAGTAATAACAGACTGAATATGACTAAGAAACAGATTCTCTTAAAAATTTATTGAAATAAATTCACGAGCAAGAAGTATTAATAGCTAATATGGAAAAAAATAAGTTTAAAGAAATTGAAAGCATTAAATAATAAATAGAATAATCCAGAACTGAATAGTTGGAAGCCTACAGATAATAACTTATTATTTAAGAAAAGGAAAAATAAATTAAGGAAAAAGAAAATAACACTTGTTAAGAAGTAAGCGAACTGTAAAAAAATATAAAATGTATATAAAACGAAATAGAAACAATGAATAAAACAGGTCTGGAAAATGAAGCTAAAATTTTAAAAATGAAAAACGAGATGGGATTTCTTAAAATGGAAGAATTAAATTTAAAAATGGCTATTGAAGATGTACTCTACTAAAAAAAGACGTTCAACAACTAACTATAAGAAGTAATTTTTTATTTAAAAGAAAAAAGCTTTCTAAGTTAGTAATTATTTATTTAAATTGTTAAAAATTCTATTACATTTAGAGCAAAGGAAATATTAGAGTATATTGCAGAGTTAGACCCTATATTTAAGAAGATGGTATTTAATGTTAGAATGAAGAAGAATTTTTATCTGTACAAGACGAATCTACTCTTACATTGGTAGTCCCGTAGAAGTCTATAAATTCAGAATATAACTACAGGGAACACAGATTTTTCTTCGAGCAAATATTTGATTATAATACTTCATAATATTAATTGTTTTCCGAGATCCAGCAATTAATAGAAAGTTTTATGGATGGATTCAATGTATGCATTTTCGCTTATGGATAAACAGGCTCTGGTAAAACATACACGATTGAAGGGGGAAATAGTGTAGAAGATATGGGGATTCTCCCAAGATCGGTATAGTTCATATTTGATAGCATCAAAACGTTAAAGGACTACGGGTGGGAACACGAGATTGAAATCAATTTTTAAGAAATTTACATGGAATAGCAAAGAGATTTAACATGTGATATGAAAGTGGACAATGATTCTTAGTTAATTAAAATAAAAATATCCAACCTTGAAGATTTTTAAAGATGTTATGAACAGGCTAAGGAAAACAGAAAAACAGCCTCTACTAAGGCTAATGACTAGTCTTCAAGATCTCACAGTATTGTTTAGCTCAGCATGAATGGTAATTTATTTTTCTAATTAAATTTCCTTAATAAAAATTGTTTAATTAATGAAGAATTGTTTATATTTTATAAAATTTTAAAAATATCTGTATTTCTAATATTTTTTATTTTTTAGGGTTCAAAAAATCAAATGGGGAAAATACAACAAAATCCATAAACTGTATTCTAACATTTGTAGATTTAGCAGGATCTGAAAGACTAAACTAGTCTCAGGCTTAAGGATAGCAATTGTAAGAAACCTAATTTATAAATAAATCTCTTTCGTCACTTGCAAGTGTGATTAATGCTTTGTGTGAAAAATAGTCATTTATACCATATAGAAATAGTAAGTTGACTTATGTTCTATAAAATTCGTTTAATAGTCAATCTAAAACCTTAATGCTTCTAACACTATCTCCCAATAGCTAATCCCACTAAATAACACTACAAAGTTTAAGGTTTGGAGATAAGGTTAGTAACACTATAATGCAATAAAAAATAAAAGTATAACAAAAATCATAAATAAAAATTTAATAGTAAAATTTAACTTAATAGCATAATATCTAACCATAATAATCTACCAATCAGGAAAAACAATAAGCTGATTTATATCACACTAATAAAGATCAAAATGCTATTAGTATGTAATAATAAGAAAAACAAATTCTTTAAAATTCTCAATTTTAAGAATAACCTTCAGAAAATTAGAATTCAAATTTAGTTGAAGGAAATTCTTCATCTATTGTATTCAGAAATAATTTTATAATTAATAGAAACTGATATTCTTTATAAATTTTCCTTATAAATCTAAAAATTTCTACAAAATAAATTTTAATATACCAATTATTTTTAAATAATATTAGATATAATAAAAAAATTAGAACTAGATAAATTTCATATTAAATATTTATTTTAGTTTAAAAAATTAATATAAATTAATTCCAATTGATTATCTTCGAATTTAATTCTTTAAATTATTATGTTAAAATTATCATAAATCTAAATATAAGCATTATCTAATTATGATATTTATATAAAAATAAACTGATACAATAATCTTGATATTTGATATGCTAAACTAGGCTCACATTATTGTTTTCAATATTTATATTAAAATTTTTAATTCCAATTGTTATATTTACAGCCTTTATTATATAAAAATAATTACTTAAAATAATAAGATATTTAATTTATAATACCAAAAAATAAAGAATAACCAAATTAGAATAGAAGTTGGTTGTACTAGATTTTATTATCTTAATTATAAAAATTAATTTATTGGTAAATTTATTAAATTAAATATTACTTATTGCCTAATTACCAAATAAAAACTTAGTTTTAAAATTATATTACAAAAACAAATTAAAAAGAAAATAACAATAAAGTTATTTATAAAATATAAATTTTAAATTTTTAAAACAAAGAAGTTGTTAAATTATATTAAAAATCATATTGAAAGTTATCTAGTACCATATTTTTAAAGGAATGAAGTAAAGTTTTATTAAAATTATATAATTATCAATAAAAATTTTTAGAGAGAGATTTTATTGTCATTATATTTTAAGCAAAAAACGAAAATACAAAAAGACTATACAATATTAATTTTCAAATAAAAAATGCAGTAATAAATAATTAAAAAAACAAGTGCTTTTTTGTATAACAAGTTGCTATAAAACTTATTTTTTACATATTTGAATAAATTATTAGATATAATATTTGTTTTACTGTGATTTTTAATTTATTACTCCCCAATTAAAACAATATTATGATATTAATATCAAATGTGTATGATATAAAAGTTTTTATAAAAAGTCCTTATTAGAATTTGATAAAAACTATAGATTTATATTAGGATTATTTGTTATTATCATATTTAAAAAATAATATAATTTTAATAAATTTATATTTATTTAGGTACAATAATATCCAAAAAAGGTTTAGGTTGTGTCTGTCTATAATAGTATATATTTTTGCTTTAGGTTTTAGCTAAGCAGATCTTTCATTATATGGGTCTAAATAAATTTCCCAAAACTTAAGTGATGGTGATATAGTTTAAATTGATTAGACATTTTATAAAAAAAATCCAACAGATGAATCACATTTTAACTAGTAAAAGCATGCATAAACAACTTTATCTAACGGATTAATAGCTTTTGTTTATCCATCATTTGATAATAAGTTATTTGTTTAATTTCATTTACATGGAAAAATTAAATAAAGTTTTGTTTACCAAACTAATTAATAATCTTAAAATATAAAATCTGTTGATATTTGTTAAATTGGTGATGGTTTGGTCTTAATTCTGATAGAGCATTCACAAAGAGTTTTTGGGAGAGTTTTTCATTAATAAAGTAATGATTATATTATCAATTTACATACAATTGATAACATAAAAATTTTATATAGCCGGAGAATATTAATAATAAACACCTGCTGGGTAGGAAATTCCAATTTATGAGAATCTAAAAACTACCAATCCTCGATGTGCTTATATAAAAGACAATAAAATAGCAATAGTTGCATAACATGGATTAAATGGTAATTTATATAAAAAATTGATTTTTATGTATAATAAGAAAATTATTATTGATAGAAATTCGATATTCAACTTTGGATATAACTATATAAAGTGGAAATAAAATTAATGTGAGTTAATATGATTTATTTATATCAAACTTTGCTCCTATCATACTAAGTACTACTAGTACTGCTAATTATAATCCGGTAATTATTAAGCTTGATGATTACAATGGCAAATACCGTTTAGTTGTGTTATGGTCAGAAAACAAAGCTAAAATTATGGGTAGGGTCATCCACTAAAGTAATACAGGAGATGGTAATTAATATTTAAAATTTTCTTTAAAATAATTTATCATTTTGTAATCTTAAATTTATAGATCGATTAGGAAATATAGTAGAAATAGATTCAGAAAGACCTACTCCATAACATGATATTTTATATCCATCGGTTGTAAAAACTGAATAGGGAATTGGAGTTGCATTATTATAAAACAACAATAATTTGAGTAGAGATACCAAAATCAAATATAAACATATTGATCTTACTAATTAAGGAGAAGATATTTAATTTCAAACTTCAGGATTTTGTTCCTATACTTTCGATGATGTTGATCCATTTAGTTAACTGTAAAATCCTTAAATTATTTATAATAACAATAGAATTTATATGGTAATATTTTTCCTATTATTAATTTAAAAAAGCTATTTCTAATAATATATATTTATTTTACCACACTTTTAGACATATGAACATATTTATCAAGATTTTACTATAAGTCAAAAAATATTTTTTAAAAATTTTCATTTTAAACCCGGAAATTAGCCTGGTTGCACCAATGAATCCATACAAGAAAAGTATGAAATGTGTCAAAGTTGTATATATAGTGTAATAAATGTGATTAAAACGGCAAGTTACGTAATTTTAGATTCCCAATATTTATCTATTAAAAAATTACCATATTTTTATTAATTGAGTTCCAATTAAATCTTAATAGAAAATAAAAGTAAATAAACTAAAAGCATTTATAATACTATATATATTTGAATATTTTATTAAAAATATAGTAAATAGTTCTATTTAGTATTGCACTATTAGTAATTAAAATGATACTGAGTGTTTAATATGCGAGGGATTGAATTATAAGGATAGACAAAGTAATTTAAATGGAACAACTTGTAATTGTATGGCTAATCATTATTTTGATGGCTCAAATTGTAATATATGCAGTTATTAATGTTCAGGATGCAGCACAAGCAGTACATAGTGCTTAGCTTGCTCACATAATACAAGAAAAATATAAGATAATTGCGTATGTATTTAAAATTAAAACTATTATGACCATCCTGGAATACCAGCTTGCTAAAGTAATTTTAAATATATATAAAATATATGCTTAAATATAATATAGTAAAAATTAATTATTTATTAAAAGACGCACCTTACTGCCCAGATCAATGTTAATCTTGCACAGGAGTAGGAAGTACTTGCAATAGTTGCTCAAATCCAAATAGAAGTATGCCTGACTGTAATTGTTCGAATGGATTTTATAGCAAACCTGGATTAACTGAGTGTTTTCGTAAACCTTTAATAATCTAATCACACTATAATTCTAATTAAAAAATAAAATCTTTCGAAAGAATGCTAATATCCATGTGAATACTGCACAGGACCGTCTTCCTGTACTCAATGTTAATTTCCTGCTAATCGAATTGATAAAACCTCATGTAAATGCAAATCTAATTATTATGAAGATGGAATAAGTGGTTGTTAATGTAAACAATATTATAAATATAATATAATTCTGATATGTGTATTTATTTTTTAACAAATAAATTTATAGAATGCTAATATCCCTGTTTAGATTGCAGTTCAATCAATTAATGTATATCATGTGTCCACACTTAAAATATTGCTGATAATATTACTTGTACATGTATTGAAGGATTTTATCTTAATAAAACTGAAAATACAGGATGCTAAAGTAATGCATTATTAAAAAGGATAAGGTTTTTTAGATTTTAAATTTATCTAATTAATTTTTTCTAACTAATAGAATGCATGCACAATTGTACTCAATGTGAGAGTAATGTAACTTGCAAAAAATGCTTAGGAAATTATGATCCAGAATTAAATTGCTCCAAGTGTTTAGTTGGTAAAAATATAATATAATATTGACATAATTTTTACTATTATTTAATTAATAATTTGATAAGGATATGAATAAATTAATTAAATCTGTCAATAAATTAGTTGCGAATTACTATAATAACAGGGCTGTTAAGAATGTGATAAAAACACTTGTACCTAATGCTAAAGTGGGTATGTATTAAATCATAATCAACAATGCGAAGTGTGTAAAGAAGGATGTGATCAGTGTGATTTAAATAAAAAATGTAAAAAATGTAAAAATGAGTTTTTGATAGAAGGAGATATCTGTATTTAGTAAATAAAAGCAAATCCAAATTTAGAAGTTATAGTTACTTGTGATCCAGAAAGCCCAAGTTTAAAAAAACTAAGTTGTAAAACTTGTGATATAAAAACAAAGTAAAATTTGATTTAAAAAGATAAATATTACAGATTTAGAATTGCTATTAATTTAAAAGAAAATGTACAAGTTGCCATATAAATTAAAACCGAGTATTATAATCAGATGGAAGCTGTGGATGCGATATTTTCTATGAAGATAAAACTCCAAGAAGTTATGTTTGCGAACAAAAAGTTACAGGATTTTTACAAGAAGGCAACCTATAGACCTAAGTAAAAGTAGCTCAAACAATAACAAGTTCTGCAGCAGCCTCCGGTTTAATTTTCTTTAATCCTGCTCTTATGGTATCATTATTGGGTAAAATTATTTTTTATATTTATAATAATTTTTATAGAGTAATAAATAAATAATTATAATTTTGATCAAGACACTTTGCAAATGATTTCATATATTTTATTTATTTAAATAAAATATCCAATTATTGTTGAGAAATTCTTTAAGTTTTTTGACGTATTCGATTTCAATTTTTTGCCTAATATTATACCAGAAAATAAATTGAGAATGCCTTCACCAAAAGGATTCTAAAATAATGATGTAGACTCTCTACTTTTCAGAAATGCCAGTTAATATATCATACTTTTTTACATGCTTCTCATAATCTACACTGTGATAAAATTGCTTCATGTAAAAATAGTATAAAAATTCTTTAAAAAAGGGATATTAGGGTTTGTATTCAGAAAAATAATTACCATTTTTGAATTCTAAGTTTTGGTCGGAGGTATAGCTGCTTCTTACCTTAACTTTACCGTATATTCTTATTTATAGCTAGGAAGCATGGCTCTTTAGGATCCGATATAGATATGCAGCTATATAATGGCATTTATAATTGCTATCGCAGAGTTCGTATTTCCTTTTCTCATATTTAGAATTTCTAGATTTATGATTCAATACCAATCATAGTTAAAAATTTAGAAATAAAAACTGAATATATTGCAAAGTATAGATGCCAACGAAAGAGATGAATAGCTGATAAATAAATCATAATAAAAACTGAATAAAATAGAAGATAAAATAGGTGACTTGGAAGACCGATTTGGAATTTTATTTGAAGAATTTAAAACGGATAAAATACTATAAATTGCTTATTTTGGAATTGTTGCCTTTAAAAAAATCGTTTTTGGGTTCAATTTAGTTGTCTTAAATAATTATCCAACAATTAATTTAGTTATATTCACAATTCTTAAATTCATGATGGTTTTAATAATTATTAAATATCGGCCTTAAAAATATATAATCCATTTGATAAGAGATTTACTGACAGAATTATGTTTCTTAATAATATTTGTAGCAAGTTTTCCTTTATTAAAAGATAATACTTCAGAAAAATAAGAGAAAATATTTCATTGGTTATTATTATTTCAATTTCCATAATACTACTGGTGGAAATCGCTGCCTTGCTATGTGATTATATTATAATGATAAAAACTACCATTAAATGGTGTATAAGAAAAAGAAAATAGTAATAACAAGATTAGAATAAAAAATAATCTAATTCAAAAGCAAAACAATAAGATAATCGTTCAAATGAAAACTCAAAAGAAGATGACATTGAAAGTCCACCAAAAAACTAAAGAGACAGATTATTTAATTCTTCTTCTTATTAAGAAAAAAGTATTTTGTAGTAGACTTAAAAAAACATAATTTCATTTGATAATTTTTAAAGTTAAATAGAGGAATTATTAGAAGAGTAGTAAAGTTCCAGTAACTTTAAAAATATAATCTATAATTATTCGAATTTTTCAACATTAGAACCTGCTTAAAGAAGTAATAATAACTGAAATTAGCTATTTATAAATATATGATATTATTAATGTATAATTTTAAATTATTATATATAAAAGTAAGGATATATACTAAGTATATTTTTATAAAAGAAGAAATTTTTTTTTATATTATGTTAAATTATTATAATACTACATTCGTAAAAAAAATTAAAAAACAACAAATTTTATTATAAATATATTAAAAATTAAATTTTTATCAATACTATATGCTTTTAATTTATTATATTAATTTATCGTTTTTGATAAATGAAGTTTGAGTATCAATGGTTATAAAAAATATTGAATGCTAAAAAATAGATTGAAAAAAAGAAGACATATATATATATATTTAGTAAAATAATATTATTTATTTATTTTTTTAAATTATTAATTATCTAAAAAAATTTAACTATATGTTCAAAAATTATAAAATCACTAATCAAAATATGAAGAAAAAACAGTAAAAAAATATATAGATGTAATTTAATTTTTTAGAAAATTAAACAAGTATACAAATATACAGTAAAAAATTTATTAAATTTCTTTTATTAAAATTAAATTAAGTAAAGATATAATAAAGAATAAACATAATTGATTTTGTGAGAATAAATTAAATATTTATTCCATTCATTTATAAAGCTAGTAATTTATATTATAAATTATGGTCAAATTATATATTAAAATAAATAAATAAATTCTATTATAAAACTAGAGGTATTGTAATTAATAATAATAATTTTTATTAAAATAAGATTTATAAATTTATACATTAAAATCAATAAATTTGATCACTATACATTAATTTATTAAGTATTATAAAATAAAATAATATAGTATAGTATATTAAAAACTTAGTAATACATTGAGAAGAAGAATATTAGACTAATGTTTATAAAAAAATAGTAAATTTTTAAATTTAACTATATATTTTTTATTTGTTTCTGTAATTATTTTTTATAAATTTCACTATCCGGATATAATACATTTTTATATTGTATAAACAATATACATAGAATATGATATTCTACAAAGAAAAGATAAAATTAATATAAATAACATATTATGTATAAATAAATTAATTATTTTAAAGTGGAATAAAAACTAATTTTTGCTAATAAAATAAAAAAAAAAAAATATATTAGCAAACAATGTCAAAAAATAGAATTTTGAATATAAATAATAATAAAATAAAAAGTAAAATACGATAGATAGCATTTAAAATAATCTATTTGATAAGTGTTATGAACATCAGTTTATAAAAATAGTAACTACAATATTAAATTAAATTTTCTATTCTTCAAATCATTATTCTTTTAAGGAGAATTAAAAAAAATATACAAGAAATAGATAAAAATGTGATTAAGCTTTTAAAATATAATTTAATATTTAATTAGGATTTTAAAATGTTAATAATATAAATTTAATTTATGAGTTAACTTAATTGTTTTTAAAAATATTTTTATGATGCTATAATATTTATTTTTAAATTTTAATATATATTAACTATTATTTTTTTTTTTTCTCTAAAATCAAAATTTAATTTAATCCTTAAAAAATTTCTTTTAAAATAGGATTAATTTTATATTTTTTTATCATAGACGTAATTTAGTACCTAGCCAATCATAGAATTTAATTGCTTATTACCCATTGAATGGTAATGCAAATAGTGATTTAGATAATTTACATGGAACATATAAGAATATTAATAATGCAAATAACAGACACAATCTAAAAGATAATGCAGTATAATTTTAAGGGGATGATACATCATATATTATCCTTCCTCAGTAAAAATTTAATGAAGCCTTATAATTAACAATAACTATATGGTTGTATCATGATGTTAATTAATATAAAGAGTAATTTATGGTTTTAAGTGCAATAAATAAAGGCGATGACAATGAATATTTAACTATTGGAACCAAAACAGGTGGATATAACGCAAAAAATGATAATTATGACAAATATTAAACATTTTTATTACCTACTAAAACATGGTATTAATTAGGATTTACCTTAATTGATAAAACATTTAAAGTTTATGAAAACGGGGTATACATATATGAAAGAACTATAACTTAAAATTCAAATTACAGCCCAAATTTCAGTGAAAATGGAGTAATTTTAGGCCAGGATTTAGATGCACAACCTGAAATATATGATTTTTAAAGTAGCCAATCTTTTAAAGGAAGAATGAGTGATTTAAGATTGTATAATAAAGTTTTAACTGAAAGTGAAATAATATAAATATACGAATAGGAAAACAGTAAATAATAATGTTAATTCGTTTACTCTCTAAAAAAACAATTTTAAAATTGAATCATTTAGGGTGTAGCTATTCATGTAAGAAATGTAATGATGATTGCACAGCCTGCCTAGGAAATAATAGAAATCCTCCTTAATTATGTACTTGCACAGATGGATATTATGACAATGGAGCTGTAAATGATTGTTAAAGTAAATAATAATAATTAACTTATAAGAATTAAGGAAGAAGTTATATATTATTATATATATACAGAGTGTCACCACAAATGTGAAAAATGCGAGAACAAATCAAATAATTGCACTTAATGTAAGAATTAAGCAAATAGAATTCAAGATGCTGCTTAAAAATGCGAATGCGAGGATACCTATTATGATAATGGAACAGATTGTTAGAGTATGAAGAATTTTAATAAGAATAATATAATAATTTTGTCATATATGTGATTCTATAATAATATATATTAGGTTGCTAGAGTCCTTGTTTACATTGTATAGACACTCCAATCAAATGCACAAAATGCATTACCTAAATTAATAGGTCATAAAATCTGCCTAATTGCGAATGCAATGTTAATTATTTTGATAAAGATGGAAAATGTGAAAGTAAATAATATATTTGTTTTATACAAGTACTAACAAAAAATAATGTATAATTTATTCTCCAATTATAAGAATGCAACGAAGAATGCTCTAAATGCGTAAGTAGTACAGTATGTACTGAATGTATTGATAAAAGTTTTGACTTTAACAAATAATGCACTTTATGCTTAAAAGGTAAATGCTTAATAATAAATCGAAAATAATTCATATATTCATTTTTTTATTATAATAGATTATGTCTTAAATGAATAAAAAAATGCATTCCTTACTGTGAATACCATTATGGAGTTAATTGTGATAAATGTAATGATACGAAATGTATTTTATGCAAAAATAAGAACAATGTGTAATATAATTTTTAGTATATAAATAAATAATTTATTTATAATTTTTAACTATTATTTTCTCAGAATTCCAAAATGTGAAACAGATAACTGTACATCTGGATATAAAAGTATAATATAATCATTCATTTTTTTATATCGCTTTCACTTTTAAATATAAATATTAAAATATTTAGAGGCAAACGAATGTATACCATGCTTGGAAGTAAAAGGTTGCTAAACATGTGAAAATGATGGAGAAACATGTTTAAATTGTAGATAAGATCATAGTTTTTAGGGAAATGGATTTTGCATCGTTAGTTATTCTTTGCACATTCATGTCGAATGCAATCCTCAATCTCCAGATATAATCAATAAAAAGTGTAAAACCTGTAGTAACTTAACAAGGTAAATATTTAATTTAATTAAAAATAAATATTTATTTTAATTAATTAATTTTATAGAAAATGTACAAGTTGTTTTATGAAACATAACAGAGTTTTAAGCAAGGATGGTACTTGTGAATGTGATACTTTTTATAAAGAAAACCAAAATAGCTAATCTTGTGAAGAATCTTTAGGTACTATTTTATAATAACCTTAATTTAAAAATACAGTAAAGGCTGCTTCAGGTTCAGCCTCTTCTATCGCTATTTCTGGATTAATCTTTTTTAATCCTTCATTATTGATATCACTCTTAGGTATGCATAAATTTAATACAAAATAAATAGTTAAATAATGAATTGACATTTAATTAGATACATTGCAGTTGATAGGCTACATATCATGTCTTTAAGTTGATTATCCCATTATAGTGCAAAAATATTTTAAATAATTCAAAATTTTTGATTATAGCAATATACCTAATATTATTCCATAAAACAAATATTTTATGCCATCTTCCAAAGGATTTGAAAAAAATGATATTGATGCTTTGTTATATAGAAATGCCAGTCAATACATCATATTATTTTATTGTTTGTTATTTTCATATGTTTTTTTCAAATGCCTGACTAAATATTTTGAATCAAAAAATTTTAATAATAATTCTAAATTAAACATTCTAATTTAAAAGATTCTTAAAATTTATGAATATTAAATTATTATTGGGAGTATTGCTGCTTCATACTTAAATTTCACGGTGTTTGCCTTTCTTTAACTTGGAAGTTTGACTATAAATAATATAACTTAATTTTGCAGTTTTGCATTATCAATTTTAGTAGTTATAGGGGAATTTATATTTCCCTTTGCTGTAATAAGAGCCGCTCAAATGTTTTGTTTATGCAACAATGATTTTAATAATAGTTAAAAGGCTTTATCCCTAGAAATGGAAAAAGATTCGTTAAATTAAGATGTCGATGCTATAGTAAATTTATAAGAAAATGTAAAATAATATAAACACAAAATTGAAAATCTAGAATAAAAATTTGGGATTTTATTTGAAGAATTTAAATATGAAAATATTTTGCAAGCTGGTTATTTTGGAATAATTAGCTTTTAAAAAATCATTTTTGCTTTTGCTATCGTAATATTTAACAATATCCCAGGATTAGGGTTATCTTTGCTTTCTTCAATAAAATTGGCGAAGGTCTATTTAATTTTTAAATACAAACCTCACAAACGTGCCCTTAATTACTGGAGAAATTTGCTGACAGAATTTAGCTTTAGCATTATTTTTCTAGCTAGTTTTCCTCTTTTGAATGACAATTAAAGTGAAAATGTCAAAATTAATGTTTGTTACATAATAATAGGGTCCACTACTTTTATTCTATTTTTGGAAATGATATGTCTATTTATTGATTATGCTATAATGATTAGAACAGTTATATAATAAATAATTAGAAAATAAAAAGAAAATAAAAAATAAAAATAAAAGAAAGATGAACAATAATCAGATTAAGAGAATTCTATCAAAATTTAATATAAAAAATTGAGATACCTTAGGAAAATGATTAAAATTAATAAAAAGAAAAGATTGTTCTACCGCAAGCAAGAGAAACTACTAATAATAATATCTTTACAACTAGCTATGAGGATTTATAGATAAATAATATTGATAAAAATGAAAATTCTACTCAATAAATAACCATTAATATCACACCTTCAAACACTAATCTATTTAATATCTCATTAAAATACTGAATAGAACAGGAAATCTTAGACATCATGATTTATTTATTATATAACTTAATATTATTTTAAAAAGTTAAAATTAATTTATATTTATATTAATAAAATAAATTATAATATCTATATTTTGTGTAGTCTCTCTATTTTTAAATAGTAGTATATAACTACATATAAGTATTTTTAATATACATATATATGATTAAGTATATATACTATCCTAATAGCCATAGAAAATTATGCTATTAATTAATAAGCTTTATTTTAAATTATATTATTTATAAAATTATTCGTTTATAAAATTTATACAAGTAAAAATAAATATATTATCAAAAAAAATAATCTCACATTGCATTTTAAAGCATAAAGAAAAAAAATATTTAGGATTTATAAGTTGTCCATATAATTAAAGCCGAGTATTATAATCAGATAGAAGGAAAGGATGCAATATTTTCTATGAAGATAAAGCTCCAAAAGGTTATGTATGCTAAGAAAACGTTGCAGGATTTTACAAGAAGAAAATCTAGGGGCCAACGTAAAAGTAGTTTAAAAAACAGTAATTTTTTTGGCTGCCTCGGATATAATTTACTTTAATTATACTCTTATGGTATAATAGATGGCTAACATATTTTTTTTTTTTTTATAAAATGATCTTATAATATAATAAATATATAATTTTAATTAAGATATTTTACAAATGATTTATTATTATATTTTATCCATCTAACTAATATACCATGCTTCATATCACTTAACATAAATATAGTATAAAAATTATTTAAAAAAGTAATTTTAGGATTTTTATTCCTCAAATAATTAAATTTGTTTATTTCTAGCTTATATCAGGTGTATAGCCGCTTTATATCTTAACTTTAGAATATATTTTTATTTATAGCTAGGAAGCATGGCACTTCAAGATCCACTGTAAATATACAGTCATGTAATGACATTTTTAATTGCCATTTCAGAGTTCGTGTTCCCTTTTTCTCATATTTAGAATTTCTAGATTTTTATTTAATTACACTTTTGATTAAAAATGTAGAAATAAAAATTAAATTTTTTTTTTATAACCTTGATGCCAGCGAAAGAGATGAATAGTTAACAATGAAACAAATTTAAGTTGCTTAATAATACTGAAGCTTAAATAGATGACCTGGAAGACAGATTTAGAATTTTATTTGAAGAATTAAAATGGATCAAATATTATTAATTATATATTTTAGAATCTTTGCATTTAAGAAAGTTGTTTTAGGTTCAATTTAGCTCTCTCATATAATTATACAATGATTCATTTAATAATATTCACAATTCTTAAATTCATGATTGTTTTAATAATTATTAAATACCATCCTTAATTTATGTAGTCCATTTAATAAGAGATTTTCTGAATTGGCTTTGTCTTATAGTAATATTTTTCGAAATTTATGCTTTATTTTATTAGCGTTTCATAATATTTTATGATAGTAATAGGTTCCATGCAATGTGATTATATTATAATAATAAATCTCCCATAAAATGGTGTCCAAGAAAAAGAAAATATAAACAGCATGATTATAATTAAAATAATCCGATTCTAATAAAAAACAATAAGAATTTCGTTCAAATGAAAAGTTATAAGAAAAAAATATAGAAAGTCAACAAAATAACTAAAGAGGTATATTATTAATTATTTCTATTTGAGAAAATATATTTAATAATGGATTTATAATAATATAATTTCAGTTGATAATTTAAAAAAATAAGGGAATAATTAGAAAAATACTATAGTTCTAATAGAAAAAAATAATGTAACCTACATTTATTCATATTTTTCATCATTAAAACATGCTTACAAAAGTAATGGCTGTATTTAGTAGTTAATAATTTTTGAGCATATGTCCAAATTAAAATATTTATTTCTATTAATTAATATAGTAATTTTATAAGTTAAAATTAGTTCGAAAAAATAGATATATAAATTTAAATCTAAAACTAAATGTATTGTAATTAATAATATAAATTTTAATTTGTTAATGCTTTGTTTATTAAAAAAATTAAAATATATACATTAAAATCAATAAATTCTATCATTTTTTATTATTATATTAAAGAATTTATTATATGTATAAACCTAGAAATACATTTATAAGAAGAATATTAGATTAAAATTTATAAAAAAATAATAAAATTATACAGTGTATCTGTATCTCTTAATTTATTTGAGTTATTACTATTTATAAATATTATAATTAGAATAATATACAATATTGTTTAAGTATATATATGAAAATAAAGAATATGCTCTAAGGAGAAAATATAAAAATAAAATAAATAGTATATTACGTATTAATAAATTAGTAAGTTTTAAAGTCGAATAAAAACTAATTTTTATTATTAAAAATAAAAAAAAAATCACCCAATATAATAGCAAGTAATGCCATAAACTTAAACATTAAATATAAATATAAAAAAGAAGAGTAAAATACATTAGACTGCATTTAAAATAATATCCATTTTTTGTATAGTGAGCATCAGTTTATAAAAAAAGTATATATAATATTAAATTAGTTTTTCTATTCTGTAAATCATTGTTTAAATATGGAGAATTTAAATAAAATGAAATGAAGTTAAAATATAATTAAATTTTAAAATAGATTTTAGGCTATTCTTTTATTCCTTTTAAGCGTTTATAATATACACTTAGTTTACTAGTTAAATTAAAAATTTACCATAATGTTTTTTTGTGATATTTTAATATTTGTTTAGAAATGAAATAATTTATTATATACATATACTAAATATTTGTTTTTCCTAAAAGCAAAACATGAAATAATCTTTAGAATTAATAACTTTCAAAATACTTATTATATATGGCGCTAAAGTTTAATTTAATTTTTTTTATATTTCATAGACGTAATTTACTTCCTAGTCATTCATAGAATTTAATTGCTTATTATCCATTGAATGGTAATGCAAATAGTGATTTAGATAATCTACATGGAACATATAAGAATATTGGTAATGCAAATAACAGACACAATCTAATAGATAGTGCAGCATAATTTAAAGGGATTATGTCTTCATATATTATCCTTCCTCAGTAAAAATTTAATTAAGCCTCATAATTTACAATAACTATATGGTTGTATCATGATGTTAATAATTACAATGAATAATATATGGTGTTTAGTGCAATAAACTAAGGTGGAAGCAATGATTATTTAGCTATTTCTACTAAAACAGCGGGATATAACTCTTAAAATTAAGATTTCAATATATTAGTTAATACATTTTCATTACCTACGAAAACATGGTATTAATTAGGATTTACTTTAATTAATAAAACTTTTAAAGTTTATCAAAATGGAGTTTAAAAATATGAAAGAACTATAACTTCAAATCCAAACTATAGCCCAAATTTCATTGAAAAAGGAGTAATTTTAGGTTAAGATATAGATAAACTACCTGAAGTATATGAATTTTAAAGTGATTAATCTTTTAAGGGAAGTATGAGTGATTTAAGATTGTATAATAAAGTTTTGAGTGAAAGTGAAATAAAATAAATATACGAATAGGAAAACAGTAAATAATAATATTAACTCTTTTACTAGATAAATAATTAATTTTAAAATTGAATTATTTAGAGTGCAGCTATTCTTGTAAGAAATGTAATGATGATTGCACAGCCTGCTTAGGAAATAATAGAAATCCTCCTTAAGTATGCACTTGCTAAGATGGATATTATGATGATGGAGAAGTAAATGATTGTTAAAGTAACTAGTAAAATTAATTATTATAATTAAAGAAGAAGTTTTATATTACAATATAAATATAGAATGTCATCACAAATGTGAAAAATGCGAGAACAAATCAGATAATTGTACGATATGTAAGAATTAAGCAAATAGAATTCAAGGTATTTCAAAATAATGTGAATGCGAGGATAAATATTATGATAATGGAACAGATTGTTAGCGTAATTAAATATAAATAATTTAAATATATTATTTATAATTTAGAGAATAAAAATCTTTAAAGAATAACTATTATCTACATATTTTTTCAGCATGCCACTATAGTTGTCATAAATGCTCTGGATCAGCTACATCCTGCACAGAATGTAGTGTGCAACAGCATAGAGACCCTGTTAGTTGCAAATGTATTAAAGGATATTATAATAATGATGCATAGAAAAATTGCTAATGTAATATAATAAAAGATAGTAAAAATATAAATAAATTAAAAAATTTGTTAAATAGAATGTGACTAGAAATGTGCTTCTTGTGAAAATAGTGCAAATAATTGTACATCTTGCAAATTAGAAGCAGGCCGATCTAAGAAAGCTCCAGCTTGTGATTGTGAAACGGGATATTTTCCTTAAATAGATACCTGTTAAAGTAAATAAAATTATAATTTTATGTTTTTATTTTTGAATCAGTCCATTTAATAATAAATATAAAATTTAAATTAAGAATGTGATAAATAATGCAAAGAATGCTCTACAAGCCCAGAAATTTGTACTGTTTGTGCATCTACTTCTAATAGATCTGGAGTTCCACAATGCTAATGCAATGATACTTATTATCACAATGATACATCCGAATTGTGTGAAAGTAATATAATATAGCAAAATTATATTTACAATTAAAAAATACTTTTATAATCTTATAAGAATGCGTTTATCCATGTAAAAATTGTAATCTAACAAGTTCTAATTGTACTTCTTGTATAATTCAGTCAAATAGGTTAAATTCCTTACCTTTATGTTAATGCGATACAAAATATTTTGATAATGGAGCTTCTTGCTAAAGTATGAAGAATTTTAATAGCAATATCATATTATTGTATATTTAATTAAATATCAATTTCAAATTTAGACTGTAGTTTCTAGTGCAAAAATTGTTAAAATAATGAAAACTAGTGTACAGAATGTATTATATAAGATAATAGGTCTAGAAATCCACCATGCGGTTGCAACGATACATTTTATGATACTGGAGTAGAATGCAAAGGTATTAAAAAATTTAAAATATATTTTCTTTTATAATAATTTAATTTTAGCTTGCTAGAGTCCTTGCTTGCATTGTGTAGATAATGCAACAAAATGCACAAAATGCATTATTTAAGCTAATAGATCATCTAATCCACCTAATTGTGAATGTAAAATTAATTATTTTGAGAAAGATGGAAAGTGTGAAAGTAAATTTACAAATTTAAGTAGTTTGTTTATATTGATATTATTAATTAAAATTATTAGAATGTCTTAACAGGTGTGAAACTTGCTCTAATTAGGCTGACTAATGCATTCTATGCAGAAAGGAGTCCAATAGAAATCAATAAACCTGTTTTTGTAATGATGGCTATTATGATAATGATGGTCTAAGCTGTCATTGTAAATTTATATTATTTTTATAAAATATCATGAATAATTTATTATTGAATTATTAGAATGCAAAGAAGAATGTTCTAAATGTGTAAGCAGTAATGTATGTACCGAATGTAATGATAAACTTTTTGATTTTAACAAATAATGCACATAATGCATAAAAGGTAAATGCTAGATACTATATTTAAAATAAATATTATTATTTCATTTTATTATTATGAATTAGGTTATGTCTTAAATGAATAAAAAAATGCATTCCTTACTGTGAATACCATTATGGAATTAATTGTGATAAATGTAATGATACTAAATGTATTTTATGCAAAAATAAAGACAATATGTAATTTAATTTTTATCATGTAATTATACTATTTTTAACTATTTTATTCTCAGAATTCCAAACTGTGAAACAGATAAATGCACATCTGGATATAAAAGTATGTATATTTTTTAAATTTTGATTAATAACTTCGATTTAAATAAAAATTTTCATATTATTAGAGGGAAATGAATGTATATAATGCTTGAAAGTAAAAGGATGCTAAACCTGTGAAAATGATGGCGAAACATGTTTAAATTGTAGCTAAGATTACACATTTTAGGGAAATGGTATTTGCATTGTTAGCTCTTCTTTACTCACTCACGTTGAATGCAATCCCTAATCTCCTGATATAATCAATAAAAAGTGTAAAACCTGTAACAACACTACAAGGTAAGTTGTAAAATGATATTCCTAAATTAACTAAAAAAATAATTCGTTTTTATAGAAAATGTATTAGTTGTTTTACGAATCATAATAGAGTTTTAAGCAAGGATGGTACTTGTAAATGTGATACTTTTTATAAAGAAAAAAAAATAGCTAATTTTGTGTAGAATCTTAAAGTACTATTTTATAATAGCCTACATTACAAAATACAGTAAAAGCTGCTTCAGGTTCAGCTTCTGCTGCCGCCATTTCTGGATTAATCCTTTTTAATCCAGCACTATTGATATCGCTCTTAGGTACTCATATATTTTAAAACAAATAAATAATTGAATAGTTAATCGAAATTTTAATTAGATACGTTGCAGATGATAGGTTACATATTATATCTATAAGTTGAATATCCAATTATAGTGCAAAAATATTTTAAATTGTTCGAAATATTTGATTTTAACTATATACCTAATATTATTCCAGAAAATAAATACTTTATGCCATCTCCTAAAGGATTTGAAAAAAATGAAGTTGATGCTTTGTTATATAGAAATGCCAGTCAATACATCATATTATTTTATTGTCTGTTATTTTCTTATGTTTTTTTAAAATGTCTATCTAAATATATTGAATCAAAAAAAATTAACAAAAAGGCTTTTTTAAATATTCTACTTTAAAAGATTATAAGATTTTACGAATATTAAATTTTGATTGGGGGTATTGCTGCCTCATACTTAAATTTTACTGTTTTTGCCTATCTTTAGCTTGGTAGTTTGACTATAAAGAATGTGACTTAATTGTGCAGTTTTGTATTATCAATTTTAGTTGTCATAGGTGAATTTATATTTCCCTTTGCTGTAATAAGAACTGCTCAAATATTTTGTTAATGCAATAATGATTTTAATAATAGTTAAAAAGCTTTATCCCTAGAAATGGAAAAAGAATAGTTAAATTAAGATGTCGATGTTATAGCAGATTTAAAACAAAAAGCATAACAGCACAAGGATAAAATCGAAAATTTAGAAGAAAAATTCGGGATTTTATTTGAAGAATTTAAATCTGAAAATATTTTGCAAGCTGGCTATTTTGGAATGATCGGCTTTAAAA
The DNA here is from genome assembly GCA_037039885.1 of Miamiensis avidus. Lineage (NCBI taxonomy): Eukaryota > Ciliophora > Oligohymenophorea > Philasterida > Glauconematidae > Miamiensis > Miamiensis avidus. The sequence continues at coordinate 191,331 of JAWVGU010000170.1, forward strand.
AAATAATATTTGCATTTGCCCTCGTAATATTTAACAATATCCCGGGATTAGGGCTAACTTTGCTTTCTTCAATAAAATTGGCGATGGTCTATTTAATTTTTAAATTCAGACCTCACAAACATGCCGTTCACTTCTGGAGAGATTTGCTGACAGAATTCAGTTTTAGCATTATTTTTTTATCTAGTTTTCCACTTTTAAAGGAAAATTAAAGTGAAGATGTCAAAATGACTGTTTCTTACATTGTAATAGGGGCCACTACTTTTATTCTATTTTTGGAAATGATTTTTCTATTGATTGATTATGCTTTAATGATTAGGGCAGTTATAAAATAACTAATAAGAAAATAAAAAGAAAATTAAAAAAATAAAAAATAAAAATAATAATAAAAAAAGATGAACAATAATCAGAATAATAGAATTCTATCTAGATTTAACATACTAAATTGGAAGTACCTTAGGAAAACGATGGAGATTAATAAAAAAAGAAAATTGTTTTACTACGAGCCAGAGAAACTACCAATTTTAATAGTCTCTATACAAATAGATTTGAAGAATTCTATGAATTTAATCTGGATAATAATGGAAATTCTACGAAATAAATAACTCTTGATATCACCCCTTCAAACACTAATCTATTTAAATCCACTCAGAAATCCTCAATAGAATAGCTAGTAACCTTTGAGAATTAATGATTTTTTTATTAATTTATTTATAGTAATATAACTAAATGTATAATTTTTTTATAAGTATTTACAGTTTTTTTTTATAATAATAATAAAATTAAATATTTAATGAAAATAATAATGTATTTAATTTTTAATTTATTGCCTTAAAAATGTATATTATAATAACTATTATACCATAAATTGATATATGAGTATTTTATATTATTTTTTTTGTTTTGAAATTTTTAGCTTTTAAACAATTATCTATATTCTAATTTAAATATTTAATTACTTTTTATATATTCTACCTATTGATCAAATAGTAGAATAAAAGTTGATTAATTTATAATTAAATACACTTTATTATTTATGATAGCATATAAATTTATAATTTTAGTTAATTCTTATTAAATTTATTTTTGATATTTATTAAATAATTATTAAAAATATAATAATTCTAAAAAACAATTAAAATATAATTAAATCAAAATTATTGATAGGATTTTAAATTCATAATTTATATTATATATTATTAATACGAACAAATAATTTGCAAAATAAGATAGATTTCATTTTTATTTAAGGTAAAATGAATATATTCTTAAAATGAATAACTCTAATTATTACTCTTTATAATTTAATTTCTCAAATTTTATGGGAGAATTATCTTATTTATGGTATATTAATAGGTATAATAATATTAAAGTTAATGAAATTCATTATTATTATTAATAATAAAAAGAGTTTTAAAAAAGGTAAAATAGGCGTAACTTATAAAAATTCTTAAATTTTTCTTGAATGATTTTACCATTTTTTAATTTATAATTTATCTATAAAGAAAAAAAAAATTTAATATTATATTAATATTAAAGAATAAAATATCTATATAAAATAAAATGTAACACAAATAAAAAAAGAGAATAAATATTATTAACTTTAACTTTACTAATTATATTTATACTACAATATTAATATATAATATTACTATAAAATTAAAATGTGTTCTATTTTTTACAATCAAAAATTTTTTTTATTCTAAATTAAAAGAGTTTAATTATATTAATAAAGATTAAAGTGAAAAATGATTAGACTTTTATTGTTTTATTTATTAATTATAGTTTGCTTATTTTATTGAATGCTTTTACAATTAATATCTTAAATAATTTATAATATTGGTATGATTAAAACAAAGAATAAAAGTAAAAATATTAATTATTCTATATATAAATATTAAATTCTTCAAATAATAATAAGAAATAATAAATATAAAAAAACAAAATCTAAAAACAATTATTCTAAGTAATTGTATTATAATAAATAAATATAAAGATCAATAAAAAAATATCATAGTTTCAGTAGAAAAATATTAAAAAAGGTAATTTAATGTTACATTTAGATTATTTTTTATGGAAAATTTTATTTGCGATTGTAAATTTCTAAAAATAAAAATATTATGGAAATTAAGACCTATATAGTATAGCTGAATTTTTAAAATATTAAAAATATGAGATAATATTATTTTTTGAACACATAACAACATAGTAAACTAAATGATCATCTAATAGTTTTTAATAAGATTTTATTTTGTTTTTTTTTAAAATAATGATAAGAGTTATATTCATCGCAAATTCTAATATGTTAATTTTTATTAATTGGAATTTGATTAAATACTAATTATTAGTATACCTCTAAAAAATTACAAATTATTTTATAGAATGAGCTTCACTAAAAGGAGATCGAGTATCTATAAGAGATAACTATAAATATTAGTATTCTCCATGTTAGTTATTTATTCATAATAAGTATATGACCTGCTAATAAGAGAATCAGATGTTAATAATGCTTTATCAGTAGAAGGGGATGAATATAAACAGTCATTTATAAGTATAGATAATGGAATGACAGCACATGCGTATATAGCTACAGATAGATCAGTGAATGTGCAGTTTATGTAGCATGGTAATATTTAATAGTAATTAGCCAAATCAATACTAAATTTTGTATCCATTTAGGAAAGTAAGTTGGTAGTAAATAATCTTATGGAATAAATTCAAATTTTATTCCTGAAACTGTAGACGTCTGTAAACTTGCATAAGATAAAGTTTTAGTGTTGACTGAATTAAGCAAAGATATATCCATTATTAGAGGGAGAATATTTAAGAGCAATGGTAAGTTTAATTAAACTGATATTTTATGATTTAATGAAATTAAATAAGGGCTTCATTAGAATTAATAAAAATTTAATATTAGAAGAAGTTTAAATACAGGGAGCTGATTCAAATGGGAAAGAAATACTTCAAAATAAAATAGGCCAGACTTATCGGAGCATAAAAAAGCCTAAATGCACATTTATCAGAGAAAATATGGTGGCTGTTGTGGCAGAAGCCTATATGGAGAACTTTTATATTAGTAATTTTATGATTCTAATATTTAATCAAGAAAAAATTTAGACTTACATTTTTATCATAAAAAATAATTAGTATTAAAAATTATCACTTTTTTCATTAGATATTAGATTTAGTACCTTAACATTTAATCCTGATACAAACACAATAACGGAAATATCTAAATAAACGAGTGGATAAAAAGTGGTTGTAAACACCTTCGAAACTTTTCAAGATTATAGTAAAAAGCCTGTACCTATAGTATTATTATCTAACAAATATATTGTTGTTGTTCTATATCTATAAAATGATTATGCTATATGGAATAGATTAGTAACAGAAGATGCAAATGGAAACCGTAAATTACATATATATTATAACTTTAACTTAATGAAATTTAATTAACTATTGTTAAATGAATAGCTAAGATGGCTGATATTCCATAAAGAGCAATCAATAGATCAGATTTAACCTCTTCCTCAAGTGCTTAATTATCTCATGCTTCAATTTCTAAATATAGCTAAGGATACTATATATCTTTTTAATTGGAAAGTTAATCATATATTTATAAGTACTAAATTTCGAATGGTTATACAATTCAAAGTCAATGTCAATTATAATCAATTTAAGGGCAAGCTCCCCATATTTATGCTAATGACAATATAGTTTTTCATGTAATATTTTTTGTTTTTAGTTTTTGTCTAATAATACTTCTGTTTTTTTAGTCATATGTAAACGGAGATTTAAAAGTTTAAACCATTGAAAGCAGTGGAACTACTTGTAGTAGTCCCAATGTACAATAGATTGGAAGTTTTAATTCTATATAAAATAAGTTTTTCAATCTATTGAATATTGTTAAAATATCTTTATTTAAAGTTATTGAATTATAATTCACATAGTATTAAAGTGGAAATTAAAAACTTAAAACAACACAATTCTATATTGAATGTAAATTTAATTTATAAAAATTAAAGCCATTCATTTATATTTTTTTTAATATTAAGCTACTTGTTAACCATAACAAAAATGTGATGTATGTTACAATAATAATTACTGCGCTATATGTAAAGGATCAAGTCCAGAAGAAAGAGCATAAGAATTGAATGGAATTGTGTGTGGCTGTCCTGCCAATTAATTCAAAGAGGCCAATGTTTGTAAAGGTAAGGACGATATTATACTATATATTATTATAATATTTATATAACTTTACAAACAGATTGTAGCTATAAATGCAATGGATGTACATCATTAACTGTATGCACTGCATGTGCAGATCCTTCTAAAAGAGAAGGATAATAGTGTCTATGCAAGGATGGCTTTTATGATAACAATACGGCATAATGCCAAGGTGAAATATATTAAATAGCGTGTTAATATATTTATATAATCATTAAATATAGATTGCCCAGCCAATTGTTCATAATGTTCGGATAATATTACTTGTTCTGCTTGTAATGGAAATAACAGAAACAAAGATAATAAGTGCGAATGTAATTCAGACAGTTATTATATTGCATCGTTTGGATAAAATTGTGAAAGTATGTATTACTACTTTTATATAATAATATTTTATTATAAAATTAATTGAAAAAAAAAGAATGCTCTCAAAAATGCAAATCTTGTTTGGATTAAGCTGACAATTGTAAAGAATGCTAAGGTAATAATAGAAGTATGGTGATACCATAATGCAATTGCAATTAAGGGTTTTACGAAATTGCTGGATAAAAAGATTGTGGATGTAATTTTCTTGTTATTATTATTTATAGAAGAATTTAATTGACATTTTATTTAATTATAAATATACTATTAAGAATGTGAAAAGTAATGTTTGGAATGCAGTTCAACCCCAAGTTAATGTTCAATCTGTAATGGAATAAATAGATAGACTCCTAATTTAGGATGCTTATGTTTACCTCATTATTATGAAAAAGTAGGCTTTAACGATTGCTAACGTAATTTTTTTATCTTATAACAAATTAAAATTAATAAATACGAAAATTATATTTAAAATAGAATGCAATCACAAATGTCTTGATTGTTCTTCAGAATTGTAGTGCATATCTTGTTAAGGAAAGAATAGGGATGTTATATCAAACAATTGCAATTGTCTACCAGGGTATTTCGATAATGGAACTATGGATTGCTAAAGTAAAAATAATATTTTTTTATTAAAAATATACTAGTTTTATTTTTTTGTAAAATAGAGTGCTCTCACAAATGTTAGAACTGCGATAGTATTAAGTGTATAGGATGTTCAGATATTTCAAGAAATATTAGCAATTAATGTAATTGTGGAGAACGTTATTTTGATGATGGAGTTTTAAGTGCATGCTAAGGTTTACTATAATAAAAATTTTTTTAATTATTTTATTTAAACAAAATATATTTTTACCTAACTTTAGCTTGTCATAAAAAATGCTAAACTTGTACCAATCCTGATAGTTGTCTTACTTGTAAAACTGTTCCAAATAGATCATAAGATACATGTAATTGCATAGGAGGATTTTATGAACATGATACTCTATAAGATTGTTAAAGTAAATAACAATACTAATTTTAATATTTTGTTCTATTAAAAATATTATTTTATGAATATCAAGAATGTCCTTCTTAGTGTATTACTTGTTCTTCATCGTTGATGTGTATATAATGTCAGAAATAATTTTATGATCCTTCTAAAACTTGCAATGCTTGTCTATCTGGTAAAAATATTAAAAAAAATAACTAAACATACCTTATAATATTCTTTATATTTATAGGATATATGGAGGAAAATGGTAAATGTATTCTAAATTATACTTGTGAAACTAGGCACAATTAAAATTGCTAAATATGTAGTTTTTAAAAATGTACTTAGTGTAAAATACCTGAAAATATGTAAATATATAAAATTGAAATCATTCATAATATATTTATTTAAAATCTTTATATAGATTGCCTGATTGCACAAAATCAGAGTGTGAAACAGGATATAAAGGTAAATAATTATATTCTATTATTATTATTTTTATATAGAAATATATATTTTTTATCAGAAAATAACATTTGCTTACCTTGTACTCCGGATTCTAACTGCAAAAAATGTGAAAATTCAAATTAAAACGCATGTATAAAATGCTAAACTGGATTTATCTTGAATAGTAAAACAAAATTATGTGTCCCTGACTTTGAATGTGACTAATTCGGATATAAAAGTAAAAATTTATCTTATGTAAACTACATATAAATTATTGTTAAATATAACAAATTTTTTAATCAGATGGGGTATTATGTTCTCCATGTTCAGAAATTTCCAAGTGCTAAACTTGCACCGGAAACGATTCAACCTGCACATCGTGCAAGAAAGGATTCGTTTTAAATAATGAGGAAAAAATATGTGAAATAGAAGTGATATGTGACGTATTTGGATATAAAGGTTTTAATTTAATTAATTTAATAAAAATATTTTATTTTATTAAATAATTTTAAATAGAGGGATAGAAATGCCTTCCATGTGATAAAGATTCTAATTGCTAAACTTGTTCAGATTCATAGAATTGCACTTCATGTCTAAGTGGATATTTAGTTGACCCTAATAATGCTAATCGATGCATTATCTAAAAACTCCTCGTAGTAGAAATCCCAAGTTGTAATCCAAATAGCCCAGAAATGTTAAGCAAACGATGCAAAACTTGTGATTTCAAATCTAAGTAAGATTGTTAATGAATATTTAATTTTATTATTTTATTATTAAAAAATAATTTTCTATTTTAAGGAAATGTACCTCATGTTATTAGTAACAAAATAGATCTCTTTAATAGAATGGAACTTGTTAATGTGATGTATATTATAAAGAACCATCTAATGGCAGCAGTGATTGCATAGAAACAGAATAATTTTTTCAATCAGAAACTCTATAGACCTAAGTGCAAGTAGCTTAAACAGTTGCTGCAAGTACTGCATTTACAGGGATTCTTTTCTTTAATCCTGCTCTTATAGTATCCTTACTAGATACATTACAAATAATTTCTTATATACTATTTATATAAATTGAATACCCAATTTTAGTGTAAAAGTATTTGAAGGCTTTTGAAATTTTTGACTTTAATTTTTTCCCGAATATCATTCCCAAAAACCAATTATAAATGCCCTCGCCCAAAGGGTTTCTAAAGAATGACGTAGATGCTTTGCTGTTCAGAAATGCCAGTTAATATATAATCATTTTTTATGCTGTGTTATTAGCTTATGGTGTACTGAAGGGCTTTTACATTTTTATATTCAAAAAAATCATTTCTAATAAGTAAATGATAAAAATTTTCGGAAAAATAGTGGGACTTTTCGAATTTTAGATTTTGGTTGGAGGAATTGCAGCTTCCTATCTTAATTTTACTGTATTTGCGTATTTGCAACTAATGGCAATAAGCGTCAATAATTCAATCCAACTATGCAGTATTGTCCTCTCTTTTTTCATCGCCCTTGGAGAACTCATTTTCCCTTTTGTTGTTTTTAGAGCTGCAAAATTTATCACCAAAAGCAATAATTAAATAAAGTAATGCGAAGAAGCGCTGAAAGAAGTAAATAGTGAATCTTCCTCACCAGATCTGGATATTTCCCAGCAGCTAAAAGAAAGAATTGCATATGAAGGGAAACAAATGGCGAAAGTCGAATAAAAGTTCGGAATTTTATTTGAAGAATTTAAAAACACTCATATTTTGTAAAGTGGATATTTTGGAATAATTGCTATTAAAAAGATATTCTTCGGTTTCACCTTGGTTATTTTAAATAATTTCCCCGCTTTTAATATTTCTATGTTTGCTTTTTTGAGCTTTGCCATGTTATTTATATTATTGAAATACCGACCACACAAGTTCAAAGTTCATCTAATCAGAGACATAATAACGGAGTTATGTTTTTTAACCATATTTTGTGCTAGTTTTCCTCTCTTAAACGACAATAACTCTGAAGATTCATCTAAAATAATAGCTATTACAATTGTGGCTTGCATTTCTCTAATTCTCTTTGTGGAACTAGTGACTCTTATCTTTGACTATATAATCATGATTAAAGTTGTTTTAAATCATCTTATTAACAAGAGAAAAGAGAATAAAAATAAAAAAAAAATTGATGCCAATTCTAAAGAAAATGTGAGAAATAAAAAATAAAGTATCAAAAACTAAAAAGACATTGAGTTTTATGGTATATAATAAAGCTAAATATCTATTATATAATCTGAACTATCTAATAACAGTAAGATTTAAACCTAAAATCATGAACTATTTAATCAAGATTGCATTTATGATAATTTTGAAATGATTGCCAATCAACCAACTACCATATATTCTAAATATAAGTGAATTGATTTTTATTAATTATAATCAATTATTTGTAATTTTTATATATACATATGGATTATATAAATATAACTTATTATATAAAATATATAATTCTTTAAATTTATTAATATTAGATAATTAATATTTTGCAAAAAAAAGATTTTTCATTGATATACTTATTTTTTATATTTGATATGGGCTAATGTTAATGATAGTTATCGAAAACTCAAATTCCTTGTTATTCATAATCAAAGTAACTAAACTTATTTAATAATAAATATAATACTAATAAAAAAGGCTTAAATTAGCTTAAAAAAATTTATGAAATTAAATATAATTTAAAATGTTGTAAATGAGGAAATTATTATCTATGAATTTCTCTTTAACAATTTTTTAATTTTTGTTTTTAATTTTTATAATTTTTTTAATATTAATAGTTATTATAATAAATAATATTTATTATTTACCATTATTCTAATAAATAAAGGGAAATCAATATTATAATGTTATATTTTTGATAAATGCGGTTTCCTAATAAATAAATTAAACATATACTAAGAATATATAGCTCATATGTTTATTATTTATTTAAGCTAATTATTAGGATAACCCTGGTCGTATTAAATCAGAATATAAACTAAAAACAAAACAAAATTTTATATTATAGATAAAAGTAAATATTCATTAAATAGTAATAGAATATACTATACTATATTTATTAATGTTATTCTTTTTAATCCTTCCCTTAATATTTTTATACTAGACACTTGGTAAATAATTTTTAATTTCCAATATGTTTAGTATCATTTATTGGTATAAAAATTTATAAATTAGATTTACTTCCTAGCATTTCCTAATAATTCCCCTATCCATGTGATTTATAACAAACATAATATGAATAACAATAATATATTATCTGGTATTTAACTAAATAAAATTTATAATAAATCATTTAAGTTTTTAGAATGTTATTTTTGTTAATACCAACTAATGAACCAATATATAATTTAGAAAATAACTAAGTAAAAAATTCATAATAACTTAGAATTTAATAATGAAGAAAATTTTAAATTTAAAAATATAAATAAATAGAGTATGAATAAATAAAAATAAAATAAAACAATAACATATCAGATCAGTAAAAATTGGATCTATAATTAAGAATCCATAAATAAAGATATTATATACGGGAAATTATTAATTAATAATACTATAGTCTCCATTATAAGTATTTCTAAATTTCTAATTCAAGATATCAAACTTTATTTATTTATTGATACACATTATAGGATACTGTAAAAGAATATTATATATTATAAAATAAGGAAAACAACTCAAGTTTATCCTATATTGCATTTATATTATGCATTTTAGATATTAATATAAAATTGTGAATTATTATTAATATTCTTTTAGAATCATAACATTTTAAAACATATCCTAATCAATTTTTTATATATTACAGATATATATAAATATTCATAATGTCATACAAGTTTAATATTGTTAATTAGAACTATAGAAATAATATTTGCGATTTTATTTATTCTTAATAAAACTAAATTTTGCTCATACATGAAGTAAGATTAATAATTATGAATTTATATTAGAATATTTATGTATATATAATGTATAAATAAAACAATTAAAATTTAATTTTCTATATATATTTAGTAATAATAATTTAAAATTTTTATCATTTAAAAAAACATATATAAAATAAATATACTATCTTTTTAATTGGATTCAATTTTTTTATTTAGTTTAGAATAAGTATTGTTTAGGTAAAAATTATTTAATAAATTGAAAATATATCAAAATAACTAATATAATATTTATAAACAATTAGAAATTGATAAAAATTTGTTTAATACATAAAAATAAAAAATAAATAAAAATATAATATTTCCTAACTATCACCTAAATAACAATATAGCTAGATATTTGCAACTTACTCAGAAATATAATTGTAAGATAATATAGAAAAGATTATCAATTTTTAATAAAAAATAATATAGTTTACAATATTTTTATCTTTCTAAATTTTAAAATTTGCAGTTTTTCTACTTTATTTTATAAAAAATACCACAAACTATCTGTGTCAGTGAAATAAAACTAAAAAATAAATTAAAAAAACAATAATTTTTATTATTTTAATGATTAGTTTCTATAAAATAAAAAGTTATTCTTTTTAAGTTTATTTTCACATGATTTTTAAGATATAGATAGATATATTCTAAATAATTTGGTAATATTTTATTTGCCTCCTTTTAATTTATATTAATTTTAATAAAAGCAATATATTGAAAAATATAATTATGTAGAATATTTATATAATAAATTAACCATTATTATTAAAAACTATAATATATAAAAATTTATCTTTATTTATATTTAGCCCTTTTAATATTTTTTAGAATAAAATGATAAAGATAAAATTTTAAAGAAGAATAAATTTTAATTATTATATTGGAATTATTATATTAGTTAGAGTTATATAAGTTTTTACTGTCACTTCAGCATTGTATTCTCAATTGACTGATTTTAAATAAGTTTCAAATGGTGATCAAATTTTAGGAAATTTGCAAGCTTAAGCCCTTGCTAGTTTAGATAATGGAATATTGGCACATGCATTTTAAAAATTTAATGATAAATCTAAAGCATATATTAGATATACCAAAAGAGGTATTAAAATTAATCAACTGTATTAAGTTAATACAAATTACTTATTTATTTTAATAAAAATATTAAGGTGATAATGAGGGTACCTCCTAATAGTTTAATGTAAGCGCTGGAGAAACTATTGAAACATTAGATATGTGCAAAATAGCAGGCGATAAAGTTATAGTAATTTCAGAAGTCAAAAAAAACGTATCTGTTTTGAGAGCAAGAGTTTTTACAACCAGTAGTAAAAATATTTTATTATTGTACTGACTATAATAATTACTATTATTACTCGCTTTTATTAAGCAATATAATTAATTGTGTATTATTGACAAAAATTCTAATAATTAAATATTCAAGGTGAAATAGCAATAGATGGAAGCGAAGCAAATGGTAAAGAAATCTTAATAAATAAAGTTGGTTAAATGTACGCAAGTATAATTAAACCTAAATGCACATATATAAGAGAAAATTAAGTAGCTGTTGTGGCTGAAGCAATAATGGAAAATTATTATATAAGTATAGAATAATTTTATTTATTATTATTTTTAGTTAAAATTTATTTCTATAGATATCAGATTGGCTACATTATAACTGAATGGTAATTAGTTACAAGAGAAATCTACTCTATACAATGATTAAATATGTGTGGTTAACACATTTGAAGCCTTTTAAGATTATGCCAAATAACCATATATTCTTGCTTTGCCCGAAGCTTCAGGGAAGTATAGAATGGCAGTACTTTTTTTATAAAGTGATTATAAATTATGGACTCGAATAGTTACTGAAGATACAAATGGATTTCGTATATAAATTATGATATATTTTCAAATTAAATTTAATTTTATATTATTGTAGCTTGGTTTAATGATGATCCTAAGGAAATATTTAGTGAATCAGGATAAAAATATGGATATATATCTGCTGCCTACTATCCTTCTTCTGATAATTATTTAATATGTTATTAAAAAATAATAACTAACACTAATAGTTACCATGTTTAAATAACTAATTTTCGAATTTAATATATAAATAAATAAGTACGAGAATGTACTGATTAACAAACATTTGAGGGTAAATATCCTAATATTTAAATTTTTGGCGGCAAAGCTTTAATAGTAATTTTATATATATATAATAATAATTGAACTTTTTATTAATTATAATTTTGGGTTCATATTTAGTCTTACTTAGATTTACAAAATAAACCTAAAATAGCAATAGAAGGTTTATCTGGTAGTTAAACTTGTGGAGATTATATGCCTACTATAAGCTCTCATATTGATTTTATTAATTCCCCTTCAGCATCGTCAGGATTATCCTAAAATATTGTATTGATCCACAAAGTTGAAGCACCAAAATATTAAACTTTAGCTCTTTAATTTAATTATGGAACAAATAGTGGATAATAAAATTTATATACAACAGAGTTTTATTTGCAAAGTATTATATTAATATATATATATATTGTCTGCTATTTTTTTAATCTAATCTAATTAGCTAGTTGTGTTCCTACAAAGTGTGATGTTTGTTATAGCGATTATGAATGCTCAATATGTTAAGGATCTAACCCATAAGATAGAATTAATGAATTAAGTGGGGGAATTTGGTGTGGTTGCACTGCAAATTAATTCTGGAATTCAAGCGCATGCTAAAGTACATATATATTTCTTTATTATATGATTATTATTAATAATAAATTGGATAGTTTAAACTAAATTTTAAAATAGACTGTAATAATAATTGTAATGGGTGCCTCAATTCTACAAGTTGCAAAGCATGTAAGGGTAATAATAGAAATCTAGCTCAGTTATGTGCCTGTAATCCTTCTCATTATGATAATGGAACAAATGATTGCCAAAGTAATACTTTTATATTTGTATTGTAGTCAAATAATAATAAAAAATTTTTTTATATTAAGCCTGCCCTTCTTCTTGTTAATCATGTTCTAGTAGTACCATGTGTAGTGCATGCAACGGTAATAATAGAGAAACTGATAATTTATGTAGATGTAAAGTAAAGTTTTTTGAAGTGTAACCGAATTAAGATTGTTAGTGTAATATTGTATAATAAAAAATGAAAATTAATTCATTTTATTTTATTTTAATGTTAATCATCTGATATAGAATGTGATTTTCAATGTGCTACATGCTAAAATACTAGTTCTGATTGTTTAACATGTTAAGGAAGTAATAGAAATGTAGGAAATGGATGTGCTTGCAATTCTCATTTTTATGGTATAGCAAATGTTGAAAATTGTTTAGGTATGGATTTTTTTTCTATAATTAAAAATATAAATTATTTTAATATATACAATTATAAAGAATGCAAATAAAAGTGTGGAACCTGTGAAAATAGTGCAGACAATTGCACTTCCTGCTAAGGATCAAATCGAAGTGCCTAATTTCCAGCATGTTTATGCTTAGATAAATTTTATAACCTTGATACTTAATAAGATTGCATAGGTAAATATTTCTTCTTTTATAATAAATAATATTTTTAGATAAATATAATTTTATAAAATTAAATTGATTTATTGTTATTTTAATAGCATGTAATGCTAAATGTAATAAATGTGAAAACAATAGTACTAATTGTACATAATGTGCAGGAGCAAATAGAAGTACCAGCTTTCCAAATTGTGAGTGTAACTCCAAACATTATAACAAAGATAATTAGGCGGATTGCTTTGGTAAATTAAATTAGTTTAGTATGAATAAGTTTTATCATATAATTAATAATAAATAGCTTGTCCTCTGAAGTGTAGTTCTTGTTAAGATAATACTGGAGCATGCACAGCTTGTGAAGGATTACATAGAAATACAGATCCCCCTAATTGTACTTGTTAGGATGAATACTATAATCATGACTCTATAAAAGATTGCCAATGTAATATAAATATTAAAAAACTTATGTATATGTAATAATTATATTAATATCAAGCATGTCTTTACTTTTGCTAAACTTGCGAGAATAGTTCACAGTGTTTAACTTGCAAAGGATTTAAAAGAATTAAATAATTGAATTCATGTGTGTGTGAGGAAGGATATTATGATGACGGTATAAATGCAGACTGCAAGCGTAATAATATTAAAAAATATTAATTATGAAATTGGTTTAACGTTATTTAAAAAGCATGTAATGCTAAATGTAATAAATGCGAAAATAATAGTACTAATTGTACGTAATGTGCCGGAGCAAATAGAAGTACCAGCTTTCCAAATTGTGAGTGTAACTCTAAACATTATAGCAAAGATAATTAGGCAGAGTGCTTTGGTAAATTAAAATATAAAATTTGACGATCATTTACTATCCTATTAATATTAAATAGCTTGCCCTCTGAAGTGTAGTTCTTGTGAAGATAATACTGGAGCATGCACAGCTTGTGATGGATTACATAGAAATACTGATCCTCCTAATTGTATTTGTTAGGATGAATACTATAATGATGACACTAAATAAGATTGTCAATGTAATATAAATACTAGCAAGCTTAATAATAAAGTGTATATGAAATAATTTATTTTAATATCAAGCATGTCTTTACTTTTGCTAAACATGCTAAAATGGTATATAGTGTATAACTTGTAAAGGATTTAAAAGAATTAAAAATAGAATACTTGTATTTGTGATAATGGATATTATGATGATAGTATAAATGCAGACTGCAAGCGTAATAATATTAAAAAATATTAATTATGAAATTGATTTAATATTATTTTAATAGCATGTAATGCTAAATGTAATAAATGTGAAAACAATAGTACTAATTGTACGTAATGTGCAGGAGCAAATAGAAGTACCAGCTTTCCAAATTGTGAGTGTAACTCTAAACATTATAACAATAATAACTAGGCGGACTGCTCCGGTAAATTAAATTAGTTTTGAATGAATAAATTTTATCATATGATTAATAATAAATAGCTTGTCCTCTGAAGTGTAGTTCTTGTGAAGATAATACTGGAGCATGCACAGCTTGTGAAGGATTACATAGAAATACAGATCCCCCTAATTGTACTTGTTAGGATGAATACTATAATGATGACACTAAATAAGATTGTCAATGTAATATAAATACTAACAAGCTTAATAATAAAGTGTATATGAAATAATTTATTTTAATATCAAGCATGTCTTTACTTTTGTTAAACATGCTAAAATGGTACATAGTGTTTAACTTGTAAAGGATTTAAAAGAATTAAAAAATAGAATACTTGTATTTGTGATAATGGATATTATGATGACGGTACAAATGCAGACTGCAAACGTAATATATTCTTATAATATTTTATATTATTATAATCATTATATATTTATACTAAATAATAACTCATTTATAGCATGTAACCACAAATGTAGCAAGTGTTAAAATACAGCAACTTAGTGTACAGAATGTTAGGGAAATAACAGAAAACCAATATAAGATAATTGTGTTTGTTTAGATAAATTTTATGATGATGGATCTAATAGCGATTGTTTACGTAAATAATCCTAAATATTAATAAATAGTATATTTTAGATATTAAATTTTCTATAGCTTGTCATAAAAAATGCTAAAGATGTACTGGAACTAGTGATAGTTGTGATGAATGTTAAATAGGTGATATAAATCGTAACAATATTGCTAATAATTGTATTTGTAAAGATAATTTTTATGAGAGTACAACTGAGTAGTTTTGCTAACGTAATAACAATATAAAAATCATATATATATAAAAATATTTATAATAGTAATTTATGAATTAAACAAATAAAATAGCTTGTTAGATCCCTTGCTTAACATGTACATCTTAAACTTCATGCTTAAGTTGTGTTAAAGAAAATTATGATCCTAATTAGGCTTGCAACCTCTGCAAATAAGGTAAATTAAAATTAATAATAACATTTATTTATTCATTAAATAGAACGAATGTAATTTTATAGGGTATATTATTGATATATTAGGAGCATAAGAATGTGTTCCTAATTTTACTTGTAAAGATAAGCATAATGCAAATTGCTAAACGTGTTCTTATGCTAAATGTTTGACCTGTAAAAATCCTGATAACATGTAAAATTATTATCCTTTTTTTAAATTATGCTACTTTAGAAATAATTTTTTTATTATAATTTAATAGAATACCTAATTGCATAAAAAGTTAATGCTCAGAAGGATATAAAGGTATTATAAAATAAAATACAATTTGGCAACAATTTATTTATTCATATTTAAATCAAAAGATGTAAATGAATGCAAGCCTTGCCATTCAGAATCTAACTGCAAGTTATGCACAAGTCACAAATTAAATACCTGCACAGAATGTGCAAAAGGATTCATATTAGATGAAAAAAATAAATCATGTGTACCTGATTTTGAATGCAAGGAATTTGGATATAAGGGTAATTAAATATTAATAACGCATAGAAAATTAAAAATTTATAATATAAAGATGGAGTCAAATGTTCCCCATGCAATGAATAATCTAATTGCTAAACCTGTTCAAATGCTAATGATTGTACTTCTTGCATATCTGGATATAAAATAGATAAAGATACTAAGAAATGTGAAGTAATAGTTTTACTTGTTGTTGATATCCCATTATGTAATCCGAATGATCCTATACTCAAGAGTAAGCATTGTAAAAAATGCGACTTTTAATCAAAGTAAATTTATTTATTATTTTATTTTTAAATACTATTGATTGTAAAATACCTCTATTGAAATAGACGATGCACCGAATGTTACATAAAAGAAAATAGATCATTATAATCTAATGGAAAGTGTGAATGTGATATATATTATAAAGATGCTTCAAATGGAAGTGGAGATTGTGTACAGGATGGGGGATTTTTATAGGAAGATACATTAAAGACTCAGGTTGAGATAGCACAAACCGTTGCCGCTAGTACAGCCTTTACAGGAATTATTATTTTTAATCCCGGTCTTCTTATTTCGTTATTGGACACTTTATAAGTGATTTCTTACATTCTATACATTTAAATTGAATATCCTGTTCTTGTTTAGAAATACCTAAAGGCTTTTGAGATATTTGATTTCAATTTCTTCCCCAATATAATCCCAGAAAACCAACTAAAAATGCCAGCACCTCAAGGATTTGAAAAAAATGATGTTGATTCACTATTTCTAAGAAATACGAGCCAATACATAATAATATTTTACGGTCTTTTAGGCGTTTATTTAGCTTTAAAGGCTATATAATAATTTTTTATACAAAAATAAAAAAGCAAAATAATAAAAAGGCTATATGGAAAAATTATCGGAGTTTTTGAATTTCAGATACTAGTGGGAGGAATGGCTGCTTCATATCTTAATTTCACTGTTTTTGCTTATCTTTAGCTTTTATCTATCAATGTACAGAATGGAATATAAGTATGCAGCTTAATATTGGCCTTTTTATTAACGATTGTAGAATTTGTTTTTCCCTTCGGAGTTATGAGATCAGCAAACTTTTGTCATAAAATTATAGAATTCTTGAAAGTAATGAGAAAGTTCTGGAAATATAAAATAGTGATTCTTCTACGGGAAGTCTGGAGGAATAAAATGTGATCAAAGAAAAAATTTCAAAGGCCAAAGAACAAATAGCCTTGTTGGAATAAAAGCTAGGAGTATTGTTTGAAGAATTTAAAAAATAAAATGTTATGTAAGCTGGGTATTTTGGATTAATCGGATTCAAAAAAATAATTTTTGGATTTACTCTTGTTATTTTCAACAATTTCCCTGCTCTCAATATCACTGTATTTATGCTTTTAAGCATGTTTATGTCCTTTATTATTGTAAAGTCAAAACCACACTAATTTATAATACACTTATTAAGAGATTTGCTGACAGAGATCTGCTTTGCTGTTATTTTCTTAGCTTCATATCCACTTTTGGACGATAACTGTGGGGACGAAAAAAAAAAAATTATTGCAATAACTATTGTTGTTTGCATTTCCTTAATTTTGCTAGCCGAATTATTGAGTCTAATACTCGATTACATAATGATGATTAGGACTATATTCAAATATCTACTTTCCAAGAAATAAAAAAACAAAAAATAAAATAAAGTAAAATCAGATTAGCAAGATAGCTTTGAAAAGGATTAACAAAATTAAGACAATGATAAAAAATTTTCTACAAAAAAAAAACTTAGAAAAATAAACTCTAGCCCTTTCCTAATCCAATGTTTCTCATAGCTTAACTTCTGACTATCAAGTAGACTCAAAACTTCATACGTTTAACTAAGATTATCAAAGTAATCAAGATACTATTTTTTAAATATAGAAAGTTTATTAAATCAGTCGCATACTGAGTTAAAAAATAAAAAGTGAATAAAAATATTATTAAATAATGTATATCTACTTTGAAATACATGTGTATTTCTAATATTAATTATTATTAATAATATTTTATATATATATCATTACAAATCAGTAATTTTTATATTTGATTTAGTTTAGTTATAATTTATTAATTAATATTTCTATATTAAAAAAATTCCTTAAATTGAATAGAATTATACATTTTTTATAATCACACCCTCAAAATTGGAAATTAAAGAATTAAAATAAATAATCTTCTATATTTATGCTATGGCCATAAAATAAAAAGAACAATAATATTACAACTTCTTTTGTATATAACATATTACATAATTAATAAGTATATTTTTTCTATAAGGTAATTTTACATATTAATTGCTTATTTATTGTAGTTTTATTATCTCATAAAATATAAATCGATATTATTCATTAAAAAAAATAAAAAAAACATATAATTCAATACATAATTTTATAAAAGACAGAGTAAATATATATAATTACAAAATGTAATATTCAAAACCCAGAAAGCATAGTAGTATGAGTGGATTTCCCCAACCCAATAAAATTTTAAAGAAACTTGATGCCATTAAAAACCAAGAAATTTTGCATTAACATCTTAAAAATGTAAAGCCAAGAATAGATATGTCTCTACCAAAGTCCCACGATATTTTTAAAGGAAAAACAATTCTTCATAGAGCCAAAGGTATAAAATAATAAAAATAATTAATTTTTTGTAGTAAAAGAATAGTCATTTGCAATTTTACAAAGGAAATTTGAATTTTGCAATTTAAATTATAAATATCATTTAGTAATAATAAATCCAATTGCTCATTTATAAAGCATGAAAAAAAAACAAAGGAATTAAATTATACTATTACTAAGTGAATGAAAGATTTATTAAAAAATTATCGTTTATATTTAGCCTTTCAACAAATAAAATTAATAATTATATTGATATTAAAGTATATGTTCAAAAATTTAAAAGGAACCTATGAACTCCTTGACGAAAATAATATAACCCGATAAAACAAGATTTTGTTAGAAAAAATTGAAGTAATTATGAATAAACCGGGAGATAATACCACAATGCAGATTCAAGAGAAAACCAAATCAGATAAAACTAGAAAAAAACACTTAAACGAAACAAAATATTTCGAACATCACAAGCTATAGGAAGACAATTATAAAATGTCTTAAAGACTGCACTAAACAAAATCGGTTTTTTCTATAAAAAAGTGGGAATAAGACAGACTATAACATACTAGATATAAAAATTTAAAATAAGTAATTTATTTATATAAGATTTAGTTTTATATAATATATATAACTAAATGGCTAATTATTGAATAGGAATATAGCCAAGGGAAAGTCCATATCAACTGTTCAGCTAATAATGATTTCAGTACCAACTTTGTCGAGAGCAATGCCAGTTAATCTTGGAATATGAATTCAAGAAATTATAATGATTGTATGCAAAATACCACAATTAGAGATAATGGAATTTATAGAAAAGAATAGTATTACAAATTGATTTCTAAAGAAGGAGAAGAAAAGATTGCATATAAACCTGTTATTATATAAGAAGAAGCCTTTTTTGCCGATATTAAAATTGATAACGGGTAACATTTAATTGATAAGTTTTAATTTAAAATTAATTAAATACTTTTCAATTTCTTTAGGGTGTTCATGATGGAATTAACAGATTTGGATAATAATAAATTTTATTACCATGTATAGGGGAAAATAGGTACCAATAAGTTTAATTTATTTTAACTATTAATTCTTCAATATAAATTACAATGATTTAAATTAGGAAGGAAATTATACTTCGTTGAATGCAGTGGAAATATTGATATGTTTGTAAAAAGAATCAGAATAGATAAGCAAAATCACAGTGTTACCTTTTACGATAACCAACGTCCTTTGAATAATTTAAAACCTATCAAACCTCTAAAAGTGAGCTATACTGCAAATTTAAAAAATAGACCGAAACTTTACATTAACTAGCATATAAGTGACTAGTCCAAAGATAATTAAACTGAATAAAACGTGGCTTCCAGTCTGTTTCCCAAAACCACGAAAAGCATAGCCTAAAAGTTCCATAATTAGAAAATTCCTTCCAGATTTGAGTTTGTAAAAGGAATAGGTAACTATCGTTAAATGGTAATAAAAATTAATTCTATGCTTTTTATTATTTTTAGGAAATTAAAAAGAAAACAGTCATTCCAGAAAATCACTAGATGATGACAGCATGATATCTAACTAAAGATCGTCTTAAAACATTTTGTCTGAAAAATAAGAAAAATAAAAAATAAATAAGTTTCGCAATAGAAATAAAAAATAAATTAAAAGCAGAAGTAATAGGAAGAAGAAGAAAATCAATATAATGAAGATGACTATGAAAATGATGACGATTTTGAAGATTAAGATCAATAGGAAAGCAAGCCCAGCGATGATAAATAGTAGAAAAACTAAGCAAATGATGACGTAGAAGAAGAGTATGGACAAGAAGATGATGAATTCGAAAATGAAAATAAAAGCCCTCCATAATAAAATGTGTAGGATAATAAAACTGAAAGTAATAACAATGGGAACGAATCTGATAAATTAGAAGAGGACTATCAAGATGAAGATTTCGAAGTAGATCAAGACTAAAAAGGGAACAACAACAATAATAATGATAAGACCAAAAGTTATGAAAGCTAAAAATAAACCTCAAATGAGACGAAAGAAAAAGAAAATGCAGAGGTTGAATACGAAGAAGAGTACGAAGAAAATATAGAAGAAGAATAGGCGGAATAAAAATAGAACAAATAAAATTAAGAAAATAAAAAAACTGAAGATTAGGGCTACAATACAGATGAATTTGATGTAGAAGAAGAGTGAATGGATTTATTGATTATTATATTAAATGATTGGCATAAATTAAAAATTACAATAGTTATAAGAATATATATATATAAATTTTATAATTTATATAATTATTATATATATAGTATTTATTTCTTACTTTTTTCTTAATAATAAATTAAACATATATAATATACATGATAATTATAATGGAAAAATTTGATTGCAAAAATAACATTCAAAGCTTCATTTTCTCCCTTTCTTTTTTTAGGAGGATGCTTCACATATTTTTGTTCATTTTAGCTTTGTTGTTCTTGTTATAACAAGTTTTAATGTTCGGGGATCTATTACTATTATTAAGACTAATTTTAGTATACCTGAGGTTTACTTTTCCTCTATGAATTCTATTTTTACGACGCTAAGTTGTTCACTTAGTTTCCTTGACTTGTAATTTTACTTTACTTCTATTACCTCTAACTCGATTGTGCAGATGAAGAGGAAAACTAAAAATCAGGTGGCTTATACTGAGTTTGAGGGAAATTAGCTCCACTGCTACTGTTATTACTCTAGGCAAAAAGGGGATATTGCTATTATGAGCCGATCGGGGTTATGTTCAAATGGTTCATTTCTAAATAGTTGCTAAAATTCTATTATTCATTCAAATACAAATCGACTTCCGGATGTTCATTTACTTTACTGTAGTATATATAATAGGGAATGATGGGTGCCATCAAACAAAATCCTATCAATCCGTTTATCAAAGGCTATATGTTTCGGTACTTTATGTTGTAAATATCAAACACAGTAAGCATAATTATAAATGTATTCGATGTAATCCTCAACATCAAATTAAAGCTTTGTTGAAGTCGGTATTGTACTACTGCATTTGCCTGTGTGATTTTTACTGGATAGCACAAGCTGGGCTGGCAAAATGTCATTGCTAACAATAAAATATAAATTCCTGTATTTAAAAGAGGTAGAGCCCAAGATGTACTTAAATTGTTTATTTCAATCCCTGAAATTACCCAAAGCACAACCATTCCAGCAAAATTCAATGTTTCAAAGAATTTTTGGGTCGGACTCCTATCAAAATCTACATTTATTTTGCCCATATTTTGGAGTTTCTTGTTTCCTTTACTTTATATTATTTTTAATTAAAAATTAATTATATTAAAAATTTCAAAATATATAAACGATATTAATGAAATTAGTAAATAATTTTTTCAATATCATTATAAAAAAAAACTAATTAGTTGCGGTGAATAATTAATTAATTAATTAATTAGTTGGTGAATGAGTCTATATATATATATTTAAAACATATTTAGTATTATAAAATAATTATAGATAAATTTAATTTATTTTAGAAAAAAAAAATTAATGAATTCAATCAGTATTCAATCGTACTATTTTAATCTACATTAATCGTATCAAATTATCCGGTTTTAATTTCTAAAATTAAACTCTTAAGATTTGCATAAAATTGATCGTTATTTGTTTAATCATTTACAGGCCTTATATCTTTAAACAGTTCTTAAAATCTCATTTATATTTTAACAAATTTCTGACATTTGTCATTTCCTCCACACAACTACTGCTATATATATTAGTACCTCACCTGATTAAACATGTTAGGATCCAAAAGGAAGCATGCAAAAAGCGCATTTTAAATCTGTAAATAAATATGTTTTCCTTCCAACAAAAAGCATTGTTCAAATAATAAAGAGGTCAGAGACTGCAACTGGGGCTGTCCTTAAATTATAATATTTTTCAAAATTTATTGTTAGGGCGAATTTTCTTCACAAATCTGTTAATTAAATAAAGGAAAATTTATAATTCAAAGGCAATTAAATTGTAAAAAAAATGAAATTTTCAGATTTATTACTTAAGCTTCTTCGTAGATGTAAGTAAGCAAGGCAAGGAAAATCATGCAAGTGTTTTGAATTAGGATTTCCTTTAAAATTTGCGTTGAATAGAACTGGTATTTATCATTGTCCCCCTATTTATTTTGAGTCATTTTTCTTAGGAAAATAATAGCCAAATCTATAATTTTTTTGAAATAACTAGGATCCATTTCATATATAAGAGTATATTTAAAATTATCTGCCAATTTCATTAAGTTATTTGTGAAGTGAGGAGCCAGTTTCTGATAGGAAAAAATCAATTCGAAATATTTGAATTTAACATCAAGAATAGATTGAATAAAATTTTTCAAAATATCACTTCCAAAAAATTAAAAAGAAGAGTAATTTATGCACTTTAGCTTAGACAGCTAAAAAAATATTTCCCATTCAACCTTCAAAATTCTTCCGATATGATTGAGTTCTTTAGATGAACTTTCATTTCTAATAAGCATTTGGTCTTTTTTTTTTTTTATTAATGTTTAAACATAATTAAAATTAATTGATATAATTATTAACGTACTTAATTGCATAATAAATTTTGAAAAATCCAAAATAACTCATACTACACTCCCGAAAATTATAATGGCAAATGTTCAGAGCCCTGTTTTTTGTAACCGCCAACATCAATTTCAGTGCGGGAAGGATTAAGTTATTGCTCTAAAATAAATCTTAAGTATAAAGAGCAGTGAATAAAGGTTTGGTTCTCTTTATAAACAACTTAAATATGGTAGTAACATCAATTGCATTTATCATTCCTAAGTTTTCATTCATTTTTAAATGCGTTAATTTCGAAATTCAAATAAAAAATGTTAAATTTTGACTTTACCTCTGCAATCATACATAAACTTAATAATTTGTTATTCTTTTGATTCCTTGACGTCCTAAGATAAATTTAAAAACGATATTTTATTGACCATTTCCTTAATATTTTCAATATAGGGGTCGCACAGATCGTCAAACATTAGGTAGGAAATGATATCGAAAAGCATAACTCTCTGTTTATAGAATTCGGGATTATTGAACGTCGTGTCGATCAAATTCAAAAGCAGTTTTTTGAATTCTTTGACTATTGATAGTTCTCTGAAAATGTCTCTGGTCATATTGTTTTTGAGTCTGACCAGTACATTTTTAAGGATTTTGAGAATGTATTTCAGCAACAGCGGATTTTCTTGAAGACTCGACTGCTGGATCTTTTTGACGAAGATGTATGAAATTTCCTAGAAATTTTTGTTCGGGAAAAACTTTAGCGTTATATTAACCAGTCTGAAACTCGTTTGAGTCGAATCAAATATATCCGTGCAGGCTTCGCCGGTCTGCGCCAGAGTTACGTCCATGAATTCTTCCGAAAAGAGCAGAATTACGAATTCCAAAGTTTATCCGTATATTCCTACATTAAGGGCATAGTTTTGGTTCAAATAATCAATTAACATTATGCAATCACTTATAACTTTGCCTATAAAGTTTTATTGTTCCTAGTTATCAAATTCATAGGAAATCGAATTTTCCAATATTTGCGGATTTAATATAATTTGCTGAATAAAGCATATGGCTATTGTAAGGCTCTGCTGTGATTGAGAAATACCTGGGACGTTTTTATTCTGCAACTCTAATATAAACTTTTGGATTGAGTTTTAAAAGAATTCTGAAAACCATTTCAAAGCCACGGTTAGATTTTGCATAAACAAATTCATAAATTTGGAAAAATACTCCTTAATGTAGATTTTGATTGTTTTATTGGAAGTAATATCGATGTCTTGGAAAAAGTTTTAAACTGATTGTATTTTGTTTATGTAGCACTGAATAACTTCTCTGCTTAAAATTATCACTTTTTCTTTTGTTTCTTCTAAATTTAATTTAATTTAATTAATTCATTTATTTTTAATTAAATAAAAAATCAAAAAAAAGGCAATTTGAGTTAATATTCATTTATTTACGTTGTATTTTCTTATCGTTTGTCTGCTTTAGTAACTTACTGTAAATATCTATCAAACCTGGGATATTATCATTAAGTATGTGTAAATTGGCATTTTGAATGATGTAAGAAGCAAACTGATGAAATAAATTTAAAAACTCGTCCATTTAGTTATTTGGGGCTTTTCTTAATTTTTTCAACGTGACATTGTTTATAAATCTCCCTATCATCTCTAACATATTAGACAGTACTTCTCTATCATTTAAAACGTTCACATTTTTCAGCATATTGATAATGTTTCCCAATAAATTTGCCACAAATTGCTTTCTCTTTTCTTTAGGCTCAATTAAATATATCTTGCATGAGTTTATTTTTGCGATGCTCTTCAGTATAATCGCTCCTGTATCATTTGTCATAATTAAAATGGTGTAATAAAAAATAAAATGAAATTTTTAAAATTCGCGCGCGTTATAAGTTACCATTTTCGTTATTGGTGTTGATGTATTTGGTCACATTGGTAAATAGACTATCAATTAGTTAGAAATTTATCAAATGCTGCACAACTTTTTCCGGATAAAAAATGGGCTGGTTATTTTCTGAGGAATCTGAATCAAGTTCAAATTCGTAAAAAGAAATGTTGTATTGGTAGTTTAGACAAGACTCCATGACTTTCAGCAGCAAATCCAAAAAGGAGTCGTTTTTTTGTTGCACTTCTTCATTTTGACTGAAGTAATAGTAGAGCATTTGAAAATTAATTCTTATGATTTCATGAATACATTGCTGCTAAAAATTTATCATTAATTTTCGGTACTTTAAGTAGCCCTACGATTCGTTATAAGATACTATGTTGCTCAAAGTATAATCAAAAATCGTAAGTCCAAATCTGTTAAGAGTTAGATCATATGCCTAAATCAAATAACTTCATTTTATTATTTTTCGTAGTTAAATTTATTAAATTTAAGTCATTACTTGAAACAAAGTATTTTATATCATGGCCATGTATTTTGAAGCTACGCTTTCTTCTTCTTTGCAAAAACATTTTAAAATTTGACTGAGGAAATGGCATACGGAATTTGATACTAATTTCGACAAAGTGTTTGAATTCTACTTAAGGTAATCAATAAATAAATTAAAATAGCAGTCAAGAATTAACACCTGATAGTTTATATTTTCCTAATGTAATATATAGATAAATACAATATAAATTCAAAATATTATAAATTAATGAAATCGTGCTTAAAAATACCGGGGGCTTTCCATTCTCCTAAATAGGCTAAACGAAGTGATTTTATAATTATTGCTGATAGTTTTTAAACCCCTCTTAATAGTCCTCTGTTTTTTATACAATTTTTTGTAATAATTCACAAATCACGAAAATGGTGATTTCATATTTTGTTTCTTTGAGAATTTATTTCAAAGAATTGTAATTTTCAAAATTTTGGACAAAATCAGACACCACCTGTTCTGCTTTTTGCTTTTCTTGAAAATTTTAAGAATTGCAAATGACGTGGCAATACTATTCAAAGTACTACAAATCTTGATTTGATATCATTTTTAATGGCGACAGGGTATATAATAAGTATGGGTTTATATTTATTGTTTGTCTAAAATATATTTAATGCTATTTAATATTATAGTTTTTTAATATTTTAGGAATTTAATATTATTATATTACTAATTCTGTGTTTAATTATTAAATAAGTATTTAGAAATCTATTATTAATCACTAAAACATGTAAGCTAGACATAAATATAGTAAATAAATAATATATTATTATTAATTCCCAATTAAATATTTTATAAAATTGAGGGAATCATTAAATAATAATAATCAAATAATGGGTATAATTTATCATATTATTATTAAGATATAAAAATCAACAGCTCTTATAGATTTATAGTGTCATTTAACTTGGTTGTTAAATTGAAAAATTACTTATAAGCTAAATATTTTATTTAATTATAGTGTTTAAATATGTTTAAAATATGAATAAAAAATTTGATATGAAGAATGAAATGATTAATCTTTCTTTGGAAATGAATTATATTTCTGTATTTATCTTTTTTATATTTTAAATTTTAAATATAATAAAATATTACTTTTTCTAAATGTTTAAGATTATTGAAATTAATTTGTAAATTATATAATCTTTTAATTGCAAATTATTATATATAATTCATGAATAAGCATTAATTAGTTTGATAATAAAATTTGCGTACATTATCAAAGTACAACAAATCTCTACAATTCTTATAGAATAGTTACTAAAGTTAAAATAAGTTAGTGATAAATAAACCCAAATAATATAATTAAAAAAATGTCTGTAAAATAGTTTTTGTAAGATAAAAAAGATTAATATAAAGATTAGTTAATATCTCTTGAAGATTTTTCCCTTATCCTGAATGAACTAGGGTAAATTGATTAAAATTCTCAGCTGGATCAAGACATTTACCCCGAACTATATTAATCAATACAAGAGTCTCAAAACAATGAGATAACTATTGGTATAATAATATCATTTATTATTGAATTTCTAATAAAAGAACGTCAGTCTATAATAAATGCAAAATATCAAAATTAACTTATCCGATAATCAGAAATAGGTAATTAATTTTTATAACTATTTTTAATGGAAAATTCTATTTTCTATAGAATTATTTATTTCCACATTGCATAAATAATAATTTTGTTTATAAAAATAAAACTAGGCTTCTAGCAGTCTTAGATATAGTAAAACGAAGAAGATCCGAATCGATGGAGAAAAGATTTAGATCCGGATCAGTTGACTGAATTTAAACGTATTTTTTCTCTCATTCAAAACGACGATAAAAATGTGGACAGTGTTCCCTTCTCTAATGTCGAGCAAAGATGCAGGGAATTAAACCCATCTCAAATAACTATAAAATTGTTCGAGTCGTTGAAAAGAGAAAATGAGGACCGATTGTATTATGAAGATTTCTTTAAGCTCATTAGTGAACTGGAAATTAATATGTATAACAATTTTTAAATGATCGGAGACAATAACATACAATAGATGGACCAGAAGGAATAGGAAGAGGGAGAAAATAATGATAAAAATTAAGAGAAATTCAGTGTCCTTCAAATACCCACGGAAGAAGATGATGGCGATGATTTGAATTCCAGGTCAATGAAGCAAAAAATTGTCTAAGGAAATATGAAAAACTAAATGGATAATTTCAATTATCTGTACAGATAAGTTGATATGTGTAACACCTAAATCAAAGACAAGAGAATTGTTTAAACAGTAACTGCATAAGTTATATATTTTATTATAAATTTGGTAACTAAAAATTTTATAAATTAGGGATTGAAAGAGATTTTGAAAATATCCCAGATTCTAATGAAAATATGAAGCAATTAGGATAAGAGTATAACGATTTAGAAGCTTTAATAGAAGAAAAAGAACTCTAAATGGAATTTTAGCAATAAAAAAATATAGTTTTGGAAAATGATTTGAAAAGTAAAAAAAATAAATAAATAAATAAATAAATAAATAAATAAATAAATAAATAAATAAATAAATAAATAAATAAATAAATAAATAAATAGATAATAAAACTTATCAATTATATATTTAAATTCTATATATATAGGATTGGAAGAATATAGATAAAGTTTAGAATACAACTGTGATTAATATGTATAGGATTTGGATAATCTAGATTCATTGCTATAAGAAAAGGATATGATAATTAATAAATAGCAGCAGCAAGTAAAAGATACCTTAGTTTTAGAAAACAGGGTTATTCTTCTTTAAGAAAGAATAAAGGAGTTAGAAGAAAAAGAAAAGAAATTGCAATCCGAAAGAGACGAATACTACAACAAAAATTTAAGAATAATTGAATACAGTGAAAAAAAGGAAAAAGAAGAGCAAGAAACCTCTGTAATTTAAAAATAAATTTATTTAATTTTAATTTATAATTTATTTACTTATAACTAAAATAATTATTAAAACGATTTCTTAGGAATTTATCTACGATACTCCTGAAAGATCAGGTAAAAACGGATCTTAAAAGCAAATAGATTACTTAATATAGGAAAACAAAAAACTGTAAACGATTTTGGAGGAAAGAGAAGGTTAGGTTAGCTCTATCAAAAAGGACTTACACGTTTAAGAAGAGTGTGTTATAGAGCAATCGGAAGAAATAAACATGCTTAAACAGAAATTAGCAGACATAGAAAGCGAAAAAAGAATTTTTGGAGGAGAAACGAGATAAACAATAATGCAAAAGAATGCAGACAGAAAATCCTTTATGCCTCGGCCATCATAAGCGAGAATAACAATGGGGTGGAAACCAACAAACAATTTCGAATCAGGGGAAAATACGCCTTTAGGGTAGCTCTTTATTAACTAAGTATTTTATACCAATGCGTTATAATTTAATTAAAAAGCCGTCCTTCTATGCAATAACAGCTTTTCTTAATGAGATAGTCTCAGGTTTAAAGTGCCATCAATAATTAAGATCAAAATAATATGAAATTTAACAATAGTTTATGGCAAAATTAAATAAGCGAAGATGAAGAAAACTACAGAGAGGAAAACATAGAAGAGATAGCCACAGATTAGCCTTAGAATGATATAAATTGGAGTGAAATTACCAAAAGTTGGGTCAAAAATAAAATCAGGGAAAGTATAATGGTAAACTGATATTTTAAATTTAAAAAAAATGTATTAATTTCTTTACTATGGCTGTAATTAGGTTAAGTAAAACCAAAAGAATAAATAAAATGTTCAATTCAAATTTTGTAATTTGACGAAGCAGCCTTGTTCGCGAGAGATTATTTAAACCTTAGAGAATAGGAGCCAATTAAGCAAATAATTAACAAGTTCGCCGATGACGATCTTGAAGATTCTATAAATTTGAAGTCTTTCAGTGATTATATTTATAGGTATGGTGTTATAAAAATATAAATAAATAATTACTTTTTTTTAAAATCTATTTGTGAACAATTGACAAAAAGGATAAATCAAAAGGAAAAGAGAGAAAAAAGAATCATTTTTATCACAAATATGAATATCTACATACTCCACCCCAACAAAAGCTACAAAGTTATCAGAAGAATCAGTCTGGAAAAAGTAGAAAAAATTACGTTTTCTGAAACCTCTTCTTCGCTCTGTGCCATACATGTGAAGGGCGAATACGACTATTTGATAGACATTTACAGAAGAACCGAAATGAATTTGTATTTAATTGAAGTTTTTAAAGAAAGAAATCTTCCCAAATACAAAATGGAATTCTAATACGATTTCAACATCAAATTCAGAGATTAACACACGACTTCTGTTCAATAAATGAACTAAAACAATCTTTTAAAGCAATATGAAGGAGCCTATAAAGGTATATAAGAATTGGGCCAATTACAAAATTAATTTAAAAGCCGTATTATTATAAAACACAACGTAATACATATTTTAATTTTATGAACAGACGCCAAATACATCGGATTCTTATAAATGTATAAATGGTCGTTATTTGGAACCTCTTGGGTTGAGAAATTCATCGTTTTATCTTAAATCGGAATTTTAGTTTTTGATGAGCCTGGTAAAAGTAATTCCCTCCTTATTCCTGTTTCAGGGTAAATAAACAAAAATTAACTTCTATTGATATATTGATTGATTTAAATGAATACATACTCACATTTAATTTGTATTTAAAAATAGAGCCCATTTGTTTATGAATCCTCATGGAGTTGCGAAACCTTTCAGTTTGAAAATATGTTATGCTGAAACAGATCAGGAGTATATATTCTTAGCAAAATCTAAATCTGATTAAGACGCTTGGTATGATGCTATTCACAAAGTAATTCTTTTTTTATTTATAGTATATTTTTATATGTACATTTAATAAGAAAAGCATCACTAATCAATACATTTATTTAGGTGATAATTGAAAGTCTTAATAGCAATTAAGTAGGGAAAGAAGTGTAAACATATAATTAAGCTGAAAAAAAGGAGAAAGAAAATATTTTAATTGACTTATGATCGCGGAATAATTTAATTTTATTATAATTATAAAACTTATTTCTTTTAAAGAGTAATATATATATAGTATATTATTTACTCTTATTATTTCCTTTATTATTTAATTACAAATACAATATATACATATATTATATTTACTATATGCTTAATAAATTAATTAATTAATCAATTAATTTTGTGGGTAATTCAAATTCAAATTTCGTTATGATTATATTAATTAATTACTTAATTACATACATATATAATAAGAAATTAATTAAATAATGTGAGACACTTCTCTTTTATTTTTAATTAAAGGGGAATTTTAATTAATTTCCTAAGACGAACACTTGCAGAAACTACGAACGCGCGCAGGGAACACTTAGTTTCGTTCTAGGCGGAGGCAAAAAGAGATAAGGAAATTCAGAGTTGGCAACTGAAGAGGCTTGGCATACTGTGGCATTGGCATTGGCAAAAATGACGAACTGATCTGGGGCTTTATCTTGATTTATCTAAATGCTATTAACAACCAATATCTTATCGTAATATAAACAATCATTGTCAATTTATATTCTAATTTTAACTCTTTCTTAGAAAAACAAATGCAACCCATTAATGTTTTTGATAAACGACGAGAAAAATGACGAAATCGGGGGGAAAATGACGATTGATGAAGATGACGAACGGACGAACGGTCGGATTATTTATAAGGATATCTCAATTAATATTTTTTTAAAACTCCAATAGGTAAACAACCCCGAAGAACTGAAGAAGAAGAAGAAAATAATGCAATAAATGACGAGGAGG
Source organism: Miamiensis avidus (assembly GCA_037039885.1). Classification (NCBI taxonomy): domain Eukaryota; phylum Ciliophora; class Oligohymenophorea; order Philasterida; family Glauconematidae; genus Miamiensis; species Miamiensis avidus. The sequence continues at coordinate 223,114 of JAWVGU010000170.1, forward strand.
GAAAAAGTGTATGCGGAAGAGAAGACTTTGCTTTGCTTTGCTTAATTTTACGGCGTTTGATCAATCGAATTGCAGAAGGAAGTTTTATTTTACTATTCTATATAAATCCCTTTAAATTTCCTTTTCTTTCTTTGTTTTTTTTATTAGGAATGCTACACAGAAGAGAAAGCGAGGGTCCTGTAGTCCTTTCCTGCGGTGAGTCATCAAGTCCGACATTCTAATGTGTGCCCCTTCCGTTTTTTATTACACGCCGAAACCATTCAACATGCTACAACGAGTTTTTAAATCCTTTCGGTTATACGACGAGGGAAGGAGGCACTAGAAAAGGAGCCCAAATTTTGCTGGCTATCGAGGAATTGGATTATAGTCGAATATCCCGGAGTGTTGTGGACCCGCACAAAGATGGGATATTACAGAAAAAAATTTGATGAGAAATCTTTGATTGAGTTTTTAATAAATCATCCACAATACCCTACTACAGAGATACCATAGAATAAGTTTTTCTTTAAAACTAAACAATCAAAGACCTTATCAAATTTATTCTAAAAAAAAATTCGCGGTGGGGTTCGGATAAATTTTTTTTAAAAAACATTTTTAACCTGCATTTTTTTAATTTTCATTTTTAACCTGCTTTTTTTTAATTTTCATTTTTTAACCTGCATTTTTTTAATTTTCATTTTCTAACCTGCTTTTTTCATTTATTCATTTTTTCATTTCAAAAATTTTCAAAAAGAATTAGACAAATTTTTAATAATTTTTTTACTTTTTTAAATTGGTGGATTTTTTTTAAACATTTTTTTTAAAACATTTTTTTAAACATATTTTTTCCAGGGGGGATTTTAAGATTATGGCACTTTTTTTTTAATTTTTTTTTCCAGGGGGAATATAAAAGACTATGGCACTTTTTTTTTTTTTTTAACCTTTTTTTATTATTATCCAGTCGAAATGGGAGAGATCCGCACAGAGTCCAAAAAAAAAACCAGGGAAATATTAATTTCACGACATTTCGAGACCCCGCTTCCAGACAGAAGTTTTTAAATACAGGAAACTGCATTGCGCGTCTGGATTCCGGGTTTTGGGATGAATAAAAAACCTCTGACCCTTAAATGCGAGTGAGGTGGCAGGTGAGGAGCCTGTCTTCTGTGAAAAATTCGAAAAAGGACCTCTGCTCTGAAAGCCTGAACGGAAAAAGGCGAGTAAGAAAAGCCGAATACTCCCAAAGTAGCTTAATTCTCTTCCCTTTTAAATTAACAGGTCTAATGACTCCCAGAGGGATCGGATAGGGAACGGCAAGGGTTAAAAAATAAAAAATATAAATGGAATGCTCCTCCATCTAAAATTATAAGCCCAGACTATGCCCTCCACCCTTCCGTCCCAATACCTAAGGGGGTGTTTCGAAGCAGCAGCAGCAGTAGTAGTTAAGGGGGGTGTTATATATATATAAAATCTTTCAAAATTTCATTTACCGCTTAAATGCGAGACCTATATCATATAAAGGTTTTATAAACTTATAAAAATACCGTCATATAAGGCGAGACCATATAAACGCTATTTATAAAGCGTAGGTTTATATAAAAAATCAAATATAAACCGTCTTATAGGCGAGAAATAAAAGCCCATAGAGGCAAAATAAATAGCTTTAAAAGCTAATAAAAGCTGGCCTCTTGAACCATGCCTTAAGAGCTGGCAAACAGGTCTAGCAGTAAAGCAGGCTCTTAGGTCTCGCTTCAAAAGTGCAGGCTTAGAGCTTAGACTTTACTATAAACAGGAGTCAATTCCTGAATCTCTTTAAATGAGATTGAAAATTATTGACTTAAATCTTTCATATTGATGATACTCGTTTTATTTATTTTAAGAATTATTATTTTTATTTTGAATTTATCATTTATAAATATAAAATTATTAATTTTAAAATTGAAAAAAAAAATTTTAAATTAATTTTTAATTTATATATATAAGATGAAGAATAATTGTTTATGTTAGGAAAATTTATTTATTATTTTATATAATTCTGATAAAATATTAATTGTTGTCTATATTTAGTTTACCTTATATATTTTTATTGAAATATTATTAATTTTAATGTTAATTATGTGTAAAAAATTTCTTTAATCAAAATCTGCAATTTTTTATTGAATTAAATATTGCTTATTATAATAGAATTTAGTGAAAGCTATACCTTATTAATTATTAGATAATATCAGTCAATTCTATAAATTAAGGCATTATTTACTATATATAAAAAATAAAAGTACTATTTCAACTATTTCAAATGAATTTTCAAATATCCCCTTAAAAAGTAGAAGAAACAGATTAAGAAGATGACCTATTTATAAATATGGGGGCGAGTTTACAATTATAAAAATTCAGCAGTGATATAAATTCGCTTTAAAAAACAAGAAAAATTTCCTACCAAATACAAGTCACCAAAAGCACAGAAAATTAGACTCAAAAATTATAAAATGAAGGAAACACATAAGTATTTGAAGAAGTGAGAGAAAAAAAGATATCTGACCATATTTCATTAAATAAATTTATTATTTCTGGGGCTGGGAACTCCCCCGAACAAAAGAAAAGTAGAATATTGAATTAAAATAGAGATAATTTAAAAGAAAATGGGTCTAATGAATAGTAATATCAAATAATCAAATGGGCGAAATTCTAAGAAGATTTGAAAAAATACTATTTGGTATTAGAACATGGTAAATGCAGTTATTTCCTGAAAAAATTATATTACAATTTTTTTACAATTAAATTAAAGAAATTCTCTAATATAAATTATTTTTAGAACACAAAATTTAAGAAGATTTGATTAATTAACTAAAAACTACATATATTACTTATATGGAAGAATATTTAAAATACAAAGATTTGCTTCAAAAAAGACTGCAAGAAGCGTGTGGGATTCCTTTGAATAAATATGCTTCTTTTGAATATAAAAAATAGTTTAAAATTTTAGAAATTAAAAAAGATAAAAAGTAATAAAAAATGTTTTATCAATTTTATAACAAAAATTCAAATTTTCTAATCAATTTTTAATTTATTAGATTTTCGCGTTGTATAGAACCCCTGGTTTCTATTCTAAAATTTCTCTAATAGAAACCGTAACTTCTTGCAAAAATGATATACAAAAAAGACTACGCCTTAAATAATATAGACCGATTAACAGAACAAATTAATAGTTATTTTTTCGAAAAATTATTTCGTTCAGAATCAGACATTTTCAAGTTTTTGGCACTACTATTTAAAGTATGTATATTTACAGTTTTTATTTGCGAATTAATTTTAAATTTTTATTTCTTATCAAAAAGTATGAAATCGAAGGCATAGAAACGATAAACGATTTAGTTGATTTATTCCAACTTAAAACGAATAGAAGACTTAAATTAACAATCAAATTTCTACTTAACTATACCACTCGTATTGAATGCAGTCACTTCATTTCATCAGTATTGAAAGACTCACTTGGCTCAATATTGACAAACAAGTAGAAAATTTCATTAAATTTACAAGAACTTGTCGTAAAGTAAATAGAGAAAAAAAACAAAAATTAGAAAATAGTAGCAATGGTAACCTTCATAATCACCTTCGAAATTAAGTGGGCTTCATGTCCCACGTCGTTCATTCCTAAGGAGATCATGCAAAATAATAACTATATAATTCTCATTTCCACGACTAAATTATAGTTGATGATAGCCATAATATTCGCATGTCAACCTAAATTGACAACGATAATAGTATGGTCACACAATAGTAGTCCTAAAAAGAGTAAAATGCTAAAAAGAAAAAGTGGCACAAAAAATTGTTTAAAAAAAGCAAAAAAAATTAAGAAGAAACTGTGGCTTAAATTCCTGTGCTTAAACAACCGTAATAGTAGTAATAAAGTATTGAGTAGTAGTAATAATAGACCAATAATTTATTAATTGATTAAAATAAAAATTCTAAAAAACTGTAAAAATAAATGACAATTCCTACAAGAGGATAATCTCTATTATACCAAGGCTTAGCACCAAATCAAGGTACGGAATTTTTCATAAATAGAGAATCTTGTATTTAAAAAAGCTCAGTTCTAGGGGAAAGTGTATTTTTATAAAGGTAGTAAAGCGTATCAGATGAAAATTTTGATTAAGAGCCAGAACTATAGTAATTAATATAATCCATCCATAATGTGGTAATTTTTAACATTATAATAAATTAATATTCATACTTTGTTTAAATAATTTGAAATAATAAAATAAAAATAAGGATGAACTGGATTTAGATATTAGTACTGCAATGGTTGTAATACAAAAAGTGAGAAGTCAGGTGGCCATAGTTAAATAGTAGGCCCTGGAAGTTATTGATAAAATAATTGACAACGGCCCTTACTTTCCTAAAGGACTAAAAATCCTTTGCTCCATAATTAAGGTGCAAATATAGAAAAAATTTCCCAACATTGAGTTTAGCAAGATCCAAAAAATATTTTCCATTTTTTTATTCGATAGGTGGATAATTCCCTGTAAATTTTAACCAATTTTAAATAAATAAATAAATAAATAAATAAATTTCTTTTTACTTATTTCATTTGTTTCCTTTTTTATTAGATTCTCTTGAAGAAATGTCAAGGAATGCAGTAAGTCAAAGCAACAATAATGCCATGCTCAACTTTAATTCGATCTGGAAGGTTATATAAAAATGCTTTGCGCATGAAAAATTTGTGGACGATTTCGTGCTTGAACAGCTCAATTCTTTCATAGATTAGTAACAGAAAAAAATTCGACTCTTTTACGAAAATTTAATGAACATAGATAAGCGGTTCGTTATCCAGTTCCTGGACAAAATAGAAGAAAACCAACTATCGTAAGAAGGAGTGGATTCTGCAGATTACGACCAAATCCTGAACATTTGTCTAGGTAGCGAGCAAGTATCACAACTACTAGAAATAGTGTACTCAAATCAAGAAGACTTCGAAGGACTCAGAAAAAATGTCGGAGAAGATGTTTCACTGTAATTATTATATTTAAAATAGATTTTTGTTTCCTTTTTTAGATTATGTTATTGTATTTTTTTAGAATCATAAAATAATGTGAATAACATAAAATGTTTTCTCAAGGCAAAAATCGATTGTATTTCTGGGTTTTTGAACCAAATAGTGAGCAAATTGGAGCCTATTCTGATACAATGTTTAAATAATAAATCACCAAGCATATGAATAAGGAGGAGATATATGTAACTAAACTAAAAAATAATATGGTCAACTTTTTACTTGAAATTGACAGCATATTTACCTATTTGAAACTGAAAAATAATGCAGAATTTACAATGGAAGATTTACTATTTTTAGTAACAATAAATCTTTATCATAAAATAAATTATTTAATTAATTAAAAATTGCATTTAAAAGCATTAAGAATAGTTTTAAACGAAACAAGTATTTACTTAAAAAGAAAAACAGAAATATAAAATTCCTCCACACCTTTATTCGGGATATTTAATCAATTTATTGCAAAAGCTGCCAAAAAATTATAGAGTAAATGATATGGAATTAGTTTTGACTAATTTGGAAAAATAAGTTGTCGAAAAATATTAGTAACATTGAATTCTTTATTTCCCCATTTAATTTTTAATTAATAATTTTTAGAAATTCTTTCTCGAAAATGCAGGGTTTTAAATAAATTGCCTATAACAAAATTAGATACTATAACGAAACAACTTCCTTAATCAAAAATTTAAACGAAATTTTGATCAGAAAAACTTACAAACAAAATGTCTTAAAATTTATACAAACTGAACCTATTGAAATCATTATTACCTATGACAATAATTACGTGAAAATTGAAAAAGACATAACCTACCAAAAGGTCCAACAGCTAAAGTAAGATATTGAGTTTTTAAATCAATTAGTTCCAAAAGATTCTCAGAAAAAAAAATAAGTCAATAAAACTGTATTTATCAACGATACCAAAAAAAAAATTAAAAAGTGCCAAAATATTTTCGAGTAAAAAAAATAATAAAATTACACATTAATATTAGAATATTATCTGCAATTTTGTTTATTTTATTTAGCTTTACACAGGCAATGGAAAAATTGGCGGTCGTCAAAGATGCTCTAAACAACGGGCAATACTCGGAAATGGTGAACGAATGCTTTTGCACTTTTTTAGGACTCGTGAATATTAAATTGAAAGAGGTTTTTCCTGAATAAAGTTCAGAAATCCACGAACTGTTATACAAATTGATAGAAAAATTTATAACACGAGAAATAAAAAATTTGTATTTAATTTTATTCGACTTAAAAATCTTACTCAGTGTAGTGTTATTTTTTATATTTATTTTTTAATTTAAAAAAGAACTGAAAAAAATGGACCGAATGTCTTTGATGACCAACTGAGCAAAAAAATCCAAAGTCTTCAATTCCTGACATATGAACAATTGGATATTTAGAAATGCAAATAAGAGAATCAATTATGGGAGAATATAGGTTTAGAGTTGTAAAAAATAGACAAAGAGAAATCTCCACTGGAACAACTTATACTACTCCACAATGTGATTTAGAAAATTCACTCGGTGCTGCATTTAAGTGGGTTTGGAGAATCTGGGGCAGATAATTTAATTCCTATTTTTATAAAAGTGCTATTGGTTGCAAATCCTTACAGATTAAATACTCATATCAAGTAAATAATATTTAATTGCCTAATAAAAAAAACACAAAACTAATAATTTTATATGACTATTTATTACATAGCTTAATTAAATGTCTGATTAATGTATAGAAGTGGCAAAACGAAAAAGTCTACTATGGCTTTACCGTTTTGTAATCCTCAATTGAATATTTAAAATAATTAGATCATACGAAGCTGAAAATGTCTGAAGAAGAGTTTAAAGAGTAAATTTAAATATTTTTTTTTAATTTAATAAAATTATAACAATTGAATAAAATTACATTTTAGATTGCAGCAATAATCTCTGAATAAGCAGAGCTATTCGTTTTGATTTATTGGCGAAAAACTCTATATAACTATAAAAAAGTAATTTATTTAGTGAAAACCCTAATCCTTATCAAAATTAGTCATAAATTAAGTCTGATAAAATTATATTTAAAATATATCATTCATTATATACACTAACTAACTTTATATATTTATTTTGTTCTACACTAATTTAATTCTCTTTCTATTACTTATTTATTTTTTACATAAAAACCTTTGAATTAAAGAAGTATTCATATCATTCGGCAAATTATAGAATAAAATAAAACATCACATGGAAAAAAATAACAAATAGTATGACCAAACCCCTAAATTAAAAATACTCCAGGGATCGGAATATGCAATTGACTAAAATATAATTTTAGGAAAAGGATCTTAAGGTAAGGCATTTTGATTTAAAAATTAGTCAATATTGCATTTACAAGCCTTTATTTTTAGGAGTCGTGTATATGGGATATAATATAAACAATTTTGATGAAATTTATGCTGTAAAATAGATTTCTTTGAATTCTAAAAATCCCAAAGATCAAGAAATGATGATTAAAACTATCCGAGGGGAATTAACAAAGATATAATTTTTAAACGAAAACAACAATATTGTCCGGTATCAGGACATCACTTTAAAAAGCATGAATAATGTTTATATGTTAATGGTAATTTCATATAAAAATATCATTTGCTATTGAAAGTAACTCATTATATCTCGGTTTTTAAAGGAATATTGCAATTAAGGCTCATTATAAGATTATGTTAGGAAACTTGGATCAATATCAGAAAGTTTTATAAGAAAATTTATTAGAGATTTTCTTAAAGGCTACAACAGTCTTCTGCAATGTGGCATAGCTCATAGAGACATTAAGCCCGTAAACATTTTGTGTCATGATGGGAAATTTAAATTAGCAGATTTCGGACTTTTAGAAACAATGTATGAATTAGAACAAAAAAATAAAATCAATAGTAATTGCTAATTGTAAGGGACCATTTTGTATATAGCTCCCGAAATCTGGTTATAATAAACAAATGCAGTATTTATATATTTATTACCATTAATTTATGATTTAAATATCATATCATATATCTTAGATTAAATTTATTTTTAGAAATATCAAACAGCTGATATTTTTTCTTTGGGAGTTACTCTATATTGGCTTAGTTTTGCGGATTTTAATGATGATTCTTGCTAAATTAATAAATCATAAAATCCTTTTTTTATAAAGAACAATATTAAAAATATCAGCATTAATTAAATACAAAATATGTATGAATCCAAAGAAAATTAAAAGATTGATTTTAAAGATATAAAAATAAAAAACTAAAGGGTAAAATTTGAAATATTTTTAAAGCACTGTTAGTTTTAATCATATTTTTAAAATAGAGCAGCGAATTGAAATTACTTATAGCCCAAATGCTTGAAATTAATCCACAAAAAAGAATTACTTGGGAATAACTCTACCAACATCCCATATGTAATTAGTATAACGATTTAATATAATCGAGATTATTGAATAAATCGTATCTTAAAATGTCAATGGTATCAAAATTTGTTTTTATAATACTTTGGATTAACTTTTTATAAATAAAAATGTTTAGAATTAAAAGCCGCAGAATTTGAACAGATTAGTTCGACAATCTGATTTTTCCATTGATAATATTAATGACCAGTCTTAAGTATATATTCAAACAGCGGAGTAGCTTTACGTAGAGGTGAAGGAAGTGGAAAATGAGAAGGAAACTTTTAATTTTCAAAGTTTATAAAATTTTCAGATTGGTACCATGCTTCAATAATCCTAGCAAATAATACAATACAAAATGAATTGCTTCAAAATATATGACAGTATTGTGAATAGATTTATATATATTATTGAAAATTTTAAGCCCAGGAGGGTAGTTGAGCAACAGCAGTAATATAATTTTTGGGCTTAATCTTAAGAGGGTTTAAATTTTGTGTACAAAGAAAATAAGACCTTTATTGAGACATACTATAAATTCATAATTATTCTTTGCGAATATTAAAAAATGAAGTTAACTTGTTTCTAAAATAAACTAAGCAGGTATATAGAAAGAGAGTTTATAAGGAGTATTAATAAAAGTGAGGAGGAAAAAAATAAATATAGTAATTATTCGCTTAAGTGAAAGTATCAAACAAATTCCGACTTTTTTAAAAAGCGATCACTCTGGATATCAATGATATTTCCGCATTTATAGAAAATATAACCATTTTTTACAATATGGAAAGTGAAATAATTTACCAAACCTAGGAAAATGCTTAGACATTTTTAGAAAATGTTTAAAATTTAAAATAAACGGGCTTCAGCAAACTAATACTAAAATATATCGAAAATATAATAAAACAATTTAACATTATTAGTGATAGTGCCAATTATAAAGACAGTAATTTTGAAAGTCAAATACAGGCCCAGATAACAGCGAAATTTCTCATAGAATTGGAAAAACTGCATAAGAATTAAATATAGAAATCTTAGGCAAGCATTATTAAAACTATTCAATTTAGAAACAACCCAGAAAAAATCCTTAGCTATTATGAAAATTTATAAGAATGGAATTCTGGAGACAATGTAATACTAGATGCTAATTTAATTAATGAATATTTAAATAAAAGAGTAAAATTAATATTAGAATTAGATGAGTGACTAACTAATTAACTACAAAATATTATTTTTTTATATATTTTTAAGCAAATTTTTCATATCATATAAATATCAGAAAACTACTTATTATTTATTAAATAAAATTTTTCTATATTATAATATATAGGAGACTTATCATCACTCACTATAGATTGAATAGCTACTTACCATAGTATTTCTTTTCTATAACTTTTATAATTAACTTTTATAGCAAGTAACATTTTCATTATTTAATGTCTTATAAGTTTTTCCTAAATAACATGTTAAAATATTTATCTTTTTAAATAGTTATTCTCAGCTTATTTTAAATTATTAAACTGTCTATTAAAATATAATTATTTTAATATATAAAATTGTTTTATTTTTTTAAAATGTTGTTTAAAAATATGATACACAAATCGGAGACAGTATTGGTTAATATAAAAATTTTTATTAATTTTAAATAGCCATATTTTCATTGATCTCATACTTAATTAGTTTTCTCTTTTATTTAAATTTTAATTTAAATAAATTATTATAAAATCAATGATATTAGTAAAGAATATTACTCAAAATTAATACTGAGTTTGTTTACAGAAGTGAGCTATAAAATTTGATTTAAAATTTATATGCTAGCCTCATCATTTATATTATTCCATCTTTTGTTAAAATTAAATTATATATATTATATGGTATTTGAAGTAAATTATTATTTTAATTAATTACCGCAAAAATAGAGATAATTCTTTCAATTGTTTTTATTTTTTTAAAAACGAAATAAGAAATTCAATTTCTTTTGAAGAAATTAATGATTCTCTAATTAATATATATATTAACTACTATAATATAGTATTTATAATATTTAAGTTATATATAGTTGATTTATTTACGAAGATCTTATCAATATTTTAGTAAACAAATGGCTACTTTATTTTGCTTAATTTATTTCTTACAAAAAGCGATAATTTCTCTTTTGGGTATCGAATTCTTCATCATTTTAGCTTTTTATGATAGTTGTAACTTTTCTAATAATAAGGAGGCTTAAAAAGAAAAATATACCATATTTGTAATTAGTAGGTTTCTTCTTGTTTTTAAGTTTCCTCCATATTTTAGAAAATAAATTTATAAAATAATTATTACAATATTTAATAATTTAATGTGATGTATTATATTTCTGTAAAAGTAAAAAATTTATAAAATATTTTGATAAAGTATATAAAAAATAATAAACAAGTGGAAAAAATATATATAACTGATATTTTAGGAAAAATTATATTTAAATTATATCAGCGCTCATATCTACTTTTTATCCCTGAGGTGTCATTAACTCCGCTATTATTTAAGCTAGCAAAGTAAACTGACTAAAATATTAAAAATTTAATATAATAACAAATAATATATCATGTAAAAAGAAAGAAAAAATTACTTAAAGATTGTTTTGCTAACTTATCATTCCTTAACTATCATTAATATAATTTTTAATGTTGTACACGATTCCTCTATATTTTCATCTTCATCATATTAACCTCTAAGTAAATTTAATTTATTGGTACTGGAATTTAGACTTAAATCTTAATCCCTACTTATTTTCTGATACTAATGGTGTTAGATCTTTTTTCTGAAAACTTACTTTATTTCTGTATTTTTTATAAAATGTAAACTTAAAAAACAAAATAAAATTATTTAAGTGTTAATTTACATGAGGTAATTACTAGCTTTTTTTCCTAGTTGGAGTGACAGATTTAAGCAACATGTTATTTATACTCTTTTAAGATTGAGTATCGAAATTTATTGAAGAATCTATGTCTTACTATCCTCCTTCAGTTTGATATTAGCTTAATAAAGTTTATATTTTTACTGTTGATTTCGAATGCTTTAGTTTATTGTATTTATTGTTTGCAAAATTTTTTATATTGCTATTTTATAATTCCATCAACTATTCCTTACATTTATTAATTTATTTGCGAGTTAGTCTTAAACTAAACGATTTTATTACGAATTCTACATTATTCCTTAATAAATATGAAACATTTTAAATATTTATATTAATAAAAATATATCATTATATTACCATGGAAAATAGCATTCATAATCTTTTAAAACGTCAAATTCTATTATTTCCCCATCATTTAACATATATTAGCAATTCAAGTCATTATATTGCTAACTATTTATAGATCCACTCTAAGTATTAATCATTTTTGTACATTTTCATTTTGTTATTTAATAATATCTTTTTTTATAGTTTATATTTCTGAAATTAAAATTTTCTGCAATTCATTTATCTAATTTTAATAGAGCTATCCAGTTTATTTATTATTTTTTGGGGTTCCATCTGAAATTAGGCTTAGTCCTTGTGCTCCTTGTAAAAATAGAATATATTTGACTTTTAATATGGAAAAATTATATTTTATCCAAATTGTTTACTTTTTTTCAATAATTTTACTCTATTTCCTATAAAACTAGAAACTCTTGTAGATCTCCGCCTTTTTTGGGGACATAACTGTATAACTACATCTTAGGCAGGCTTATTTATATTTGGTGTGTTAGGGACACCATTATTTAAAAACTAAGAATTTTCTAATTAACTGTCTGGCTCACTTGTAATTGTGCTTGCGTGTCTGAGAGATCTTTGGGATCTTTATCTACCTATTGTTTTTTATTAAGGCATAGGCTTTTGCTATGGAGTATTTTCAATTATCTAAAATGAAAACTATTGTTGATTTGAACCAGGAATCATATAAGGACTTTACATTGAATTTAAATTACTTTTTACATGTGCCATCGAATTATCTTTTATATTAACAATTATTGTTTATAATAAACATTTTATTTATTTTAAATAAAATTATATACTCGTATTATTTCTTTATTAAGTTCTTTAACTTTCGAAATATGGAAAGTGTACCATTTCACTTTCATTCTACAGTTATTGTTCAGAAATTTTTTCGCTTTCAAAAAAATTTTCCTAATATTCTTATATATATTCTACATTATCTTCATTTAACTCTATTATACACTCATAAATATCTTAATAGTTGGCTAGCGAGTGAAAATGATTCTTATCTCCTCTTAAAAATGTTTTTCTTTACGAATATGTTTAAACTTTCATTTTACCTTGTATTATTTACATTTAGTATATTATTATCCAAAAATATTTTTGTAACTTTATAGAATATTACCTATTGTGTTATGTTTATCCAAAGTTAAGTGGAGATAGGGGCACTATTTGATTTAATGTTTAGTGGAATTACATGATTAACAGCTCATATTTAATTTATCATAATTTTCGAGAAATTATATATTATCCTATTCAAAGTTATATATTTAGTAAAAATATAATTTAAGTAAATGGTTTATAAAATTAATACTTTTATAAAACAAAATCTTTCATAGTCAGGCTAATATTATTGCAATAAATTGATAAAATCTTATCTTTCAATTTTTTAAAAAGTACAAAAGTCAAGGCATCTTATAGATATTGGCCTCTTTTCCCCAGTGAAAAATTACTCCGTTCCAAAGTATTCTCCAGTAGTTAAAGTTTAAATAATAATTTTGTTATTTTATTGGTTTGGTATTTCTCCCTCGAAATTTATTTCTACAACCCCCTTTTCAATAAAATAAAGTGCACATTCATCAGATGATTCATCCTTAAATATTTTTTCTTCTGGAGTGCATCTCCGTTCTTTTATTAATTATAAAAAAATGCCCTTAATAGAGTTAATTTCACAAATATAAAAAACTTTACCTTTAATAAGTGACACAGTTTGTTGTATTATATTGTCTGAAAATTATTAAAATATAAAAGATTCCTTTAAAGCTATTTTATTTGCTTCAACTAATAGTTTAGTACGCAAATTATCTGATAGATTTTTTATTATTCTGTCTTATTCTTGCTATTGATCTTCATCTATTTCACTATAATAATAATTTAAATATTCTTTTATTTGGTACTGCAAGTCTTGGTTCACATTTTTTTTATTCATATAACTCTTAATAATATACATTCTTTTTGCTCTTTCTTTTTCTGTTCTGTAAAATTCTTCAATTATTTACCCCACAGTTTGAATACTAGCAAAAAAAATGATTTATTTTAAAATATAAATACCAACATTATCTAAATTTTTATATTTTACCTATATGCAAATACACCACATGATATTAATTGTGTAAAAATTGCAATGGTTCTTTCATGAACAGTAACAGGAATTACATCCCCATACCCTACGGTTATCCTTTTTAATAATGTCAAATAAAATAATAATAATATTATTTTCTAATAATTTTGGAGTACATTGTAACAGTCATGTAATAGTATGCGTAAATGTATTAATCATACCAGGGAGATTTTAAAATATCCAAAGGAGTCATCCAGCATTTTCTACTAATTTCCTCTTACATAAATCCTATGTAGAGCCAAAAACATGCAAAAATATGCAAAATTATAAAAATTTTCATTAAAAGCTTCATAAGATTTAATAGATTTCTTATTTTAGGACTGAAATTAAATAGATTTTCGAATTCTATCACTATTTTTCCTAAGTGGCTTATTTGCAGAAAGAAAATCAAAAATACCAACTGGTTTCCATCTGAATAATATTTAGAGTGACTTTCAGAGTCCATATGACTTGTTTTATTTATTTAGTCCACTAAAAGAAAAAGAATGATAGTTGGTATAATTTCTGTGATGGTTGATGTGCGAAAATAATTTAATAGAATTTTTTTTCTAAATTAAAAATAATTAAGTCATTCATAAATAATTGATAGTGATGCAAATTAATAATTTCAAAATAAAAAAAAGTATATAAATTATAATAAAAATTTACCTATCAATTTAAATCAATCCCTTTTCATAATACCCTGTGAAACATGATAATATAATATCAATAACCAGTATTAAAGTAGGTATAATTAAATTAATTGCATAATTTTATTATTTACTATCAATTCTAGGATGGTATACAATTTATAAAGGTAAAACTGCAAAAATTAAGCTTATATTAAGCATGATAATAAATTTCCATACAATTTTAAAGTAATTTTAAGGCTTAATTATTGGGAAAAAGGAAAAGAATTTTATAAAATATGCATTTATTATGGTACAAGTTTTTTTGAAAAATTTTATAAAGTTTTGCCTCATTTTGTTGATTATTTATTTAGATTAATCAATATCTCCTTCTTATCCATTAAAATACGTACTATTATCTTATTTATGCAGTGGTTTATGCTGATATGATGGATCGGAATATATTTTTTTTGAAATTATATATTTTTCTAAACCAAAAAATTTTAATTAATATGGAGTTAATTTTCTAATCATATGAGATCTAGTTCTATTCAAAACTCTCTGCATTTACAATTTTATCATTATTCTTGTCAATAAATTACCCAAACTTAAATCTTGAATACTTGGATTACTTTACTTCATATTTAATGTGTGATTTGAGATAAATAGTACTGATTTTTCTAATGGCTTTTAAGATGAAAATATATTTTAAGTTAAATTATCGGAATTTTTGTTTGTTTTTGTTAAATAATTTCCCTTCGAATCTAGCTCTAAATTCCCAATATCTAGTTTGCTTGTAAAAGGCATCGACTTCTTATTTCTGCCTGATGATTAAATGATTGAATTCTAGTTACTATACTATTGCATATTAAGAATTATAAATATATTTTATTGTTTTTTATAGTTTAGTTTTTTTTAATGGGTATTTAATTAATTATAATAGTTTGATTAATATTTATTATTCTAAAATTCACTAACTTCCACCTAATATTTTATGATAATATCGGTATAGTGAAATGGGGATAAAACATTAAAATATTTATTTTTTATTTACAGTCCCTGAGACATAAATTGAGGGAAGTTAATACTTATACTAAATAAAATTTATATTTAATTATATTCCATCATAGACTAATCAATATATTTTTCAATAAAAAAATAATATGGTCATTTATTATAAATAAATAATATATGAAGTATTTTATAAGATTTTATATTTAATTTTTTAATTTCAAGCACTTAATTAATAATAATCATATTTCATTTAAATACTTTAATTTAAAAAATAAAAGAAGTAATCTTAATTAGTACATCATCTCTACAACTCTTTACATAAATAACCAAAATAAAAAATTATATATTTAATTTTTTTTTATTTAACTCTATTTTTATACAACGATCATATAATTATTTTTATTATATGAGTTAATAAATTTAATAGAGTTATATATATTAGAAATTATATTTTTATTTCTTTTCCTTTAAAATACATTTAATATTGTTTTATGTTTAAGAAATTATATTTTGATTTATATTCCTTTAAAATTAATTTTTAATAATAATATTATATGTTATACAAAATAACTTAAATATATGCAGTATAATATTATTCTATATATGATATATTTTAGATAACAAGCGTATAAAATAAGAATTTTTTTGGTATATTTTAATATAGTTTATATCAAAAATCAACTTTCAGTTTTGTAAGGGTCTGTAATCCAAGCGGTTAATTCACTATATTTATTTAATTATTCTAGTTTGTTTTTATTTATATAGATAAAAATTATATCTAATATTTTTAACTTAATTAATACTATCTCTAGCTAAAATATACATAGATAATAATTTAGTTTATACAAATGGGTGAATGCATTCTTATAAAAGGAATCACATAATAAACTAAGTAATAATGTGACTAAACTTTTAATTCTGCTTAATTTAAAATAAAAATAATAGATTACTAAATTTGCAATACGATGACACAATTAAATTAAACAATATAATATTTAATAACCATTTAAATAATAATACTAAAATTGCTAAAATTAAAAACTTAAACATAAATTTTCAGAGCATTTAATAATAATCAGGTAAATTGGATATATATCATACTTATAAATAGAAACTGACTATAAAATAAATAGATTTAGGAGGTTATAACTACTATATAAATAATTTTATTATTCTAATAATATTTAATTAGATTTTTTTTTTAAAAGAAGCTTCATTAAATAATATATTTAATGGAGATCTATTTAATAAACTATTTAGATACTTTTTAATACTATTTTTAAGAAAAATATGTTATTAATACTCTGTTAGATATTATTTTCAATAACAATAGTTTTTATTTTATATCATTTTTATTCTAGTAGTTTCCTACCTTATTGTATAAATTTGAATTTTAATATTTTTTATTTTTTTTATAATACAAGTATTATATTGAATAAATTTAACAATAAAATTAAATACTACATAATTATATAAAATATCATATAGAAAATAAATATTTTTTTTAATTTATTATTTAATTAAATTTAGTGTCGAAAAATGATTGAAGATAAATTAAGCTACTTGGAAAATAAAGATAAACTTCATAAAGACGAATTGTAAAATATTAAAAATAAATGCTAAGAGTTAGAAAGTGATTTAAAACCTATTATTACAAATACAATAACAATTGGAGGGGGTTGTTTTTGGTGCATTGAGGGTCTTATGCAAAGAGTTAAAGGAGTTCTAGATTGCAAGTAAAAATATAATATAATTTTATATATATAAAATTAAAATTTTATAAAATAAGATCAGGTTATAGTGGAGGACATTTAAAACACCCTACATATAAAGATATAAAAAGTGGGAAAACTGGACATGCAGAAGTTATTTCATTAACTTATGACACAACTTAAATTACTTATGCAGATTTATTATATATATTTCTTCATATTCATGACCCTACTACAAAGAGTAAGTACTTATTTTTACAAAAATAATTAATATATATTTTTTTTTAATTATTGATTTAATTTTGCAGATAAATAAATGTATGATAAGGGCACTCAATACAGATCTATTATTTTATACAATAATTCAGAAGAAAAATATATAGCATAATAAGTGATAAATTTAGTCTAAAAAGAAAATGTTTATAAGGATAAAATAATAACAGAATTAAAATAGTTTGATTAATTTTATGTAGCAGAAGATAGACACTAAAATTATTATAATTCAAATTCTGATGCTTCATACTGTAAAGTCATAATTGATCCGAAACTCTAAAAATTTATAAAATAATTCTCTGCAATTTAAAAAGAAGAATATTAATAAAAGAAAATTAATTAAAAAGCATTATGAAAATTAATAAATATATACTAATATATAAATAGAAAGAAAGAAAGAAATAAATATAAATATTAATGATATTACAATATTATCCTTTATAATTTAAATAGGAGTATTTTAATGATTTAATTTCTAATTATAGAAAACAATTCTTTTCAAACAAATATAAACATAATAGTAAACTTGGTTGACTATAGCAAATGTTAAAAATAAAATAATTTTAAAATAAGAAAATTATCAACCACAGGAGATGATAATTATATTTTATAATTGAATATATTTTAGACAATATTGATATATATCAAAAAATAGGTCAATACTATTTTCATTTTCTAAAATAATAAACAAGAAATTAAAATAGAGTTAAATCATATTCTAAATTTAGCTTTATTTTTAATTATTGAAATGTATATAATAAAATTTAAAAATGATTATAATAATTGCGTTTGTCTTAAACCTTTTCATAAAGAATAATGAAATTTGTATTTTTCTGAAGTTTATTAGTTTTTTTATAATATTTTTATTTTAAAAAGTGATGACATATTTCATTTTATGATAAAATCATCATTTCTATTTATAGATTCCCATCGGTTTATTTATAAATTTTATTTATTCGCTTAGATATTAAAAGTAACAGAAAAAAAATATTTAACTTTTCCATTTAGTGGGTATACCAAAATAAACTAATATAAATAAATAATAAAGAAAAAAATTTTTTATTACATAAAAGAAAACAACAAATACCTGTACTATTAATAAATGACAAGTTTTGCTAAAGTTATTAACAATCCTCTTGGAGAAATGAAAAGTGTAATATAATTTTATTAGATTTTACCTATATTATCCTTAAAAAAATACCATTTTTACTATATTTAACATCTAAAATTTTATTTATTATTGGTTTTTGTTATAAATACATACCTTTCAATGACATCTTCATACTTTTAATTATACCCAGTAAGTAATATTTATATATCGTTTTTAGTTGGCTAATTAAGCTGCCGAAGGATTAACTGATATGGTTTCTAGTTCTATGCCTAGTAATTATTACGAACAAATCGGGGCTGCCAATAAATTATTGGCAACCAAAAACGGATATGATAAATTAGAGGTTATGAAAGATTTCAGAATTGAAGTTGTGGAAACTAAACAGTGTTCCAACCAAGAACCTTGCAAATATTTCCAAACTGTATATGACATAAAATTCAGATATAGTCCTGACGATGGTTTCAGAGTCAGATTTGAAGACCCTGGGTAATAAAATTAATTAAGTTATATTTTATTATTTGCATCTTTATTTACAATAAGTATTATTGTTATTCTAATTAACAAGAATATAAAAAAATAAACTAACAAAATTTCTAAAACCTTTTAATTGAATTATATTAACAATTTAGATGCTGCAACCAATCAATTTTGGGTAATTTTATGGCTTAAAGAGACATCTTAGGAAAAGACGACCACAAAAACGAAAGATTATACACTTTGGAGCATATAAGAAAATGCTGCTGCTTAAGATGGTTTGGACTCTATGATCCTCTACCTTATGGATGTGTTTGGTTCTATTGCCTTAATATTTGCTGCAAACCTACATCTATTATGAAACATGCTACTTCCGGATAACTTATAGGAAAAATGGAATATTCTCCCATGGGATGGGATGTTAGAATTTTAGGTGACTCTGATCAAGTTTTGTATACCTTAAAGAAGAGATGCTGGGATGGTAACTGGGACCTATATGACTCTAAATAATAAATTATCCACGGATTCCTTTGTAAAAAGAACTGGAGTTCCGGAAACAGTTGTAATGAATGTAGTAAATTCGCTATGGATATTGAATTCCCCCCTCAAATTACTGGAAAAGATAAAGCTGCTATTTTGTTTGCCTTGACTAAAGCTGTTTGAAAAACTACATATTCTTTAATTTTTATTTTATAATTACTTTCTAATAAATTTTTAAATTAACATATATATATAGCATCATTTGCATAAATGATCACACAAAAACAGATATTGTAAATCTTAAGTCTAATCCCATAAATATATATTTTATTTTATTTTTTAGCTTTTATTTATTAATAAAAACTTATGCCTTTAATATTTGTATTCAATTAAAAAATACTATAATAGTATTTAATTACTAATGTTTATTTTAATAATATTATATGAGCTGTTAGTAATATATTAAATTGAAATTTTTAACATTCGTAACCTCTTGGTAAAGCGTCAATTTTATAATTTAATAGATTAAAGTGTGAATTTTGTATGTTATAATTATTAAAAGTTGATACTTAGGCATTGATTCCATAAAATTAAGGTCTTAAAAGCACTTTTTAAGAAAATAATATTATTAAGGTCATCACGTAAAGTAGAAAAAAGAAAATAGTATATTAAAAATAAAAATTTCAAATTATCAGACCCTCGTTTTAGAGTATTCATAAATGAAGAGATGCAAAAGAAACTTTGAAATAAAATTGGATAGTGCTTCAAGCTTCGAATTAGCCAAAAAATAACTCACATTTACCTATATATGTTGTCCTCCAGGCGTTATTTAGTCCTTGGTTATGTACTATATTCACTCAAACTATGTAAAAGGGAGTATGATGAATGCAATTTTAGATGTATTTTTCTTGTTCATGGCTATATACTACTTAATGCACATAATAATAACGAAAATATTTGGGGTTTACAAATTTTTTAACTAAATATTAGAAAAAATCGGGCATATGTTTGTTTACGGCTTATATTTTTGTATGGGAATTTTGATTCTAATGAGGATTTTATATTATTTTACAGATTAAGAATATTAAATAGGTAAAAACTGTAAAATTATCAAAACTTAAAATAGCAAATCCTTGTCAAATTTTGATTTCAATGAAAATTATGAAGAATTGATTATATAATTCGAAAATTCTTAAGAATTTGGCAGCGAAAATAATGTTGTTTTCGGGTAAGGTTGTGCAAGTAATTCTTATTAGGTTTCTATATTGGACTCTATATTTTTTAAACCCTCTCCATATAAACAATACACTTACAATAATGGAGAAAAAATAAAAATGGCAAGCTGGAGCTGCATAGGCGCTTCCGAAATCGAGCTTTATAGTGATAGTTAGGAATGTTATTATTTTAAATACGACCTCGAATATATGGATGAAGCTACCCAATCGACAGTATAAAAACAAGTCAACTTAGTTCAATTTTAGAAAGCAATGTACACTGATCGTGACCTGGAAAATTTGCTCCCATATTACGGGATAACTTTGATGGTGTACGGTATACAGCTATTTATAATTTCATTCATTTTCGACCAAATGGATAATAGGATCTTATATCGGATGCTCGTAATCGGAAGGGTCAAGTATTATGTAAAATCGATAAATTGCTATGTGACTCTTTCCAGCATAAGCAAGAAAAGAATCACCAGGGAACAGGCAAAGGTGGAAATTGCCCGAGAATTTTAGCTTAAAGAAGACCAGGTCGTTTTCCAAGTAAAGGTGCCGAACAGCAAAAACTCGAGACGCAGAAGAAGAAGGACCTACGTGATATTCATGTTGCCGCAAGATAGGATGCTACTAACTGTGAGAACCATGATCAAGAAAATCGGTACTTATAGAAAAGATATTGCGGAGGAAATTTGTCAGGATTTTTTGGAAAATAAGTATGCCTCTGTACTGGAAAATGAGATTTATAGATCATTGGATCGAGAAAGATAAGAAGAGAACTTGCAGAATGAAAATAATCCCAATTTTAATATAAACCTTAATTTTGCTAGGGTTAACTACATTAAGGTGTTTAAAATGCTGCAAAATAAAGATGATATAATTAATAACCACATGTTTGCCGACTAGGAAGACGATGAAGAGGAAGAAGAAAATGACGACTTTGAAGAGTCAGACATCATGAGTAAGATTAGGGAGGTGATATAAAATATAGAAAAAGAAGGAAATTAGTTTGAAAAAAAATTTTGCAGACTGATTGTCTACTTTATATATGAAATATTTTAAACTGCATTGATAAAGAAATATCATTTTTAAATCTTTTAATTACATTATCTATCTATCTATCATCATTTTTTATTATTATATATATATAAAATTACTATAAGTTATATTAAATATATATATATGAATTAAATATAGTATCTACTACTACCTAGTAAGCTACATAAATCTCCTCTTTTATTAAGTATGAAAACAAAGATTTAAAATTTCAATTTATTCCGAAACAGTTATTATTTTTATTCGCTCATTTTTATATTATTTTGTTTTAGAAATATTAGGATTCTCTTTATTTTTATAAAAATAATTTTTTCTCTACACAATTAAAAAAACATCAAATATTAAAAGCTAGTAATAAAGTAATCTTCTCAAAAAAAATATAGAAACAAAGAGTAATGCCTCCCAAACTTACAAAGAAAGAATAAGAAGAACTAGCGAGATAAGAGGAAGAAAGAAGGAAATAGGAAGAGGAAGAAAGATTAAGAATCGAAGCCGAAGAGAGAAAAAAACTTGAAGTAAAAGAACTCTCCACAGGTCTCATATGTAGAATAACTGAGTATTATGTAACAGAATGTTTAAAAAGCAAAAATCCAGGAGAATTTACCACCCAGTTCGTGGAACAGTCGCTTAAAAAATCGAATATTTTTGACAATTTTAGGCCTATTGATATTAGACTAATTGTGTAGTACCATTTGCATAATTTGAATTTCGCATGCGAAAATTTGTTCAATTAAAATGAAATTTATATTTTCGCCAATATGATGTGGCAGGTTCTTTCGAATTCGGATCCGAAATATACCCCTTTTAGAGCGAAAAAAGAAGATGAAGATTAGCAATAGTATGAAAAGGAAAGGAAAAGGAAAATGTTTTAATTAGACAATAAAAAAACAGACTCAGACACTTAGTTATTTTTGAGATTATTGAAAAAGCATAGCATTGAAAATAAAGAAGAAAAAGCAATAAAATCCTTTTCTAGCCAGTCTCTCCAACTCATTTTGGCTTATATGAAACAGGCATATTTGATGTATTTCAATTTGTATAAATTTGTGGGCTCTAATGACCAGCAAGAATAAGATCAATACCAAACGATTTTTATCGATGCTCCTTAAACTATTTCTGAAAAATTGGAATAGGCTATATACCATCCTTTAGATGGCTATGATGCTAATAAATAGTAGGAAGAAGAGGCAAATAACTAAAAAAAAGCTGAACAAGACTAAATGGGCAGTAAAAGAGATGAAGATGAAAGCAAACCTGAAGAAGAAGAACCATTGGATCCTATTAGTTAGTAAATTTTAGAAGAAAAAATCAAGGAAATGCAAGAAGAAATATAACAAAAATTAACTCTTAGAAAATAATAGTAGGAGTAAAAGTTATTGGAATTATAAGCCACGAAGGGGAAAAAGAAATGAAAACAAAAAATAAAAGTTTGTCTCTTGTTAATATTCAAAATAAGTATTACTTTTTTAATTTATAATTCTCATCATTTTAACTATAATTATTTTTATACTATTAAGTTGTAATAATTATTTTTTTTTATTTTAGAATATTTATTTCTTATTTTTGATATTATCTTTAAAAAATAATAAATAAATTTTTTTTAAAAATATATCATAAAAAAATTGTTAAAATTATTTATTTACTAATTTTATAACTTATCTATTTTATAAATTAATAAAGCTTGAATAAGGAACATTCTAAATAAAATATAAAATTTTAATTAAAAAAACGAAATCACACAATGAACTATATACAAATTATGAATAATAAAATATATATTATATGAAAAAAAAAAAAAATAAATTATTGTATAAGTCACAGTTTAAATTAACTTCATTTAATTCCTTAAAAATATGTAAAAAATTAAATTCATAAACTATTAATTATTTATTTAACATCATAAAACACAAATATACAAATTCAAGAAATACAAACAAAAAATATAAATATTGCTTTACCTCGTTATTTAAAAATATTAAAAGTCATACCAATTTATATTCACAGACATTATTTAATCATAAATTCAAATACAATGGCCCTAAAATTAAATTCCCATCTCATGCAAGATCTTTAAAAAAAAGTATCAACATAGATATAGGAAAATTTTAACAATATTTAGATGAAAAACCAAAAGACCCAGCATTTAGAGTGCGTCCTATTAGTGCAAAGCCAAACGGAAAAAATGATATGGATTTAATGTCTACCGCCACTTCTTTTTTCAATAAAAGTATTCAAATAAAATGATTAAAAAATGAATAAAAAAATTCTATCAAATGTTCCCTTTTAAGTTTATGTTTTTTAAATAAGATTAATCAGAAGATTAGGTGAAGCCTTAGACCCCTTCAATTATGAGAAAATCATCGATAAAAATACAATAAAAGTCTTAAGTTTAGAAAGGAGGAAATAAGTTATAGAAGGAACAAGAAGAAGATCTTTTCGAAGACTCAAAGGAAAGGGATGAATAAGACGAATAGGAAAAAGAAGAAGACGAGGAAGAGTATGATGTGGAAAAATAACTAGAAAATTATATGATTGAGTTCAACATAAATAATGTAAACACTTTCAATTAAGATCTACCCATGATTGATTCTATAGAGCCGGACATTTTAGAAAAGTATTTAAAAGTCGAGGAAAGTGAATTTCCTGAACTGACTCAAATCACTCTCAAATTTGATGCAAGTTGCGACAGTCTGCAACTGGTCGGCGATTTGATGACGAGTCTTGAAGAACTCAAACTAAACAATTCCATAATACCGAGTCTGCGAGACCTGGGAACGAGTCTGCAAAATTTGAAAATTTTGTGGATATGTAGAGTGGGCCTCGAAGACCTGTCAGGTTTGAACTCTTTGAGAAGTTTGAAAGAATTATACGCCAATTTCAATATGGTGAATGACTTGATGGCTCTTGATTTTAACGAAACGATTGAAATTCTGGATCTGGAAGGAAACGATATCGAAGATTTCACCAACATAGACTTTTTGGAAACTATGAATAACCTATCAGTTTTAAATTTATCTGACAACCCAATCAGCAAATAAAAATAGTACAGAAAAAGAGTGCAGGCCAAGTTAGCAAAACTGCAAATGCTCGACGAACAGGCGGTGTCCAAGCAGGTCTCCGAAGAATAAGAATTGACTGAATAGGAAAAACTGGAACTGGAAGAAGAACAAAGGGATGTCGTTTTTGCAATCTATCAAAATATTAAAGTCAAAAATTAATAACTTATTGGAAACGAAATTTGTCAATAAATCGACGATTAGTTGCGTCTGGACCCTGATGAAAATTCGATTTTGCTTAGATCCGTCAAAAAATCGAGTGCCAAAGTTTCTTAGAAAAAAGACATGTTCATTTTGAATGAAAATTAATAAGAAAAGTTCTTTTAGTCAGCCACCAGTGGACTGACGGAGGGAACTGATCAGGCTTTTTCTGGAAATCCTTTAAAGGCTCTGAAACATAATAAAAAATAGTAAAGCAGTAGTTAAGAAGGAGGTTCGGAAATCCCGCAAGACCTTGTAAAAATGATCGACAGCTTTAAAAGAACTGATATTCAAGCATTAAATCAATTGAAAAAGGACCTTAATATGGAACATCTGTAGAATTATAAAACCCCTCTGGTGAAAACGACAGTCAAAAAAACAGTTTCGAAAACTAACAACAACTAAAATTCTTCGTAGAACAATGGAACCATATTTTCCTAATAAAGTTAGGGCAAGTAGGCTGTTGGAAAAGAAGAAATTATATCTAAAGCAAATAAATTTGAATAATAAATATAAAATGCGCTTTAAAAAAATAGCAACTTGTTCAAGCGAAATGTGGAATAAATAGAAGATTTCAACTTAAATGCTCCAAGTAATAGTTCCCAGCTTAATCTCAATCCTATCGTGCAAAAAAAGGCTCCAATTAAAAAATTTACGGTCCCTCCCCAAAATCTACAAAATATTAAACAAAAAATCGAAGAAAGATAGTTGGGGTCTCTTAAAGCCATGACTCTTAATCGAACTATCAGTTCTGGGGGAAAATAATTATAGTAAAATAATATAAATGCATTGGATAAGGATCCCATTTTTTCGAAAACCACATCAGGATTTGGTACTAAAGCCACCTCTACTTTCAAACAAAATGCATTAAGTGGGGAGTAGTAGCAAAATAATAGTAGCAATAATGAAGTTTAATAGTAATTTACCAACACAGGAGGGTTTTAAATGCACGCAAGACCTGGAATGGCCAAACTAGGACCCCATATCTTCAAAAGAAAAGTATTATCTACAAGAGGAAGCAGTAGTGGAGTTAGTGAAAATAATGCTCCTGTCATTGTAAAACCTCAGGATGGAGCTATGGATAAACCGAATATTTATTCAACGAAAACTGTAATGAAATTAAAATCAATTAGACCGCCCGGTACCAATATACCTAAACCTATTACAAATAGTAATAATCCGAACTAAGATAACTGAAAATTTAGGAATTTACTTGTAATAAACGTAATTAATTATATTTACTAATTTAAAATTTATAATGAAAATTATCTCTTGCACAGTATTTGATATATATTATATTAATTATTTATTTATATTTATTTATTAAGTATCTTATGAATGCTTTTTTTTTTTTTATTTTAAACTTAATTAAAATTGCTTTATCAAATTTTTCAAATTCAATCCTATATGTTTC
Organism: Miamiensis avidus; assembly: GCA_037039885.1. Lineage (NCBI taxonomy): Eukaryota > Ciliophora > Oligohymenophorea > Philasterida > Glauconematidae > Miamiensis > Miamiensis avidus. Next base: position 249,506 of record JAWVGU010000170.1, read on the forward strand.
GTTATACTTATTATTATTATATTAAAACTGAGAGACCAAATAAAATATAATTATTATATATAAACTTATTATTATATTATTTCAAAATCCTGCCTATACTCTATACTTTTCAGATCTATCGAAATATTCTATTGCTTCATTTTACTTCCCCATTCTTTATAAAATATGTGCTTTAATTCTTAAACTCTGGAAGTTTTCATTTTCCTTAATTGTTATATCAATTTATTCTAACGCTTATTCAAAATTATCTATTCCCATAAAACCTATCGCTTATTAATAGTGTGAGATAGCTGTATTGCTCCACATCCAACTATTTGCATTATGATCGATGGCTTCTTAATACTTTTATTGTTCCAATAATAAGTTACCTATAATAATATAATAATTAAAAATTAATTTTCTCTATGTGTATTTTGGTAATATCTAAATAAACAGAACATCTTCAAATTTAAATTATAATTTATCGATAATACCTCTTTGTATATGATCATCATAAGCAAAATAAAATGACATACCAGCTCCAATCATAATTAAGACAACTCCTAATTTTTCTCGACGGGAAAGAGCGAAGGAAAACTTTTAATTTTTTTTAATTTCTTCTTTTTCTTCTTCTGTAGGTTCAATGAGCACACCATTTTTGTCAAATTTAAGTTTTTAAGAAAATTTAAACTAATTTTGATTATTTATACTTTTGAGATTGTGACAATTACTTGTGTTTAATGTAATAAATTTGTATGAGTTAAGGTGAGATAAAGCTTTAATTTAATAAACTTAATTAAGACTATGTTTTTAAGTGGTCTTGGCTAATGAAGAGATTACTTTATTAATCATAATTTGAGAAATTTTTTACTGAAAAGACTGTTTATTTTTATTATCTCCTATTTTTGTTAAATTCTTAATATTTTAGTTTATGGTAATTAATAGAAGTTATTGCATATCAATATTAGCACAAAACCAAGCAAAAATTGTAATGAAAAAATTAAATTATAAAAATTTACTATTAATAATATAATAGATTTATTTAATAAAATTACTTAAAAAATTTTAAATTTTTTGTTGAGAAAAAAAAATAAATATTTATATATAATTAAAATAATAATTTAATTATTATTATTATAAACTCTTTCTTCAATATATAATTTCATTTCAGAATCACATCATAAATTTTTAGATATTTCATGATATTTAAATGCTTCTTCTTCTTAATTTAACTCGATAAGTATTCTGGCCTTTTAATCAATTGCATCCTTGTATGCAAAACTGAACCAATCTCTTGCAGTATTAATATAACCTAATACTGTATATTTATCAGATGCTGTTTTTCTATTTTCCCAATTTTCCAACCATTCATTAATCATCTTTAACGATTCTTCATACTAACCTAAATGGAAGTAAGAACAGGATTTTAAATATCTGCCTTCCTACTTAGGTCCTAAAAAATACCAAGGAGAATCAATGAATTATATTATTTTTTCATGGCTTTCTTAAATGTTTAAGTTATACAGATATGTTTATCTGAGATTGTAAGCAATACCAGCTATAACTAATCCTCCAATCGTGCATTCTAATATATATCTCTTTTTAGCATTTTTTTAAAGTTGCTATTCCATTTCTTAGTATTTTTTAATTTAATCCATAAAGAACTCTTCATTTAGTTAGCCATTTTCATCAAATTTTAATTTGTCTTTATCCTTTTATTATTCTGGTTCTTCTTCTCCTTCTTACTTTTACGGCTTCTTATTTTCTGAAAACTATGCTTTTAATAATATTTACGTGTTAGAATGCCTTGGTATATTGATTTTTTATGTAAAGTAATTTTGACTTAAATTGGAATTTTTTATTTATTTAAGTAGATGTTTTGGTATTATATTCATCGCTACTAGTAATCTGCTAATACAAGAACGTAAGAAATATGTATTAATTATAGAAAATAAACTATATTTCAATGTTAATTATTGTTTTATATAAGAAACATTAAAAATTAATTACTTAAATTCTGAATTTAATTAACTCAAATGAATTGCATAACAATTTTATGTTGTTAAAAAATTTTTTTCTGACTAATTAAATTAATGAAATAATTATTAATTAATATTGATTTTATTATAGGAGTTGGGTTAATCATATTCATATTTATAAACATTTTTTATTGTTCATCAATTATATAAACAAAATAAACATTAAGAAATAAACAGACGATTATTAAAACAAATACTAAATAAATAATAATTAATTATAATGGGAAACGAGTGTTCAGCTTGTACCAATTGCCAGAAAACTGACAAAGCAAACGAAGAATTTATACCAGACTAAAATTAATAAGAATATTCATAAAATGTATGATATTTAAATATATAATTCAATAATTATAAACTACGAAAATTATATAGCACGAAGATTACAATTTTTAAGAAATTTAAAATTTAATATTTGTATATTTGTTTAGCTTATGTTTTTTCAAAGATTGATGTATATATTATAAAGTGAATACAACATGAATAATAATTATAATAGGATTAAAATACCACTGGTTAAAATATTATGAAAAGATAAATAAGAATTTAAAATGCATAATATCGGAGATTTTTATAAAATTTATCTATATTTTTTTTTTTTTAAAAAAGGGAGGAGGAAAAGCAGATAAATATCGAGCTGATTTAGAAGAGGAACCTTCAATGTAATAACAGTAATCATAAACTAATTCATAGCCATAAAATCCTCCAAATCATTTGTAAAAAGAGAAAAAAAACTCTACTGATAATTTTACAGCAAATGGAAACGCAGATAAAGACAATAGTGGAGACCAAAAGTAAAATTCTGTGGCAGGAAATAATCAGTCTGCAGAAGCATAATAAAATAGCAATAATAACAATAATTAAGGAACAGCAGATGCTGGCGGAGCAGCAGGAGCTGCAAGTGCAGGAGGGGGATAAATAGAATATTTTACTGGAGAAGAGTAATAAGAAACTTTAAGTTAGCAAAATAAAGGAACTAAAAAAGAAAAGCGTCCTCCTTATCAATTTAAATCTGGAGCCATCTATTAGGGAGAGTGGATAGGAAATATAAGAGACGGTTATGGTGTTCAAACCTGGACCGATGGAGCTAAATACGAAGGAGAGTGGAAAGAAAATAAGGGTAACTAAATAGTTGAATATAAGTTTATAGTTAATTATTTAAAAATTATGTTATGAATTAATTATTTACATTTAAATAATCAAATTTATTTAATAATTTCGTTAAGCACATGGAAAAGGTAAATTTTGGCATGTTGATGGAGATATTTTTGAAGGTGATTGGAAAGATGACAAGGCAAATGTAAGCATTAGTATATTCTTAAAAAGTTTCCAAATTTATTTCAATTTTACCTTAATTAAGGGTTATGGAGTATATATTCATGTAAATGGAGCTAAATATGAAGGAAACTGGAAAGATGATTTATAAGATGGATACGGAGTTGAAACTTGGGCAGATGGATCAAGATATGAGGGAAATTATCAGGCTGGTAAAAAGCACGGGGAAGGAACTTATACTTGGTAATACATTTGTTGTATAGTTTTTTTAGTATATAGTTTTTTATTATTTATATTTTTTAAGGTCTGATGGCTCCAAATATGTAGGAACCTGGGTAGAAAATAGGTAAATATTATTAGAAAAAAAATGGTTTAAATATATTTATTTTTTTTTTTATAGAATATCAGGGAAAGGAACCTATACATGGTTAGATGGTAGAAAATATGAGGTAATTTATTAATTAAATTTAAAATTTTATTCACTATAAACTAATATTTATATTTTATTTTAGGGAGATTGGTTAAATAATAATGTAAAATAAAATATTAAGCAAATAGTTTGATAATTAGTTAAATTTGTATAAAAATTCTTTAAATTTTTAAAATTAAGATGCATGGAAGAGGAATATATACCTGGAAAGATGGTCGTAAATATGTAAATTTGATATAAATACCAATATTATAACTGCATTTATATAACTTAAACCAAATATTTTATATTTTTTTAGGATGGAGAATACTAATATGATAAAAAGGTAAATTAATCATGTGTATATTACAATATAATTATTTACTTATCTATTTTAAATAGCACGGTTTTGGAATATATACATGGGCAGGTATATTACAATTTAAAGTATTAAATATATTTTTTATATATTAATATTAAACTTTATAATTAAAAGATGGAAGAAGATATGAAGGATAATGGGCGTATGGAAAGTAAGATTTAATGTTTATAATATTAATATCTAAATAATAATAATACTAATATTGAATTTAGATAGCATGGTAAAGGAAAATATATTCTTCCTGATGGTTCTATAAAGCATGGAGTATGGGAAGATGGAAAAAGAATTAAATGGATTGACCCAGAAAATGAAGATTAAAATAATGTATGATATATACTATAAGTTAATATATTCTATAATAAAAATGTTATAAATAATAATTTTATAAATAATCTTATAAAATTATCTATAATAGTTATAATTATTAAAAATATATTTCACTAATATAATAAAATAAAATGTATTTCTACTGTTATTAAAATTTTCACTTATTCATTTATTTTATTTTTAAATTTTTAAATAATATTAACAGAAGTATTTTATCTAAAAAAAATTATAAGGCTATGAACAATTGTATTATTAATAAATTATAATATGTAAAAATATGTGTTCATAATGCATAGATATTTTTTTTAAATAAAGTAATAATATTTTCTCAATATTTTCCTTTGTTTTATATTTTATTTATTTTTGTATTTATTTTTATATTTTATATTTTTTTTTAATAAAAGATAATAAATGGATGGATTTATAAATTTTAGGCTGATAGATTTATAAGTATTTTTTTATTTTATTTATATTTTTATAATTCAATGGTTGGATGAATGACATGATATATTATATTGTGTTGACAGTTAATATATATATCAGGGATTTATATTAAGATATTAATTATATTTTTGATGTAATTTAAAAATATGAAATGCTATAAAAAATTGAAAGGTAAAAAACTAGGGTATCCACATGCAATTCAGAGATTTTTGGTTTAAAAACTAATATTTTAGAGCATTTCATATTCAATAAGGTATAATAATTAAAAAGGAATAGTTGGATTGTATATATATTTTTATTATTATTTTTAATTTTTATTAATTTTATTAAATTAGCATTTAATTTTTTAATTAACGATAATATTTTTATTTATTATATTATGTTGTATTGTATTGTCTTTATGGTGTATGTATTATTTTATTAAAAATAAAAACTCTCTTTTTATTAAAACCATTATAAAATAAATAAACAAATGACTAACACAATATTATAAAGAAGAATATCATAAAATATATTTCATAATTAATAAATAATTAAATAAAATTTATAACAAATACTAGGAAACTACAAATTAAAAAAATAAACTAAATAAAAATGATGTGCGGAGGATATACCGATCCCAAAGAACCTACTCAAGAAACATTATAAATAATAGAAGGCTTAAGAGACGCTGTAGTTGCTTAATTACCAGAATCGTTTAAAGATTTCACTGTTAAATCTTATCAATCTTAAATAGTATAAGGAAGAAATTTTAAATTCTTAATTGAATCAACTGATGGAAAAAAAGCTTAAGTTGTAATCTATGAGCCTCTCACTAATGATCCTTACCAGCTATCTTCTGCTAAAGTTATTGAATGAAGCCTTGATTCTCTAATAATTATTTAGAGATATATATATACTACAATTAAAAATTTCTATAATTAAGATATATGTAAAAACTATATATAGTTAAGAAAATTCCTAATTTTTTGTCAAAATTATGCATTCTCTTTATATAATTTAATTTCAAAATAAATTATTTATATTTATTTTTAAAGTTTATAAGATAATGCAATTATATATTACCATTATTTATAAAAATACTATTATTGTTTTATACTAATTTTAAATTATATAATAGCTTCTAAGTTTCCTAAACTAAATAATATAAGCAAAAGTTTCTAATTCTAATTTTATTTAAATAAATATTTCGTTATATTTATATTCATGCTTTATTTTATATATTATTATTAATTTTTTATAATTAAATTTTTATATATTAAAAAAAAGAATATGTTTTTTTAGTTTTTCAAGAATTACTTGATTTATAATCATCATCATCTTCTGCTATTTCTTCTTCGTAATCGTCTTCATAATATTCGTTATCTACATTATCTTATACCTAACTGCTAATTTGACTAGATTTTTTCTTTTTAAGCTTATTTTAATTATTGCTATCTAGTTTAAAATATTAAAGTAAAATTATAAACAATTATATTCTAATTTTTATAATTTTTACTTTATCCACTACTGCTAAATTGATTTGAGTCGATATCTTCATCCTCTTGCCAGCTGCTTAAAATTTCTTTTTCTTATTCTTTTACAACATCATCTCCTTCTATAATATGGTTTTTAACATATATATTAGTTATTGCTATAACTTTAATAGTTTTATATTATATCATAAAATACCATTTTCATCCTAGAATTCACTACCATACTCGTCATCTTGATTGCTGTCTTTGGCATATTTATCAATTATTTCTTTTTCTTCCTCTTCTGTCTTAAGACCAGGATTTTTTTTTATTGTTAATTATTATTTGAAGTAGAGAAATCTTATGAATATTCTTCATCACTTTAATTTTTTTAGTCTTAAAAAAAAATTAATGCATATTTTAAAATGTAATTATTTAAAGTTTTTCATTTTTTTACCTTATGAAAATATTTAAAAGAACCTTGCATACTACAAAAACATGATGCTTTCTGAATCAAGAATAACACTTGAAATTAGGAAATCAAACTGATCCTCAGACAGCTAAATATCCATCTATTCAAATGAATATCTCAGTTTTTCATAAGATATAGTACTTTTATCGTTATCATTTGCATACATATCAAAGGTAGTTTCCAAAAGAGATTTATAGTTTTATAAAATCTAAAATTAAAAAAAACCATTTACTTTAAATTTTACTCTACATAAACAAAAATGACCTCATACCTTAACCAAATCTTCATACAATTGCTTAGCCTCTTCTTCTTCCCATACTTAATATTTTGGAACAAACCGTTCAAGCCTTTCTAAAATTTCATAACAATATCCTTCTTTGCAGTCCTCATATTCAACCATTGGAAGATCATCACCTTCAACACAAAAACGAGCTACTTTTTAAGCAAAGTCTTACTACAACAAGAATGGTTCTCTAAAAATTATTATTATTAAGAAATGAATATACAAATTTGCATAATAATAAAGTATTTTCATAATTATTTTTTTATCTTTTTTACTCTTAAAATAATAAAGCCAAATTTGCAACAGAAAAAACATTATATTATTCCTTAAAAAGGATTCATCATTTTATAATTAGTTCCAATTAAAGGCAAGTGCTTATAACTTGGATTTTATTTCATTTCCAATATTTTTTAAATCTTAAGCCTTAATGCATGGAACTTTTTATACTTTTTTCTGTATCTCTTTTTGATTATTTTATTACAACTAGCTTTCTTATTAAGTATTCTGAGTTTGCAGATTTTATAATTGTACTTCTTCACTTTACTAAGATTACTAGTGATGTTAACTAACCTCTTTTCTGTATAAATATATAAAATTAATTTATTATTATACTTGATATATTTTCGCAATGTATTTTTGTACTTAATAGGTTTATTAAATGAAGGTTAAACTTAATTTCTTTTGGCTGAATCGGGTCTTAGTTATTTTCGTGAATTTTAACCATTTTAAGGCTATTTATAGAGATACTAGGCTCTCAAATCACCAATTTCTTTGTCTTTTATACTTAATTATCTTTTAAATTGTGCAATTTCTCTATTATATTTCTTTTCTAATTACTGTAATCTCCCCTAATTTTAAAAATTGTAATTTTCGATTCAATATGCTATGTCTTTATTAATTTTACTTAGGTTTCATATGATTAATCTTCAATAGTTTTAAGCATGGCAGCTAATTCACCATTGTCTTATTTTAATTATTGAATTAAATCATTTTGTTAATAGCATTTGTCTTCAAGAGCGTGAAAATCTGATTCTTGTCTGTATTTTTAATTATCTCTCATAAATTGTATGGTTTTTAAATTGATATATATAAAAATAATTTACATCATAATTTGCATCTTTTATCTTAAAGATTGATCCAATATATTTTTCAGTCTAACTGATTCTTATTCATATAAATTTCTTTCTGTCTCCATTTCCTACAGTCTTGTATATTTTATATCTTTTTTCATTTAAATAATTTCTTTATTTTTCAATTAAACTTCATCCTTACACTCTTTTACTTGTTTTTTTAAAGATGAAACCAAGAAGGAGCTCTAATGAAGAATTAATATACATATTCAATAATTTTTATTTTAATATATTGTTTTATTAAATTACATCTCCACCTTAACCTTTAAGATTTTTTATTCTACCAGTGTTCCCGCCTCCAGATTCTAGCATTTTTTCTAATTTTTAATACTACTTCTATGAAAGTAAAAGATAAATTATAAAATATAAATAAATTAAATTCAGATTTCTTATATTTGAATTCCAAAAAAGTTGAAAATATTATTAATATCAAAATAAGGATATTTTTACTTCTATTAATTGATTTTTAGTTTTTAATTTCATGTGTTCTTAGCCGAGGTCATTTAATTCATTTTTCAATTTTAAATTTTCGGCATATAATCTTTCTTTATCCTAAGCTATGTGTTTAGGCGCTTATTTTTGGTATTCTTGAAGTCCCTGTTGCTATTCATTTGATACATTTAAAAAATTATTTTTTTTTGCCCTATACAATATAAGTTTTATAGGTATTTTATTCTTTAATTATAAGTTATAGTTATTTTAAGGCTAGTATCGCCAAAGTGATCGGGAAATAAGGAATTTTTAATTAAATATATTAAAATGCTTATTACTTTCCAGAAGGAGGTCTCATTTTATCATTGGAATTATTTCTTTATCTATTAAAATATTGCATATTAACTGATATAATAAAATTTAAATGACTAAATAGATGAAGTCTACCCAAAATTTGTTGGAATTTTCTAGATATTTTACTAAAATGATGAATCATATTTATATCCTTCATTATGATGCGAGTCTTCGGTATATATCTACTAATTATTGTACTGATGCTAGTACTAATTTTGTTGTAAATCTGCATTTCTTGTTTTTGCACTTTAAGGCCTTAATGGCTTATTAGACTTGATAATACAATTATAATGAATTAAGATTTTGTCTTATTTATCATATATTATTTCGAAAATCTTCGCAAAATTTTATTACATATCCAATTTCTGAAGCATCAAATGCGTGTCTCATTTAAAAATCTTTCTTTGAAAATAAAATTAGAATGATTTTACAAAGATTTTGTTTCTAAAATTTTGAATTTATAATTTTTTTTTTAACGAATTAACTTTTATAATTTTTATTTTAATTAAATAAATATTATTATTTTAATTCACCATAGTAGTACCTAAGTCAATTATATTAGAAGAAAATAAGTTATTGAAATAAGCAAGTCTCATTTTATAATTTAAATATAAATTCTACAATAATAAAAGTCTCTCAGCTTTGCATATACATTTTTATATATATATTTGTAATTGACTGATATTATTATATACCAATATTTATAATAATAATAATTAGAAATAAAATTTTTTAGACTATTAAATTTTAAAAAAAAAAATAATATTATTAAAATATACAACATATTTTCACATTTATTATAAAGCTGATATACTTCTATTATAATGATGGGAGGGTTATTATTAAGAATTGGAATGTTAGTGGTGTATCTATTTATTATTATTATGTTAGTTGCCATACGTGGCATAGTTTTAAGTTTACGACTAAAGTTACTATTATGATATAGTTGCATGCTAATACTATTACTGTTGATTATTATTCAAAGATACTCCAACAGTATGCGCCTAGTTGTTGGGATTTTATATAAAAATATCATTAAAATCAGGGTTGCTAAGTCTTGAATATTCTTAATTTTTGCCATTTTGCTATACATCCATTCCTTTATTCATTCTCTACTTTTATAGGGTATTGTAATTATGTTATGTGTGAGATTTACTTCTTTTGTGTATACTACTTTACTTTCCGGCCGAAGTGTTACTGTTATTTATAATGCTTTAGTTATGACTTATGTTTTACTATAACTTGTTTTAATTGTTGCCTATCAAAAATGAAGCATTATTGGATCCATTTTATGAACCATTTTATGAAATAGTTCTCACATCTCTATCTTTCATATTTATATTGCTTAAAACGAAATAAGGCTTAATATATATTAACCACTATATATAAATAATTAATTTACCCTTATTTAATTTATGCATTCTACTACGAAGAATTGTATATTGAGCTCAGATCTTTACTGCTAATGATTTAAATTAAACAAAATTATTAAAATAATTTGTTAATTTAATGGATTTTTACCCATTTCTTGACTATTCTTCTTTAGTAACTTTACTACAGAATCTTTGATAACTATTTCTTATGTCTTAGTTCTTTTTAGGCTTTTAACCTATTTCTATTTTTACTTTTAAATAATCATTGTTATTGTTGTTATTATTTTTATTTTGATCTAGGGTAGGTGTGGGTGCCCTTCTTTCTTTAAGGGGAGACTTTTATTTCATACCTGGGGTTGGAGTCTGTATTGTTTATTAGATTAAATAATATAATGAGAATATAAATATAATAATAATTATTATGAATTACCTCAGATTTTAATTTTTATTTTTAATAATCTAATTTTAGATTTATATTGTCATATTTATTTAAACTAGAGTTTCCATTTAAACTCATATTAGAAATTTGATTATTGGTTTATAAAGGGTCCTATCCAGTCTATCTAAATATTTTTGTTTCCTAAATAAAAAGAATAAAAAAAATGATATCTCGAAATGATAAGTTGTTCTAAAAATAAAAAATTTACTGAGACAATCTTTTCTAGTTAATATATTTTTTCTTGCATGTAGGGATAATTTTTTAATTTTTCTTGATTTTCATACTACTCCCTTTCTATTTAATTTAACTTTTGTTGCAAAGAATTTGTTTATATTTTTATTGGTTCAGTTATTCATTTAATCCCTAATTATCTCTTTTAATTTCCTAATTATATATTTACTATATTTAGGTAAAAATTATTATATTATAAATTACATTTATCATATTTTTAGTTGATTCTAATAATTCAGATCTGGTTTTTTCCGATTCATCTAATTTGGATTACAGAGACTCAATAAATAGCTTAAGTTATTATTCCAGCTTTAAAAATCAAATTTAAATACTAAATAAATGCCCTTTAATTCTATTATAAAATTTTCTATTTATATACTCTAATATGAGTTCTTATTTCTGATTCATGCTTTTAAACAATTTTTTCTAATGCTTCATATTCAGTTTCTCCCTATTATTCCTATTATTATGACCTTTTTAAAATTAATTAAAGTAAAGCCATTGGATTTTTTTAATAAGGAATATATTTAGTAGTGCTCATATTTATTTATTTAATACGTTTTTTAGTTTTCAAATGCCTAGTCTATTTTTTCAGATAAATGCACAAATATAGACTTTATTATATCATTCAATGCCAATAAGTTATCATAATCATTCAATTTTTCTTCAACAGCCTGCAAATCTTCTTTAGTTTTTATAAATTTTTCTATAAATGTCAGCATCTAGTTATCAAAAAAAAGAAAAACTAGTATAATGATTTTTTTTTATTTTCTCAATTTAAGGGAAAAAAATATTTAATTTGAAATAAATTGATCGATCAAATGTAAAATAAAATGATATCAGGTGTTATTTGTAATAACAGTTGTAAGATATATGAATAAATAAAGAACTCAATGATGATGTTCTGAGTTTTTCAAAATTTTATATGAAAATTATCGCCAGATTTATAGTTAGGTTAAAAATACTTTTTCTAGTAATTCTTTCATTGACTATTCCAATTGCTATTGATTATCAGGATCTTGGTTAAATTAATTTTTTAAACCTGACTAGCTTTGAATTTAAATATATTCCTAATTGACACTCATTTGTAAGCCTTTTACTTTTGAATTTATGACTTTATATTTTACTTTCTAGAGTTAGGTATTAATTGTTAAGTTTATGAAATATTCTCTATAAATTATTAGTGTGATCGTTTAATAAATTAAATAAAATTAACAATCACTTTTTTTCTTAATTAAAAAAGAAGAAGAATACGAAAATTATAATTGTTATTAATATGTTAAAGTTATGGTTATTAGATATAGATAGATATATAGTTTAATAGCAAAATTAATTACAATATAATATTATAAATATATTTATAGTAGAGAAGTTATAATATAACTAAGTAACTGGGCTTTAATTAATTAATTAATTAATTATAATAATCAAATTAATTATAAAATTGAAGACACTGAATCAAATAAAAAAAAACGCCGCCAATAATTACTCATATATCTGCCCCACAAAACATGCACAACAAATCGCCATCAGCGCTTTTCCCGTTCAAAATGGCTTCTTTAATTTTTTACAGAGGAATTTCGTTCTTGGTATCAATTTCAACAGTCTGAAATATGAGTTTCGTAAAATATTCGCACAGCATTTCTAAAAACCCATCATTTTTCTAAATTATGAATTTACTGAGACATATTTTTGCCAAATCATAAATTTCATTCCAACTTAAACTGCCATTTCCATCTTCGTCAGCAATTTTGATAAACAAATTCACCTTTTCTGATAGCGTTTTCGCTCTTATACTAACCATTAGTTTTAAAAACTCCTTCCAATCCATGTATCCGGAAAAGTTATAGTCGATCGTGTTAAAAATTCTTTTAGCAAGATCTTCACTTTGCATGTACACTTGATACAGCCCATTTCTGTAGGTTTCATAATCCACTCCATCGTCCAAGTTGTAATCCTTATATCTCTGAGAAGAAACCTCGTGTAGCACTTTGTAGCTTATATACATTTGGTGAATATCATTCCTCGTAAAAGAAGACTATTCTTTGTTATTAGATAACTTGTTATCGGAGAAATATTAAGGGATTTCTTCGAGAATTTTGGGGATATTCAGCTTTTGTAAAACAACATTTTTGTCCTCAATTTATCTAATGACTTCCTTCTTATTTATCAATTTTTTTTATTCTATTTTTTTTTTAATTTTTTAATTATTTAGTAATCTCTAATAAATATTTTAATATAAAGTATTTTGAATTATTTTTCCTTAAAATTTACCTTTTTTATAAAATTATTTTATTCATCTTCACTTTCTGGAAAATCAATTTCTATCAAATCTTCTTTCTTTATTTTCTATTCTTTTTTTAATTCTGTAGTATTGGACCTTCTACTAGAAATACTTCCTTCTAACAATTCGTCGATCTTATCAACAGATTCCCTTTTTTAGGGTTTTATTTTGAATAAGGGTAGTGCTAAAACATTTTCAGATCGATTCATTTAATTATTATTCAATAAATTTCCAAGACCAAGCGACATTGGCTTTTCTACCATCATGGTATTACTTTACTGTAATTTACTTTATAAAATCTTTGGTTTATTTACTATGTAATTAATTAAATTTTATTAATGTTATAATATTTCAGAATAAATGAATACAAAACAAAATAAATTAAATTACCCCGTTGCGGTTGCTTTTCTTCTATAATATTATCTTCATACTAAAAAATATTTGACATACGAGTTGTACTACCATTATTATTGATATTTTAATTGCTATTCCTTGGAGAGTTATCTTTAGAATTAGAATGAAGTAAAGTAGGAGACATTGTTTACCACTGGTACTAATACAAGGAGTGCGGCTATATAGGCTATTATTTCGGTGATTAGGATTATACATCGATAATTTTGTCAAGAATTTTCGAAATTCCCTTTTTGACCTTTTCTTCTTCTGTCAAGGGCTTTTATTCTGTTTTTCCTCTCTGTGTTTTATTTCTTGATGTGAAAATTGAAAGGGCATCTTAATTTAATTTATTTTCTAAACGCAATTAAAATGTTGTATTAAGATAGCAAAAAAATAAATTTAAATTTCTAAATTTCATATTTTTAAAATTACTGTTTTATTGATTTTATTCTTCATCAATATCAATTATATTTAAAGTTGACCCTCCTTCAATGTTTTACTCAATTTTTATTTCATAAATTTTATTGTTTTCCTTTATAGATTGCTAACTGGTTTCGCTTTCTTCCACATTATCATAATCTTCATCATCAGAACTAAACTACTTTTAAGAGTTTTGCTTTTTAGAAGGTTGGCCCACTTTTAATTTAAGAAATTTTTAATTTTGATGTTTCCTTTTATCAGGAGTAAACAGCCTTATATGTTTTTGGGGAGAATGATTTTTAAATAGTTCTATTTAAAAAAAAAATTTATTTAAAAAATTAGATAATAATAATATGTAATTCAATTAATTAATTACTCATTTCGTCAGCAATTACTTTAATTTTATTCCTGCCCTTCAACAATCTCCCAATTTATCTAAAGGTTCAGGCTTTTTTGGTTTATATCTTGTATCCTTTTCATTTTCGATGGGCTCATAGTCAATTTGCTTAATTTCCGCATCATAAAATTTATCAATTCTCTCTAAATCTAGTATTTTTTAGTCTTTTCTGATCATTTCATTACTTTATAAGTAGTCATTTTTCGTCTGATAAGGCCAGTCTGAATTTTTGTCTTTAAAAAAAAATAAATTTTTTATTAAAAAAAAGTTATTTATTTATTTATTTATTTATTTATTAAATAAATGATTTACTCCCCTGTTGTGACATTATTTAAATAGACATTGCCTTACTCGCATCCATTTCCTCTGGCTGCAGATACGGTATACTATTAAATGACTAAATTTTTTATTCTTACTCTTGCAGTTTATCTCTTAGAAGTTGCGGCAGTTATTTTCCAGATTTTAATTGTTTGTACGCGGTTTCCAGTTATTGGGAATTAAAGTTTATATTTTCTTGGTAGTATTTTTTCAGTTAATGCTAAATATCCTTTTGCAGTAATTGCTGTTATTTTTTCTTTTACTCCGCCTGTCGTTTTAATTTTTGTCTTTCATCATAACACGAAACGTTATCGTAATAAGTGCTCAGTGTTGATTTTCTCGGCTTGTAGTTTGGAAGGTTCAGAGTATTTATGATATCTTCAATTGTATTATTGTAGACCCTTCCAATCTGCTACTCCAAGGTCTCTTTTTTCCCATTTCCCGCCTGTTTACCCTGATTGGCAGTTACATTGCTATTTTTCCTGTTATTGCTGTTGTTACTTGCGATTGAAACTGACTAAGAACTCAGTTTAAACTATAATTTTTACTACTATTGAAAATCCTATTTGCAATTATTATTATTATTCATTATCGACTATTGACTTTCACTGTTTTCAATAAGCGAATTGGTTTGAGTCGTATGGACTGATAACTGGCCCTTCTTTTTAAGTTATTTCCATTTTTTCACATTGTCTTTATAATTCAGTTGATATTTTTTATTGAAAATCTGTTTCATTTAATCTTTTGCCACTTCACCCTAAACTTCCTCATTATTGTTGCTACCATTACGATTCGATTGTAGAATTGTTTGATCAGCCTTTCGCTATCCAATCACCTGCTATTCAAGCTGCGGAATAAGTTTATTATTCAAAATGGAATACTTGTCCTTGTCTTCCTCTCGGGTTATTCCAAGAAACCCGGGATTGCTAGATATCACAAGAGTAAGTTGGTCTTTTGAAAAATTCGTATCTTGGATTTGCTCTCCGCCTTTATAGTATAAATAAACTTATTACTTTTCGCTGAAATGTAACTTTAGGGCCAAATTCGAAAGCTATTTTTGAAATATCTTCTCTTTTTCTTATTTTTTGATGATTTTTTAGCTGCTTTTAAACGTGTGGTAACAATAAACAAGTTGCCCCTTGTTTTTCACATCTTCCAAGTTAAAATCCTTGATTACCAAGAAGACCAGGTAGTCAGAAGTGAAGAGGTTTTCTTCTATTTATAACTGTTGCAGTTTTTTTTGTAACTAAAAGCTCCTTGCTGCAGGTATCTTATTGGTGGAAGAGCTCATTTGCTTTTTCGTCAAAAAATTACTGGAATTTAAATTTTGTGTCGTGGAATTAAACGAAGAAATTGTTTCACTCATGCGGGTAGGACTAACATTGTTACTAAAATACTTGTAAAATTATTTTCTTTTATATTTTAAATCTTACTACTTGTAATCACTCTAATTAAAAATACATTTATTTTCTTATTTTATAAAAATAATCTTTTTATAAATAATAAAAATAGTACCTATTAAGGTAATTAGTTGCTCCGAGCCATCATCGGGTTTTGTAAAGACTGTGGACTTGAAAAATAATTTTGCTGAGACTGTGAAGTTTGCGGGGACAGCAGACTTTATCTAAATGATGAGGTAGAGGTTTAAAATATTTTTTTTTTACTAGGTGTCACTCTTTAGCTTTTCTGTGGAAAATAATCTTACTTTTTGTTTTCTATAATTTATTGATCCTCCTATTTGCTCAAACCAGGCGATTAAAAAGTAAATTTTTGTAAATTCTTTAATTGTTTTCCGAATTATCCATAGCATTCTGTTACTCTTTGTCTCTCCCACGATTCTCCAATTTTCTATAAAAATTCTATAAATTATTTAGAGATGTGGTTGATACGTTGCTTTCCCTTCTTTCTTTTCTCTGCTCCATTCGCTTTATTTTTATGTGTTTTGTAGGGATTTTTATTTCGCGCTTTTTGATAAAACTTAGTACTCATCAAAAAAATAATTCTTGGTTATTAACTGATTGCCGAAATAAGAAGGAAAAAACTTATAAGCTTCACTGGATCTGGGAGAGGCAACTGATTGAAAAGATTGAATTTGGTGACTAACATTTTTTTTTTTATTTTTTTAGGCAATTTTTTGACATATTAAAGTATAATTTTACTTGGAATTCGTGTTAAATACAGTCAACATTTCTTCCGAATGCTATGGCGAATAAAATCTTTGCTTCGACTAGTCTAAAAAATTTTACTGTTGCTGCTGGCTTGTCGGTCGATATTTTGAATTGCTACTATAATTTGTTTGGGTAAATTATCTGGTTTTAACGTTTTCTTGCAGTTAAAAACTAATTAACCGGGCTGCTTCCTCATTGGAACTTTCCATTTTTTTGCCCAAAATAATGTTATCTTTTTTCATTTGCCAATTTTGCTTTTAAAGACTGGAATTATTTAAAATCTTTTTGTCTGGATGATTCATAAAAAAGTGAAAAAAAAGAAAATAAGAATAGTTGTATTCCTGTAGTTTAGGTTATCTATAATAATGATTTCACAATGAAATTATAAAATTTTTTTCTGTTTTGCTTCTGGTTATATTTTTTTTTTTTTCTGTGATTTTTTTTATTACTTGTTAGCTTACTTATTATCCCTAATTTTTTGAGAGAGAAATTGTGACTTAATAAATTATTAAATAAAAATACTATTAAAATTTTATAATAATTTATTCAATTGTGCTTATATTCCTTATTACTTAAATACTAATAATTACTATCTTATATAGATATGAAGAAAAAAGAGATTTATAATATAGAAAAATTTGCTGAGAATATTTTTATAAAATAAAATCAATCGAACAGAGATTACAGATGTGTACAGGATAGGTCTTTATTTTATAATTTAAATCTTCTTTTCGCTTCCTAAACTGTCGATTTTTTAATTTGTATTTATTCATTATCATTATTATTTTAATTTTCATCTTACAAAACATCTCTGCCTTTATAGAAAATAATATATCTATTTTATTTTTAATGTTTTGAATTATAAATTATAACAAAATAATAATAATAATTACATTCTTCTATGAATTATTCTGTGTAAACCTAAGCAATTGATTTTAGCAATATGATCGCTTTTTCATTTACAGACACATTAGGAATTGTTTCTTTAATAAGTTTTTCTATTGGCTTTTTATGTTAATCATAACACATTTCTCTTATAGAATAATATTGATGGTTAAAGAATCTTCTTTCCCTTTCATCCATACTTTCTGGGAAGTATTGGCTATATCATTAATTAGTAAGTTTTAAGTTATAATTCAAAAAAAGATAATAAATTGCACTTATATTCGGATTTATAAAAAAATGTTCCTAAATTTCAATACATTTAATTTTTACTCTTTTGTTGATACTATATATCGCTGTATTTTTTTTGCATTATCTTAGTAATACTTTTCTTTCTTGGTTTCTTAGTTTTCAATCAATTAATCGGCTTCCACTTCAGTCTCGTTAGGCTTATTGTTATTCATGGCAACCTCTGATTTTAGTTTGTATTACCTGATACAAATATTTATTGTATTAATTTTCTTCTTTTATTTAACACTACGATAATTAATTCTATAAAATGACCTAGACAATAAATCACAACAAAATCAATTTTAAATTTGTATTGAAAAATGAGAGAAATTATTTTTTGTTATAATAATAAAAATAGTTAAAATCTAATAAATAATAATAAAATTATAATTCTTAAATATATAAATGTAATTTTAATTATTTTATTTATTTATAGATAAATAAATAAATAAATAATTAGGAAATATCAATTAAAAACACTTTTCTTCTTCCCTGAAGAATACTATAAAGAAGCCCTTTATGATTTCTTTAAACTGTCATATCTCGACAATTTCTGTTCTAATTTCTTTTTATCTTTTTACAATTTCTCCAATTTTTGCTAAATTTCTCCCAATCCCTGGATATTTTCGTCTTTTTTTTCTTATTCGAATCTTAAAACTTAGTGGGAGTTTTCTTGTTTGACTTTCTTAACGGATTTTCTTAAAAACTAGGAAGATCGAGAGCTTCTCTCAATTTTTAGTCACTTTCTGTGTTAATTCTATGATACTTGGAGGGAGATTAAGATCTTGGTATATAAATAAATTATGAAAATTAGTGAAAAAAAGGATTAAAAAAAAAAAAAAGGAGTAACTACCTGTTTATATTATCTCCAAAAGAAGCTCTAAAATTTGGACTAAAGTTTTATAATCTATGTACAGTAGACTCTTAATTAGAATCCTTAATAATTCTAGTCATATTTTTGGCGTGTTTATTGGCACTTTCCAATAAGTCACTAATTTGCCTATCTGTTGCCCCCGTATGCTAGTACTATCCTATGTCTCTTTTTTTTTTTTAAATTATGAAATATCAAAATAAACAAAACAAAATATGAATAGTTACTAATACTAATTGTTGTTGTTAACACCGTTGTTAATGCTGTGATAACTTTAGTTTTGCTGCAAATCGAGATGCGACTGAGATAATGTTCTTTGGTTATCAATAAACATTGACAAATGAAGATTTTTGTGTTCAGAGTGCTGAAGTTGACTTAGGAGGGCATTAAATTTGGCCTTTAAACTCTAATAATCCTGTTACGCATCATTGTATTTTCTTTTATAAGCAGTAACATCTTCCGTAAGCTATTTGTTAACCTTGAACAGCGTTTGCACTTCTATGGTTTGTGACCCCAAATTTTCTTCAATATTTTCATACAAAATTCTTCTCAAATCTGCTATTTCTTAGATCAGGGAGGTGTTTTCATTTTCCAGATTGAAGATTCTTTCGTTGGAAAGTTTGAGAGCGTCTTGAATTTTATTTTTGTGAGAAACTTCGTTTTCCAAAGTGAGTAGGGTTCCCGCATACTTTCTTTCCAAATCCACGTATTGATTTTGAATTTCCGCCTTTTCTTATTCTTAAATCATTTAACAACAAAAATTAATTAAAAAAACATTCATTTCTTCTATATATAGGTATATGAAATATTTTACCCAGATTTATCATTTCGAATCTTTCGTTATTCTTAATGTTATCGCTCTTTCTTTTGTTTTCTTATTCTCTCTGTAGTTGAGACTACAAATCGAAAACTTTCATTTGCAGTTTTTCATTTTCTGAAAAATCACTCTTCTCCCTTAATTTTGAGTGCTCTGATAGTTTAGAAAACTGAGATTCGATGGTTTCTAACTATTTGGTTTTCTCATCGAGTCTGATTTATTAAAGATTTAGTTGATATAATATAAAAATTTTTTCTTTTGCAATTTCGCAAATAAAAAAACTCACTGAATATTTTACTTACCTGTCAATTAAAGTTTAGTTATCACCATTGACTATTTCTAATTCGTTTGTTATTTTTCTTAGCTATTCTTGAAGCAACTGCTTATCATTCTTTTCTGCCATAAGGTCATTTTCTATTTCCATTATTTTGATCTGAGAGATATTGTACTTCTCTTTAATCGAATCTATTTGATCAATGCAATCTTATAGCCTTTCATCTAATTCCTTTACCCCTCCTCTTCCATCTTGCAATCTACCACAAAAATAATTTTTGTTAATAAATAAAATACTAGCCGCTATTAGATAGAAAATACTCTTTTATTTTTAATCGAAGCTCTAAATTTAGCTTTTCTAATCTTCTTCTTTCTTATTTTTCAAAATTCAAATTCGTTTCGATATATTTATTTTCTGATAAAACGACATCAATACTCTAAGTTTTATTTAAATAAAATTCGTTATAACTTGGATTGAAAAAAATTTATTAATACTATATTATATTATATTTACAGGATCTTAAGATACAAAATCAACAATTTTAGAACTGCCTAAATCCGTTTTTCTGATATTTTAAGAATGAAAAGAATGCTTTTAGAAACTATCATTTGTCCTATTTAATTCATTGTTCCTCGAGGGGCTTACGAATTCTCTTTACTAATTGTAAAAGGAAACGGAGCTCCCCCTTTTCTTAGCTTGTGTTGTTGGGGATAAAATTTCGCTTTATTAAAAAATCGAGCTTCTTGGACTCTTTGATTGTTAAATCTACTCGATTCCCTGACCAAAATGGCTTCTAGAAATTTTATTTTAATTTTACTAAATCAAAACTATAAATTATTGAGTATTGAAAATTTATTAATAAAACCTTACCTTGTTAACTTACGAAATTATAGTTAACGTCTTTTCCCAACACATAAACGTGAGAGGTACCACAAGCAATCTGCTTTATAGCTATCCCTTATATTGAGGAAATTGCGAACGGCTTACTTCTGGGTTCAGTGTCTCCTATTCCTAGTTCTCCGTTTTAATTAGATCCCCATCCATATGTAATCCTATTAATAATAATATTCTCTAGTTGACTAGTTTTTTATGGGAAAATAAAGAAAAATACCCCTGTGTGTCACAAGCAATTCCAAACAAACCTCCAATATCAAAATTGGTGATGTTTTTTTATCCTGAAAAGAAATTGGTGGGGAATAAATACTCGCCAAAAGATCCGGTTCCCTTTAGATTAAATTAAATTAATTTTATTCGTTAAACTTTTCTTTTTTATTAAAAAAGAGGGGATTTATTTATTTACCCATATGAACAAATTTCCTTTGTTAGAAAGAGCCCCACTGTGGTGACCGGATTTAATTTTAATTATAACTTCTCTCTCCAAATCCTTAATTTTGGTGGGCATGCTAACACTCCTTTTATCTCCGAGTCCAAGTTACCCAAACTTATTATTTCCGGTTCCATACACTTGCCCTTCCTCTGTAAAAAAAATTGCAAAAACAAAGAGTGAGACAAAAACATAATAATATTATTTTGTTTTTTTTTACGCGATAAGAAAAGGGAGTGAGCAGTTCCACATGAAAGATCAACCCATTTATGCACTTTCGGCACTTGCGCAATCAGTTTGGGATAATAAACATTTTTTGACTTTTCACCGAGTCCTAATTGGCCAACTTCATTTGCTCCACTGCAATAGATTTGCCCGTCATCAGTCAAAAAAGCTGAATGTCTAGCTCCAGACGAAGCCTTTCTTACTGAAAAAGGCCTCTTGTCTTATAAATATACTTTTTGTGGAGCAAATTCGTTATCAGTGGAACCCAGTCCAAGACTTCCATACTCTCCTTTACCCCATGAGTAGGCTTCTCCATTATCTTGAAAATTGATAAAAAGTTAATTTCTGATTAATAATGCAACAATTTCTTTGTCATTCTCTACCCATAACTGCTATCGTAGTTGTCCATCCGCAAGAAACCTATATACATCGGATTCCTTTAAGTTTTTCTACAATGGTGGGAGATGTGCAATATTTCAAGTCTTTATTAACCAATCCAATACCTAATTATCCAGTTAAATTGCTTCCCACAGTGTAAACAAGTCCATCATCTATTTATTATTTAAAACTATTTTTCTCTCACTTTAATTATGATTTTAAAATATAATCTATTGTACTAGTAAGAATTGCTGTGTGATCTTCTCCACAGGCAATTTGCTTTATGACCAAATTAAATGTAGTCAGCTTTGGAGCAATGTATAAGGGTTCTTATTGAATGTTTCCCAACCCAAGCTATCCCTAGTTATTTTCTTTTTTGCCAAATAAAATAAATATAAATAAGGGACCATATACTATATTCAATAAAACTCAATTATTTTCTTACTCCCCCACACATACAATTCAGTGTAGTTTTCTCCTTCGCATGTTTCAAAAGTATATTGCTGCATATTTTAAAATAAGGATTGCGGATACAATTTTAGATTTTTATTTAGGAAAATTTTTATGGTTTATTTATTTATTAAATAAATTAATTGTTAGATTATTATGAGTAAATTATTAATTTTTAAATAAATAATATTACTTTATAGAATATTTATAACAATATTATTATTAGCATGAAAAAAGGTTTAAAAAAAATTTTTTGGAATTTTTCAGAACAATTCCAGTTATTATTAAGTAGTAAATTCACCATTGTAAAATAATTTTAAGAAAATTCATTTAATTAATATTTTTTTATCCAATAATATATTATTTATTTTAAATTTATTATATTTAAATAGCTATTTATAAAATACTATATACTCAATACTTAATTCTTTTCAGGTCTATCTATACGTAATTTGATTAAGCCACATTAATTTGATAACCTAAATCCCTAAATGAAAATAATTAATTTATTAGTAATAAACGAAAATTAAGAAAAAAAAGTTAAAAACGATATAAAATAGAAATGAATTAAAATAATGATATTTTATAGAGTTCTAATACTCTTTAAAGGGAATCACAAACAGAAATAATATAGTCTAATGAAGATATTTTTTAAATAATGGATAAATTTAAGAATATACAAAATTAAGAAAAACAATAGAACAATATTTATGAACAAGTTATTGAGGAAAACATGGATATTATAAAAAAGTTAGGAGTTTCTAGGGAAGAAGTGATAGAATTTAAATAAGCTTTTGACTTTTTTGACGTAGATGAAGGTATAAATAGTTCGATTTCTTTTAGTAAAGTAAATATATTTAATAGGAGGATCTTTAGATAAAAAAGAACTCTAAAAGGCATTTGGAGAACTAGGTTTCGGGGCCAAAGATTCTTTAGAAACCTTACTTTAAACTATAGATAAAGATGGAAATTAAAATATTGATTTTCGCGAATTTTTACTATTAATGACAAAACAAATTTCTTCATAAGATACGGAAGAAGACATGATGAATATTTTTAATTATTTTGATATTGATAGCAAAGGAGCTATTACAATAAAAGTAACATATCCTTGTTCAATCAAATAATTTTTTTAAAAATTTTTTAAATTAAAATCAGGACTTAAGATATATTTCAAAAGAGATAGGAGTTAACGCAGATGATTATGTTTTATAAGAAATGATTAAATAAGCATCAGGAGGAAAATAAGAAGTTAATGTCAAAAATTTTATAGATATTATTAATAAAGGAACATTAAAAGATGTTGAATATGAGTCTATACCATAAATGGTTTATAGTTAAACTCATAAAGCTTGAATATTATATTAAAATATATATAATTACTTATTTTAATTTAATAGCTTTCTTTATTAGAATATTACTTTATAACTAAAAAAATAAAATTATTAAATATTGAATATTGACAACGGAAAAAAAAATTTAGCATGAACATTAAAAAGCTAAAAAGTATAGATATAAACTAATATTCTCACACATTTTTTTACGAGTTAAATGCAAAAAGAATTTTATTCTAAAATATAAAAAAAAGAAAATTGCAAGAGAAAGATATAAATTGAGGAAAACACAAAAATTTCTTCACTAGCGACTTTTTTTTTTTTTTTTGCTATAATTTATTCAATGGTTGGTAGTATGATATTGACTCTGCCTGTGAATAAATATATCCATTTTATGATTTGTTTTAAGTATTATTAGAATCACAAGTTAAATGATAGTTTAATTTATATTATTTATTACATTAATTTATATTTATTCTAAGGTAGATTTGAATAACTCTAGAATTATTTTTAGCACTTTAGCTATATTAGTATATTAGTAATATATATATATAAAAAAGAATATATAAATTAAAATACTATAAATTTTAGATCTCTCACCTTATAAAACAAGTATTTGGATTATGTGCTTCTCTTAATAAAAAGACAATTTATCTTCTTAGTTAAGCCAAAATAAACACGTTTTGATAATTTGAATTAACTTTAGAAATATTTAATTAGCAAATCCGTGGTTCATATTCCTAAAAATTTTAGTATTGATTCCGACTAAAAATAAATCATTACTGTACAGTAATTAATCGAGTTTGTAATTAAAAAAAGAAAATATTGAAAAGTAGCAGAAACACAGTCTTTCTCAAAAAAATAAAAATAGTCTAAAAATATTGGTTTTAAGATATATAATATTATTTATGTTATTTGGTCTATAACTCTCTGCAATTTCTATATTTTAATTATTTAATGTTATAAAGTGAAATATAAAATGAATTTTTAATATTAATTATTACAATTTTGAAAAATAGCTTTATTGTGAAAAGTCGATTTTATAAATATTTTTATTTGAACCTATATATATAGTTACTGATTAAAATTTTAAAAATAAAATCTCTGATTAATTAATTATCTTGATTTTATTTAAAATTATAAAACATAAAATTCGATAAATATAGAAATATAATAAACAGAATAATAAAAATCATTAAATAATTTTAAAATGCCATTAGCAATCTATATGATTAATCCAATTATGGTTTATAATTTATTCATTGAATAAATTTATGTGTTAGAATACAGAATTAAAGCATAAAATATATAGTAAAGTAGTTAGCACAAAATTTTAAGCGATATGGTTAAGTTTATATTCAATAAAAATTTCTTAATTACCCTGTTCAAACCCTAAAAATAATTTTCCTGGGAGTTTATTGCGTAATATTACTATATTTCTATTTTATTTTTTGTTCATATAGAAAAATAATTTAACAAAAACTTATAATTAAAATCTTTGCAATATAACAGGTAATTTAGTCACAAGCTTTCACATTGTAGCTTAATGAAGCTAAATTAGTAAAGTTAAAGCAAGTTACTAGATTTTATGGTAAATTAATTATGAAACTATTATAAAACTATTTACAAAATTATACGTTTTCAGGTTACAGGTGTCAAGTTAAGTATAGTAAATTGCATGACTCCTCATGATATATACTTTATTACATTAAACAGATTAAATGGAATTATAAATATTATATAAAGTGGAGATGCTCTTGAAAATCTATAATATGCCCAACAAATGTTTATAAACTATTATTCTAAATTGAGGCCAATCGATTATATTCATATAAAATCCTAATTTTTAAGATTCCTTCAGGTAAAATAGGCAAAAGTATTTATGTTTATATGCGCAAAATGGTAACATAGTGATACTTCTTTTGCTATAAATCTTAATTAGGGAATATCACCTCCGTTTGTATGTAAACTTTTAAATCTCAATAAATAAAACAATTTTTCATAATTAAATAAATTAATTTATAGCTAAACCTGGAAGTATTAGTATATATAACGCTGAGGGAGCAGTAATTAAAAATATTTTTTAAAATTTGAAAATTAGCAGTCTTTTTAATTAAAATAAATCCCAATAATTTTTTGAATAAAACAATTGTATTTGGGGAAAAAATTTATTTGATATTCTTGACACCAATGTAAAAATATACTCGAAATAAATAAAACTTATTGAACTATTTAAAAATTTTAGAATGGATAAAGAAAGTTTTAAAATGATGATGAAATGAAAACAGCTTTATAAATCAATAGTGAAAAAGCTAAGAAATAACTTAATCAGCTCGCTTCTTGGATTAAAACCGATTAAAATTCCAATGAAAGTGATGAAAATAATTAATATACCATTAGCATATTCAACAAAAATAAGAAAAAGGGACTAGCAACTAGGCTGATTAAGATGAAAATCTTGAAGAAGATTAAGGAATAAACATTTAAGATGAATTTAATTTTGAATTAGTTTCAGTTTGTAAAAAATTTTTATTTTGGTAAAAATTTACTAATAATTTTAAATTATATTCTCATTTAGCAACTTAACAATCTGGACAAGATAAGCTCAAAAGCAATCTTAATGATATGTTTGGCGATTTAGGTAATTATACATTATATATATAAAGTGCTATATTTATATTCATAATTCAATAGATATAAAGGAAAATAAAGATGGAAGCTAAAAATAAAATGAAAACTAAAATGACGGAGATGATTTACTTGATATGATGGATAATTTGTGAAAATATTAGTTTTTAAAAGGATTAATTTTTTTTTTTTTTTACTAATATAAGGAAAAACTATAAGAGAATTATCTAATTAATTATAATTACTAAACAAAATGATTATATTAAAATATTAATTCTAAAATAATTAATTAATTCTTTAATATCCGAACTATTATTATTATTAAAATATATTGAAATTACAAAAAAATAAACAAGAAAATTGTACATAGCAAAGAAATGCCTTTGGGATTTTATTCAGTAAACCCCTATGTAATAATAACAATGGGAGGAGAAATGATATATGCTATTCATGCTAGATTGGATAGTAAAAAAGTATAAGAAAAATAACTGAATTTAGTTTTAAATAGTTTAGTTAATGCTATGTTTTCACCGGGGTTTTGATTCAGCTTTTTCGACCAGCAGCATTATTTTCTTTTGATTTCCTATAGTAAGAAACTTAACTTATCTAAAAATACTAATACTCAGTAATATTTTGTTATACATAGTTAATATTTGTACAAAATAGCAAATTGTAATTTTATGAGTATTTCAGAAGATAATTTTCAGAAACTATTGAATTTTGCAGTAATAATAAATAAAAAATGTATATATTTTTTTAATAATATTAATATTTCGTGTATAGACTATGGGAGCTAAAGTTCAAATATAAAATTGTAAAAATCCGCACGATATTTTCTTCGTTGCACAAAATCATATAACTGGAATAATGAATTTGTTACAAGACGGAGGCTGCTATGATTAATTATATAGTTTCTAATAAAAATTATAAGCCCTTCATTAAAAATTAAAAATACAAGACTATATTCAAATTAGAATTAGGGCATTGAATTTACTTAGCAAGTAAAATCATAGAATTATTTTATACTTTTAGTTAAGATTAATAAATCCTGATGCTTCTGTGATAATAAGAAATGATATTGGAATTACATCCCCTTTTGTAGGTAATTTATTTATTTATCAATCAAGAAACCAGTCAATCAAACTTAAAATAAAACTAATTCTAATATTATTTTTATAATAGGCCTACCAGGAATAATTTAAATATTTGATAGTTAAGGTAATGTGCAAGAAAAAAAAATAATACATTTAAAATCAACACAATTCTATAAAGAAAGTTCAGCTAAATAATTTTTTGAACAAAATAATACTTAATGGGGGTTAATATTTATTTGAAGACTGAGGAAGTATATTTATAACAATACAATTAAATATTTTACTTTTAATAGTTTTAAATTTATATAATTCTATATTAAAGAAAAATTAAATTTAAAAAACGTCATATGAAAATGATTAATAAATGAAAAAATCTTTATATGTTAATGAGGAAAAAGCAAAACAAAACCTATAATAGCTGGCTTCAATAATTAAATAGAGTGGTCAATAAGAGGATAATCAAGATTATACAATTAGTATTTTCAGAAATCACCAATCGTCGATAATCAAAGAAAAATAAAACGAGACAGAATAGCACTAAGATTAGTAAGAAGAATCTTTAGATACTTAATTTAAAATTGAATTTATAGTCGCAGGTAAATTAATCTAAAAATAATATCTTATAATATATAAAATGAATTCTTATTTATAGACACAGAATAATCAGGTTAAAAAAAATTAGCTTCTAATGTAAATGATATGTTTGAAAATTTAGGTAAAATTCATCAAGTAAATATATATATTTATTATATTAATATTTGCTATTTAAATATAGATTTCAAAAATGAAAATGAAAAAATTGAATAAACAGAAGACTAAAATGGTGATGATTTACTAGATATGATGGATAATTTATGAGATTACTCAATCAAGATATATTGTATTGTAATAGAAAATTTAGATTTAAAACATTCAAATTTTAAGATTTAAATATAAATTTATAATATATATATATAATAATAATAATTAAGCTTTATATGATAATTTCAATATATTGTTCAAACTAATTTTATATTATAAATGACTGTTCAAAATTAAGTTTAAATTTAAATATAAAATTTCTTCATTTCTAAATAGAATTAAGATGTATATAATGTATAAGTAGATATATTAAATTATATATAATGAATAGTAAAAAAATAATATATTTTAATAATAAAAAAGCAAATAAAAAACAAATAAAAATATTCAAACCCTGTTATCTTTCTATATATTTCTACTTTTTAATATTAATTATTATTGAGAATATTTAATAAGAATTATTATTTATAATCAAATGCAATAAAAATAATAATAAATATCGAAGAAATAATAAGTAAATAAACAAATAAAAATAATGGAAGAGGACAAGCAATTAGATTCACAAGAAAATTCCCTACAAAACTATGCCCCCACTTCTCCAAAGTTAATCAAGTAAGAGTATGATGGAGAAGACCTTTCATCCTTCCATTCCGGATAACAAATGCTATCTGGAGAGGAAAATATTTTAAAAATCGGTGAAAAAGAAGGAGAAGATTAGGAGATTTCTGTTTAGAAAAATGAAATTTCTTCATAAGACATTGATTTAAATACTTCAAAATGCAATTTACACAAAAGACCTATCGAAGTTATTTGTATAGATCCTCTTTGTTCCGCAAGAAATCATAAATGTTGCTATAAATGTCTTACACACTCATCTGAGCACTCGCAACACAAATCTATGGACATAGATGAAGCTCAAGAAAAGTATCGCGAGGTTTTAAAGCAGATTTAAATTCAATTAAAAGAAAAAGAAAGCAAGGATAAAGAAAAGTAATTAAAAACAAAATATATAAAAAATAGTTAATTTAATTAATAAAAATTTGTAGACTGGAAAATATTATTACCTCTATTCGGCAAACTGTTGATAATTTTAAAAATAAAATTACAGAAATGAGTGAAAAAGTAATTTCTCATCTATAAGACCATGTCAATAACTAAGTTTATATAACAAATGATATGTAGAAATTGATAGACTCCAAGAGTCTGCTAGACATCTAGGATCCATATTAATTTAAATAAGCAGTATTCCTTACAAAAAAACTTATTGCGAAAAAAGATCTGATTAGCAGCAAAATAACAGAAGAAAATTATTCTTCTTTGGAATAGTTTGCAGAAGACATCGATCTTTTATTTGAGCAAGATCAAAAATAGCTTAACGGACTGTCAGAAAGAGTTATCAATCAGGTGTGCGAAGTTTTCAATTTTTAGGGGATTTTAGAACGCAAAATTAGAATAGAAGACAAAGAAAAAGAAATTAATAAGTAGAGCAATAATAAATAAGAAAATATTAGACTATAACTATTGATGAATAATGGCGACAAAAATTAATTTATTACCTACGGGTCTGAAGTCAAAATTTGGGATTTAGATACTACTTAAATTGTAAACAGATTTACTTGCGAAGAGTATGCTTCAGCTTTGTTATAATTTGATTCAAATACATTGATTTTGGGTAAAAAATAACTCAAAATCTTAATTAACTTATTAAATATTAAAATTAGGTACATAAAACGGATATGTCTAAAAATACGAAAAGTGCTAATTTATAAAAAAAGTTGATATTTAAAACGAATAAAAGGCAATCTCTGGAATATATCGAGTAGATGAATTTTCCTTTATTTGCTCTTCAATAAGTGAAAAAAATTCCATTGTGCACATCAATTTAGATATGGAGATTTAAAGGGTTTACAAGGTTCATAATGATGTAATATGCTATACATCATTGCTATTATTAGAAAATCCAAAATATTTCGTTTCTGCTAGTCAAAAGAGCAAGGCTTTGAAACTGTGGACTTTGTATGAAACTGAAAAAATTTCTGCTATTAAAATTAAATTTACTTCTGTTGGAATGACTAAATTAAAGAATAATAAATTTTTGCTATAAGATTGCAAACACATTATTCTCTATAACATAGAAAATTATCACGAAATTCAGTAGATTAAGGTTTTCTTCAACTGCCATTAAAATTGGGTGCGAGATATTAAATATTTGCCGCTGCAGAATATTGTTGTAAGTGCTTCCTAAGACAAACAAATTAAAGTTTGGAAATTTTAAGATTATTTAAATAAATTGGATTTGAAATCCGAGTGCACTTATAGTGACTATATAAAAAATATAATAATTTTAAATAATAAAATAATTTCGACTTCAAATGATTAATGCATTCAAATTTGGAAGTGATTTTTAAATCGATATTATTATTAATTGTGATTATTTAAAATTCATTTAGTTAATTTAAATTTAAATTATATCAGTATATCCTTATATAAAAAACATTTGAAAAACTCAACTATATGCCTATTCTGCCTATTATCTTTTTAATTAGAATTTTCAAATTAGTGAGAATTATCCTTTATTTATTCTAATAATCTATCTATTAATTCTGATCAAATTTGATAATTAATATTATAATATTATCTTAGCAAATTCATAAAAAATAGAAAATAAAAATATAAATTTTTAAACATCATGGGAAATTCGTATTGCAAAATCTAAAAGGATTTGACAGGAACTGTAACAGTTATCACCGGAGCTAATTGCGGGTATTTTCACTATACAAATCTTATTGTAATTATTAATAAAGCGCCAATTATTATTTGTAGAATTGGTCTTGAATGCGCGAGAGAAATCGCCAAAATGAATGGAACCGTAGTCCTAGCGTGCAGAACAGAAGAAAAAGCTTAGCCCATACTAAAGGAGCTGAGGGTAGAAAGCATAAAAACAAGTCAATTTAAATAAAAAAATTACAATTTTTTTAATAAATAGGAAAAATACCCTGACACTAAACCCGAATTTATGAGACTTGATTTGGCTGATCTAGACCAAGTCGTAGAATTCGCATAAGAATTTAGAACTAAATATAACAAAATAGACATCTTATTAAACAATGCAGGAATCATGATGCCCAGAAGAAAACTAACCAAATAAGGCTTTGAAATCATGCTGGGAACCAACCATTTCGGTCACTTCGTATTAACTAATTAGCTTCTTCCACTGATCAAAAACACTCCCAAAAGTAGAATAGTAAATGTATCTTCTTCACTCCACACAGGAAGAACAAAAGATGGAGTAAATATTATATTTTAAGATTTAATATATTTATTATTTTATCAATCAATCAATTCAATTCAATTTAATTAATATTTGATAGGGAGTAATTCATTTTGATGATTTAAACTTTGATAAATAATTCAGTGATTAAGCAGCATATAGTTAAAGTAAGTTGGCAAATATTTACTTCTCCAAGAGTTTGTAAAAATTACTAAACGAATAAAATCATGACATCAAAGTTGTCAGTTTACATCCTGGAGTAATTAGCACCAATTTAGGAAGGTAATTAATTGTTAAAATAGTTTGAATAAATTTTGGGTAACATTACATTGAAATATTTTATTTATCAGACACGTTATAGAGCATTCTAATTTTGCTATAAAGGCTTTTTTCTATATAGTAAAGCACTTCTTAAAAACACCATTTTAGGGAGCTCAAACAAGTTTATAATGCTGTCTAGAAGACCATGACAAATTAATCGGAGGAGCTTACTATTCTGATTGTGTGGTTACTGAACCTAGTAAGGTTGCTTAAGATATTTATTTAGCTTAATAGTTCTGGGAACTGAGTAATAATCTCGTTAATAAATATTTGATAAAATGGTGATTATTTTTATTATAAGCTTAATGGTTATTTTTGTTATATCGATTATTAAAATTATAATTATATTTGCATTCAATTTCATCTAAAATTTAATTATATTTAAGTAATGTTTGTATTCATTTATTAAAATTGACAATTTAAAATAGAAAATGCAATCTGTTTTGTTTTTATATAGATTAATATGGTAGATAAAAAAAAAAAGAATAGATTTAATTAATTAATTAAATAAATAAATTTATTTGTGAATAAAAATAATTTCTAATATTGATTTTATTATTAAACCAAAAAAGAAATTAATAATGAATTCAATCTGGAGAGGAAAATATTTTAAAAATCGGTGAAAAAGAAGGAGAAGATTAGGAGATTTCTCTTTAGAAAAATGAAATTTCTTCATAAGACATTGATTTAAATACTTCTAAATGCAATTTACACATTGCCATTAAAATTGGGTGCGAGATATTAAATATTTGCCGTTGCAGAATATTGTTGTAAGTGCCTCCTAAGACAAGCAAATTAAAGTTTGGAAATTTTAAGATTATTTAAATAAATTGGATTTGAAATCCGAGTGCACTTATAGTGACTATATAAAAAATATAATAATTTTAAATAATAAAATAATTTCGAGTTCAAATGATTAATGCATTCAAATTTGGAAGTGATTTTTAAATCGATATTATTATTTTATTGTGATATTTAAAAATTCATGTAGTTAATTTAAATTATATTAGTATATCCTTATATATCAAACATATAAAAAACTCAACTATATGCCTATTATCTTTTTAATTAGAATTTTCAAATTAGTGAGAATTATTCTTTTATTTCTTCTATTAATCTATCTATTAATTCTGCTTAAATTTGATAATTAATATTATAATATTATCTTAGCAAATTCATATAAAATATAAAATAAAAATCGACAATTTTTAAATATCATGGGAAATTCGTATTGCAAAATCCAAAAGGATTTGACAGGAACTGTTACAGTTATCACCGGAGCTAATTGCGGGTATTTTCACTATACAAATCTTATTGTAATTATTAATAAAGCGCCAATTATTATTTGTAGAATTGGTCTTGAATGCGCGAGAGAAATCGCCAAAATGAATGGAACCGTAGTCCTAGCGTGCAGAACAGAAGAAAAAGCTTAGCCTATACTAAAAGAGCTGAGGGTAGAAAGCATAAAAACAAGTCAATTTAAATAAAAAAATTACAATTTTTTTAATAAATAGGAAAAATACCCTGACACGAAACACGAATTTATGAGACTTGATTTGGCTGATCTAGACCAAGTCGTAGAATTCGCATAAGAATTTAGAACTAAATATAACAAAATTGACATATTATTAAACAATGCAGGAATCATGATGCCCAGAAGAAAACTAACTACTAAATAAGGCTTTGAAATCTAGCTGGGAACCAACCATTTCGGTCACTTCGTATTAACCAATTAGCTTCTTCCACTGATAAAAAACACTCCCAAAAGTAGAATAGTAAATGTATCTTCTCGAGCCCACATAGGAAGAACAAAAGATGGAGTAAATATTATATTTTAAGACTTAATTTATTTATTATTTTCATCAATCAATCAATCGATTCAATTCAAAAATTCAAATTTTTATTTTTGATAGGGAGTGATTCATTTTGATGATTTAAACTTTGATAAATAATACAGTGATATGGCAGCATATAGTCAAAGTAAGTTGGCAAATATTTACTTCACCAAGAGTTTGTAACAATTACTAAACGAATAAAATCATGACATCAAAGTTGTCAGTTTGCATCCTGGAGTGATTAACACAAATTTAGGAAGGTAATTAATTGTTAAAATAGTTTGAATAAATTTTTATTAACAATTACATTGAAATATTTTATTTATCAGACACATTGTAGAGCATTCTAATTTTGCTTTAAAGGCTTTACTCTATATAGCAATGCCCTTCTTAAAAACACCATTTTAGGGAGCTCAAACAAGTTTGTAATGCTGTCTAGAAGACCATGACAAATTAATCGGAGGAGCTTACTATTCTGATTGTGTGGTTACTGAGCCTTCTAAGGTTGCATAAGATATTAATTTAACTTAAAAGTTCTGGGAACTGAGTAATAATCTCGTTAATAATTATTTGATAAAATGGTGATTATTTTTATTATAAACTTAGTGGTTATTTTTGTTATATCGATTATTAAAATTATAATTATATTTGCATTCTATTTAATCTAAAATTTAATTATTATAACTTTAAGTAATGTTTGTATTCATTTATTAAAATTGACAATTTAAAATAGAAAATGCAATCTGTTTTTTTTTATATAGATTAATATGGTAGATAAAAAAAAAAGAATAGATTTAATTAATTAATTTAAATAAATAAATTTATTTGTGAATAAAAATAATTTCTAATATTGATTTTATTATTAAACCGAAAAAGAAATTAATAATGAATTCAAATATATATTAGTAGTATTTAGATAATTTTGAACAGCAATTGAACCCCAAAATTTAGAAATCTTTCTTATGCACTTTAAAACCTAAATCTATAAAATAAAATACCAGATTAAGTAATCAAAATTATTATTTTCGTTTATAAAAATTACCTTAGTTATATTAAAATATTCCATTGTGAAATTTAAAAAATAATAATATATCTTTTAATTCCTAAGGCGACTTTAAGAAAATTAGAGCAAGAAGTGTTAATGATTGTTTTAATAACTAAATTAACTTTTCTTTGGACAATTCCCTTAATTATTAATAAAAAGATAGATAAATAAAAAAGTATATTTAAATGCCAAATATTCATATAAATGAGTATTCTAACTCGGGAAAGCTACATAAGAGCCTTAAATAATAGCAAAAAACAGAATTATAATTACAGTATATAGATATGTAGCAATTTAACAATTTATTAGAATACAGAAAAAAAATGTAAATAATGGTTTTTGTACTATCTATTATTAAGTAATGTAAATTTTTATATTAGAAAATAATAATAAAATGAAGATTTACTTTAAAAAATCATTGATAATAGAATGGTAAAAGAATTGAATAAAAAAGTAAGATCTAAAAATTTTAAATAATCAACATAAAGGATGATGAATAAAAAGATAGATATTTTAGCAAATAATACATAATAAGAAGAATAGGATATAAATAAATAAAAAGAAAGAAATAATTAGTAATATTAAGAGTATTTATCTAAAGAAAACTCGTTATATAATGAAATTTAAGAATAGAATAGTAATAATATCAAAGATTATTCCTTAATATAAATATAGCATACCCCTTTTACCTCAAGTAGTTAAAATTAAAAATATGAAAATATAAAATAAAAACAAAAGTAGCAATATTAATATCCTATCATGGATACTAATAATATAAGTAAATAATTTCCAAACATTGGTCATTTTGACTCTGTTGATAAAACTAAATACAATAAATTATTTACAAAAATTTGTCATAATTTTGCGCTGAAAATTAAAATTAATATAATAATTTTAACAATTAGTTAAATAATTAATCTATTTTTATTGAAAAATAAATCAGCTAAGAAAAGGAATAAAAAAACTAATTGAATTTGTTAAAAAATATATAATTAAATATTAAATAAAAATTTAACAGTAAAAATATAATAACAGCTTTTTGCTTATTAAAGAACGTAGATAAAATACTAAAGAATTTAGTATATAAGAATGAAATATAGTAAAAAATATTGTAAACTATACTTAATATTTTATAATATATATTTATATACAAGTAATTTAGTATTTTAGTTATTATATATATATATTTTTATAACACAATAATTCATCAAGAATTTAAGTTATTTTAACTCTTGCTTCCCTTTTTTGCAATCCAACTTAATAAATATTTTGATTTGTATATTATTGAGTTTATTATTTTGGCCTTGTAGTATGAAAAATTAACTTTAACTATCTCTGCTTGAATTGCATTATTATTAAGATTACATTTATTAAGTGTTGTTATTTTGGGGTTAGTTATTGACAGAGTTGATATTATTATTGATGATTTGGGAACCAAATATAGAACTTTTCCTTTTGCTATATATGGTTTTACTGGGGCCAAACTGACTCCTTACAGTATCTGCAATGGATCGGAGAACATTTTGTTATTAAGGCAAGTCCATTTCTTCGCTGGGAATGAAAAGATCAGATTTGGTTTATTGAGAAACACTATCAACTTCTTCTTCTTCTTATTGTAATTCTTTGCTTGCTCGATTAGTGATAAAATTAGAATTGAAATTTCCAGTATTGTGTTATTCATCTATATTGTTTTTAAAAAAAATATTTTATTTTAATCGTCCTCCACTTGTAATTGTATCTCCAAAAAAAGTATCCATTCCTGCCCCGCCCTACTGTGATTCCTGAATCTGATAATTGGATACCATTCTCTTGTTGGTAGACAGAGGCATTTAAGGAGATTAACTTTCCTATCTTTGAAATAACGGAGACTCTATAATCACTCTATTTTGTAAACTTTTGATGGAATTTTGCAGTCTCCGGCCTCGATTTCTCTCTGTATGATTATATGCCGGACTTTCCATGAACTCACTTGTGTAGCTTTCGTTGTGCTTTGCCGTGGTGTTTTTCTTTCTTTTTGATGGCGAAGATTAGTTAAATTTAAACTATTTTAACGGTGATTTGGAACTGCTAATTTCATTCTCATCATGCTGCAGATCTCCAGTCCTTTCCTATTCTTCAGAAATTCTTATATAGTCAAATTTTTTCATTATGACAACCGTTGTGACCATAACCAGAGACGTCCAACCTATAATGCATGTGGCACCCAAAATTTAGACAAGGAAATGCGTAAATTTTTTCCCATGTAGAAACCCCAAATTCTAAACAAGTTTTAAAAAAAAAATTAAAAAAATAAGTTTTAAGTCGAATTTAATATTACTTATTACTACCTTGTCGAAAATCCCGACTGACATAAGACCCCACAGCCCACACCCCATATGCAAAGCCGACGCATCTAAAGGGTCATCAATTTTTTTTAATACCAAAAGTTTCGACGACAGTAAATAAACAAAAGAACTAATGATTCCTATGACCAGAGAGCCCCATTTCGTGGCCCCGTCACAATCAGCTGTGATTCCCACAAGTCCACTCAGTATTCCCATGCAAATTCCCTACGTAAATTCAATATTTTCTTGCAAATTAATATTTTTGGCTGCTTATTTTTTCATCTGTCTGTGGAGTAGGTATTGATAGAGGTAAACCGTGAAGCCTCCACTGGCTGCCGATATCGTTGTATTTACAGAACTTTTGCTTATTGTTAATTTTTCCGCTCTGGTTGACGCGCTTTGTGTTGACCCTGAGTTAAATCCATACCAAGTGTACCATAGGATAATGGTACCAAGAACTACGAATGGAATATTGTCAGGACCGTATCTATTTAATACAGTTTTCTTTTTAATTATTATTTTGCTTTATTATGATTTGTCTAAAATTTCCTATTCTTTTTAATGATGAACATATTCTTCTTATTCCTGTTCTTTATTTTAAATATCTTTGCTCAATTCGCAAAACCGGTCCAATCGAGGACCCATAAAATATGTGGCTATTAGTCCCGAAAGCCCTCCAACAATGTGAACGGCTCCATCGCCGGCAAAATCATGAAAATCTAAGCCCTTTAGCCACCCCTCTTTGTTCCAAGTCCAGTGCGCGACCAGTGGATAGATAAAAAGTGAAGTTATATTTGATAAGATTAAATATTACTCCAATTGCATCCGTTCTGCAATGGAGCCGGAAATAATGGTGCAAGCAGTAGATGAAAAGGTCCAACTTTTATGTTAAAAAAAAATTAATAATTTTTGTTGCCAAAATTATATAATTTGCTTACCTATTTACCCATGAAAGGTATAAATTTTTGTCTTCAAATTCGTGTTCAAGAAAATTGCTCGTGCCTATCAATGAATCAATCAATTAGTAAATTCAAAATTAATTAACAAATATACCTAATAGGCCCTTCACAGACTCTCCATAAGCTAACCCATATCCTATAAAGTACCAGACTATACTTCCAGTACATAAATCCATGGCGTTTTTCAAAAGAATTGCTCCGACATGTTTATTCCTTATTGAACCAGCTTCAATAAATGCAAATCCCAACTACATCAAAAATACGTTAAATGTTTACAAAGAAAACCAATAAACATCAATTGCTAGCTATTCATCTGATTTTTAAATCATTACAGTATCTGAAATAACTAGGATTAATATTTGTGATTAAAAAATTATATTTATATGCTCGAATTCTATTATCTTAATCCTATTTCTATCTAACTTATCTATATATTATTTTTTTTTATAATTATTATTACTATATTAAAAACTAGAACTGAATCAGCCAGTCAATCATGTAAAAATTTTTAATTATGATCATTGATGATTGACGATTGATTAATTAATTAAAAAATAAAAAAAAATTTCAGTCAAAACCTAGCGTATTTTAAAGTTTAAATATAATTAAATTCAAAAATCTACTTTAATTTTTTATACAAAATAAATTTGATTTAGGAATTCTGCCTAAAAAAGACCAATAATAAGTTAATTATAATAAAAACTATCTAAGAATACATACCTTTTGCTTATAAGAATAAATAAATATATATATTATTTAGATATATATAATTTAAATTGTTATATTTTATGGCTTGCAAGCATTATAATATAGAAAATAATTAAATTTTATTGTAGAAAAGTAACTACACACGTGACTAAACTAAGCAAAATATAGAAACAAAAAACACAATATCTCATGTTCATTCGTTGATAACTTGTTTTTTATATTTTTTAGCATTTAATTGTCTTTATTTTTCTCTGTGTTCCCTTCTTCCTTTAAGAGAAGGCTTAGCGTTGAAAACATTTCTGTCATTTCTTTCATGAAATTTCTGTTAAGTTAACTGTGCCTTTTTAAATTGTTGGGTTTCATTTTCACCTCTCTTTTTGCTTTTTTTAATAGATTTTCTCATCATTCTGGGAGGAATGACGATATTATTTTTGTATTCAACATTAGCGATGTTGTCCATTTGTCCGTCAACGAATTATTTAATGGCGGATTTATTTTCCTTGTTGATGACTTCTTTATCAGGATTGGAGGCACCTCTTTTCTTGTCATTTTACTATTCCACCTTTCCAGTACTCTTTTGAATTCTTCTGAGAGCACTTTCTGAGTTTTATTTTCTTTATTCGTCTTTTTTGGCCTTTTTCTTGTCCAATCTGGCTTTGGGAACAGCCTTTTTAATTCTCAATTCTCTATCATTTAATTTACTTCCCTTCAATTCCATGGCATTTTAAAACCCTTCGTCGTTTTCAAATTCCACATATCCGAAACCTTTTCCTAATAAATAGATTATTTAAATTATTAAAAAAATGTTGAATTATCAAGAAAGAGCTCACCTTAATGAGTTATTTTGTCTCTGATAAGTCTCACATTTACGATTTTTCCACAACTGGCGAAGTGGCTTCTGAGCATATTTTCGTTGGCCATAAAGCTGAGGTTTCCTATGAAGATGGTTTTGGTGAAATCGAGTTCTTTTTTTTCAGCCAAATCAACTCTCAAGAAGTTTCCCTTGAATTCGAGTCCGTTCTTTTCCAAAGCTTCTTCTGCTGACTCTTTCTTTTCGTACAAAATGTAGCAGTTTTTGACTTGGTCGTCTTTGCTTCCCTCGACGTGTTTTTCTAAAATAACTCTCGCCTTTACAGACATGTTGGCGGAGGGTCTTACGGGAACGGATCTTTCTCTAATGTTTTCGATTTTTCCGAATTTCTTAAACAATTTTATCATTTCCTTTTTATTGGTTTCCAACGGAATATTTCCTGAAAAAATTAAATAATTATTGCTATTTATTGCATTCTCATATTTATATAAAGAAGAATAAGAAAATTGCAATTCTAATTTAATTTTAACTAATTTTTTACCGATAAATATAGTTCTTTCATCTCTGTCTTATTTTTGTTTCATTGACAATTCCTCTGTAACGAAGGGATTCTACTCTTATTATTCTTCTTCTTCTCCATTTCCCTCTAATTCAACATCAATATCTTCTCCTCCTTTTAAATCTTCGATATCCATTACTTCAGATTCTATTTTCTTTCTAATTTAAACAGGGGTTTTGGAAAATATGTCTTGAACTGCTCCCATATCGTCTGAGCTTTTCTTTTTATTTTACTATTTTACTGCTTTACCCATTTATAATATTTAAGTTTTAAAGTTAAAACAATTATAATTTATTTTTTTTAATTCGTGTTTTATTATATATAGTTCACTAAAAATTAATTATTTGATCAATATTTGTGAAATTTGATTAAGGCAAAATAATAAATTTAACTTTAATCATATTTAATTAATTAAAACACCTT
The DNA here is from genome assembly GCA_037039885.1 of Miamiensis avidus. Classification (NCBI taxonomy): domain Eukaryota; phylum Ciliophora; class Oligohymenophorea; order Philasterida; family Glauconematidae; genus Miamiensis; species Miamiensis avidus. The sequence goes on from JAWVGU010000170.1 coordinate 290,131, forward strand.
ACTATATCAATAGCTTATTCTTAAATGAAGCTCTACAAACTTACCACAATTATTTCTTAAAATATATAGCATATAAAATTATTCTATAATATATAATATAATACGCTTATTTATAAATTTTAATTAAAATTCTTTTATTTTATATATATATAAGGTTCAATATTGCCTAAATTGTTATATTTATTTAGGGTTTTCATTCACTTTCTTATCTACCATGTATTATTTTAGTTATTAAATTATATTAAATCTATTAGACTAATTGAATAGTTCATTTTAATTATAATTGGCCTAATCTTATTTTATATTATAATTTTAAGATATTAAATATTCTATTTCCTGTTATTATTTCTTATGTTATCTTTCTTCAAGAGCCTTTCTTTGCAAAAATTATTTTTCCTATTACTGTTTTTATCTTTACATAATTTAGTTGTATTTACTCCATTCTGCCTGTTTTTTAAAATAGAAATATTATAATTATGAAAAATTTCTAAAAAAACATGTATTTGTATTACATTTTGCTAGTATTTATCTTTTTGCTATTATTGTTCATCCAATTATTATTGCTTCTTCACTTGTCGCTTATGATTAATATTTTCTTTATTCGCTTAATTTATGAGTATTTTTTCCATTTTTTCCATAGAAGTACCAAGGTGTTTCGCCCTCAAATTCTTTAAATAAAATATTTTGTAATCTAATCTAGTTTAATAAATGTCAAATTTACCTAAAAATTTTAGTAAATCGTTTCCATTTTATTTTATTGGTTCATTCGATCTTGACTTTTTTAGTTTTCCCTACTACCATTATGATTATTATAATGATTATTTTCAACGAAAGAATTGTTATAAGACCTATGTTACTGCTGTCGTTCTTGCGAATTAGACTATATGTATTTTTAACCACACTTTCTGTTTGAGGTTTCTAAACCCTTATATTAAGTATTCTATCTAATCTAGGGATTTTCATTTCTTCTGCAGCCTCTACTCTCCACTTTTGGTCACTTTTGCTATCTTTGCTAAAAGAACCTCTTCTATAGCTATTATTGCTCTAAACAGAGGTATTGTAAAACCCTTTGTTAAATGAGTTAGAATTACTATTATTATAAAAGGAAACACTTCTATTATGTTTCAATTTTTGATTAAAATCTCTTATGCTTTGCTCTTTTTCGTCTGCAAAAAATGATTTAAAAATAATATTTAATAAGTTTGAATTTTATATTTGTATTTTACTTGAACAATTAGAAATTGATTTATTCAGAACATTTGTGAAATACCCTTTCAAAACTCTAGAAACATTTAAAGAAGGATTTGTCACATGTTTAAACTGCAATTCACTGTCGTTGTTGTGTAACGAGTAGTTTCTGCTTCTCATATATTGACTATCATTCATGCAACTAGAATTTACAGAGCTCTGATGATTTGTCGTAGACTACCTTGACACAGAGCGAATATGTTGCTATTTTTGTTTACTTTAATTTAATTTTTTCTCACTATTATTATTAAAAGTAGAATTGATAATATTTTTTTGCGAAGACTAAGATCTTATTTGTGGCGGAAGCAGTTAAATATTATTGAGATAGGGCTTGATCATTTCTTGATTTTACTCCTAATTTTTAGCAAAACTGTGCTTAGACTCATTGCTTTCGATATTTTGAGAGTTGTTGCTAATCATCATTGTAGACAGCTGTTCTTTATTATACTTCGAAGCAGCCAACGGTGTATAATTGTTAAGCATGGTCGTTAGGGAGACATTAAAAGAGGTGTTCATGGTATTTTTGCTGATTTGAGTTTCCTTTTTCTTCCCTGAATTCACGACCTAAAAATCTTGCTTTTTTTAATCCTAAGGGGCACTTTGTTATGAAAATCTATTTGCGTCCTGAAGGATTCGATTCTGAAGGAGTAGACCTTTGGATGAGCCGTGTGAGTCTAGAGACTGGATTTTCGAAATATTTTTCAAAGTGCTGTTAGAAAAGCAATGGGAATTCTGGTAGTCGTGGTTTTCCTTGTCTTCTGATTTGTGAAAAGATTCGAAAAAATTGCACACACTCAACAAATAATTTTGCAAAATTTAAATTTTATTTTCCAGATCGTCTCCTTTTTAGTCCCTATTGTTGCAGGCCTCGATTCCGAGTTTTTCAAAGCACTGGTAAACATAATGTATATTTTCGTGTTTTATGGAATTCGAGTTTTCTATCAGCATTTAGATTCCCTAAATTGTCCGAACAACCTTAGCTTATTAATCAAAAATCTTAGAAAGTTACATCCACCCGACATACTTTTATTTTTTTTTATATTTAATATTTAAAAATTTATTTGTTAACATTTTTTATTACTTCGTTTTGCAGCACGAAACGAAATTTTGAAAATTCTTTGCAATTGCATATCAGTCCTACTAGAGCCTATATCGTCATTTAAATATGCAGCTTTGGCTTTATCATCAGCTTCATACAATCGAACATTTTCAAATTTATTTTCTTTATTTATTCTTCTAAAACTAGTTCACTGCAAAATAGAGTGAGAAGTAAAGTAAATTAAAGCAATAAAAAATTTAATTTCTTTACACTTTACCTTAATTCAAATTCTTGAGACAAAGACTATTAGTTTTCTTTCTATTAATTAAAAAGACTGTCTTTCAGGTTCATTTTTACATTTCCATTCTCTTCTGGTTCCTAGTGAGGCCTATTTAGCTAACCCTATTTTTTACTTAAATTGTGATTCTAAAACTGGTTTTCATTTATAGAAATTTCATAATTATTCCAGGGTTTTTCGTTGCTACTTTTTAATGATGAATATTGGGAAAATTATTATTTTTATTTTTCACTGTCTTCTTCATCATCATTAGAATAGCTTTACTCATTATATTCCTACATCTAAGTTTGAGTTGCTGGGACTTTATTTACAGTATTTAAAAATCTAATTATCAATATATAAATAAGAATAATAAAATTAATTTATAAAAATGCCTGAATTTGATTTATAATTAATCTAATAATTTGCCTTTATTTTATATAGTCTTGTTGATTCTTTTAAGATGTATTAAAAGCTGAATCTCCGGACTCAGTAATAGTTCTCTAAGTTCCAATAATTCTGATTAAATAAAAAATAATTGAGATTGTCGTTTTTTCACTATACTAATTAATTAATTAATTAATTAATTAATTAATTACTGGTGCAAGTCTACTTTGCTGTTTTGGTGGTCGATCAAAATTTTTTGCAGTTACAAGTTAATATCCTCTTTTAAATTTATTTAAACAACATTTTAAACTCATAATTATGCAATAAAAGATTAATTTTTTTAAGATTTAGATTACCTGATCTAACAGAGTCTAATGCCTATCTTTGTGAATTCATAATTTTAATTTCTTAGAAAAGATTCAAAGAATTAAGTTTGTTATTTTTAACTTTATTTTTATAGAAATTGTAAAATATTAGAAGTATTTATATTATTATATCTATTTAGTTATTATTTATTATTTTTTCTTTTTTTGTAATTTGAAATTAAATTTAGAGAATAGTTGAATCAGCTAATAAACTAATTGGCTGTGAATGCCTAAAATTTATAGTTAATTAAAGGGTTGATTATAATTCAGCGAATTTTTAGGAGAAAACGAGTAATATTATAATTTAGGTATAGTGTCCGCATAAATTATTATTTTAATTAAATTCTCAACAAATATTTATTTGCAAGCTATCAAACAAACAAGCAATAAAATAAAAAATATCAAAAAAAATGCAAAGAGTAATTCAATAAAAATTTCAGATAAAAAACCTATAAGACAAATTAATCCGGAGGAAAGCGATGAAAAAAATTTAAAAATAGGAAAGCAACGGAATAAATAAAAGTTGAAAATATCAAGAAAAATGGCGGAAAAGAGTGTGGAAGAGGATCAAGATGATGGGAAATGATGAAATGAGTGAAAATTTTTTATTATTGGGTTTTAAAAATGGAATCATTTTTGGAATTATAGTTTGAGAAATAAGTGAATTTGTTTATGATTATTTTAAATAAATTATATTGATATGTGTGTATATAAAAGAATAAATTATCGAAAAACTAAAAACAAAGAAGTTAACCTATATATATATTTAAATTTATATATATACATGTATTAGGTGTTTTTGTTTATATGTATATTAACCTGAAATAAAAAATAAAAATAAATGTTCTGAGAACTAAAGCAAAAACTAAATAACAATCAATTTCTCACTCACTCATTTATTTATTGATTGAATGAATAAATAAATAAAATAAAAGAAGAAAACAAACAAAAGTAACAAAAAAAAATAATTAAACGAACTAATAAATTAATAAATAGTTAAATAAAAAAAATTAATTAATAAATATGTATATATGTGTGTACTTTATTTTAATTTTCGCAAATTATAAGCGCAATACAAATTAGGTGGGAAAAGTTAATACATATATAAATTTGTGTAATATTATAAACCTGAAATAATACATCTCAATTAATCAATATAAAAATTTTCATTAATACCTCAATTAAAAAAAAAAAAATCACAGTCAATTATATATATTTATAAGTATAATATTATAGACAGATGGAATCGGAAAATTCATCATTTGCAGGCTCAGAGGAAGAAGAGGACTACTCTCCCCAAAAAATGAGTTCGCGAATTTCACTCCGGAGACGTGACAATGTGAGGTAAGAAAGGGCTAAAAATAAGTTTGCGAACTGACCAACGGTCATTCGTTTGATTCTTGCTTATTTAGCCGAAAAATAATAATCCTAGAAATTTTACTGTAACTAAATATTTTTTTTTATTAAAAATTCCAGTTATAAAGAGCAGAAATATGAAGAGCTCGACAAGGAATTGGAAGAAGAAGTAAAATAAAGGCCCGTAAGGACTAAAAACACCAATAAAAACTACAAAAAATCGTATAGTAAAGCACGAAAAGCATAGAAGAGGAAGAAGAAGATGAAGACCCAGAAAAGCAGGGCAATAACTCCAAAGAAGAAGTCGTTAAAGGTAAAAAACCCTCCGGCATTCGAAAAGGTCCCCGCAACTGGCAAACTTAGCGGGGCCAAATTAATGAGCCAAATTATATTTGGACTGTAAAAGGGGTTGCGATATGCAAAATTCATTTCAGAATAACCACCAAATTATAGAATTTTATTTATTTTTTACTAACTTAGCACTAGATTTTTTTTTTTTTAACGTATTTTTTTTAAAAAAAATTGCACTAGAATACGGACAGCAAGAGATCGGAGGAATTTTTTACCCCGAAATTGACCAAATTTTGTTCCGAAGAGAAAAAAAGGATTCCCCAGAACAAATGGAGTACCTAATCAAGTATAAAGATTGGTCTTACCTGCATGTAGATTGGCTTGATGAAAAAGAAATCATCGCAGACTCCTAGCCAGGCAAAAACAAACTCAATCGATTCAATAAAGCGTTCGATCGTAAAATCGCAGAAGGAGTAATTAAAACCACTATTTTCTCTTTTAATTTCAACCAAAAATCACGTTTTTCTATCGAAAACTGACACACTCACCTTATTTTTTCACACAAATAAAAACACAAATTCTAAGCAACGAAGAAAAAAGCGCGTTTTTATTTTGTTTTTTTTTTTTTCTTCAAATTTAAATATAAAACTAGCCAGTAACTGGCAAAAGGAAATAGATCCGAAAAATTGTTGTAAAATAAATAATTCAAATTTTTTTTTTTGCCAAATGTTGTGATAAATGAATTAAAAGAAGAATTTTAAATGTTCAGATGAAATTTACAAATAACGAATAACAAATATGAAAAATAATTATTACAAATAAATGATTGAGTGAGTGAGTGAGATCTATCCATTGATCCCTATACCTATTAAATTAAATTGAATTTCAAATATAATTTAACAGGAAATTGACGATGAAGTGTTGGCCAATGAACGATATTTCGATCCCACATTCACGGAAGTCGACCGAATTTTGCACACAACAGAACTGTTCCCTGTAATCCACCCTAAAAAATCAAATGAAATCAAGGGCAAATGGACTGAATTTTTAGTGCTAGTCGTCAACAAACTTCTCAATTTTACAAAAGACACAGTGCACTATGGAGTTCATTTCATGGAACCTGTGAACCCAGATAGAGATGGGTAAAATTAAGATTAAAAATATTAAATAAAAATTAAATAATCATTATTTGGGTTTAGGTGTCCGAATTATAAAAAGTGATTACGAACCCCATGGATTTGGGGAGCATTCTTAATAGATTGTATTTGGATTATTATAAATCTCCTATATAGGTTTGGTCTGATATCGGATTTGTGTTCAAAAACTGCAGGAAATTTAACAAAGACAGTGAATGCGACTTGAGGATTTTGTCCGACACCTTGAGAGAGTGTTCCGTTCAACTGTACAAAAACTGGCACGAAAAATAAAAAGGTATTGTTTATAATAATTTCCCCTTATTTTTAAAAAATTTGATTTACATTTATTTATTTATTTATTTATTTATTTATAAAAAATTTGATTTTTTTTTCAGAAATTTATGAAGAAAAACTTCACCACAGCAAAATGTAAAATGACCCAGAATACAAAAAAACAAAATTGAAGGAATTTTCCTCCAAATTCAGAGAAGAAAAAAAAAAATGCCTGAAGAATAAATTGCTAATTTGAAAAAAATCATAACCCAATTTGCCAATTCCAAGCATGACAAATCGCTGGAATTCCAAGAGTAATTGTAAGAGTTTTTGTTAATTTACGCCGAAAAGCCCGGATTTGAATAACCGGCTAAAGATTTCTAGCAACTTTTAAAAATTTCAATGGCAGCTCGAAACCAAACCCTTGAGCAATTCCAACAAACTCTCAAATCGAACCAGTCATAAAACGGAGAGAAAAAAATGGAATTGGAAAATGAAGAAAACATAAAAGGTGATACAAAAAATGAGGGAATAGAGGAAGAGGTGGCGGGAACTGAAGAAAATGGAGAAAACAAAGTAAAGCAATAAGGTGAAGAAGAAAAAGAAGAAGATGAAGAAGAAGAAGAAAAGGGGGAAAACTAGTTGGAAAAAAGGAAAAAATAGTGTTTGGAAATGAATTTTGACGAAAAAAGACAACTGTATAAACAACTGTTCCAACAACTCAATGCCGATCAAAAGTCGAAATTGCAAACCTCTCTCACTCAGCAATACCGATCTCAGCTCTAAACAGAATAAAACAAATTTTAACAGGCGGGAATCAAAATGGGATAGGTAAAGAAAAGAAAATTACCAATATTTTATTGCTTAATCAACTTATTTTTTTTTTGAACTCAGGAATAATTCCAAAAACTGCAACAGCAAATCAAAGGGAAAATTCAATTGCAACAACTTGATAACATCCCCGAACTCGAATAGTAGGTCAAGGAAAATAACAAAAAGAGTGCGCAACAATCCAATCCGCAAGAAATCAAAAAGGGAAATGACGAAATCGAAAAGTATAGCCCGGGACCCTTCAACTACAAATGGATGCAAGAAGAAAAGAAAATCCCCGTTGAAGAAGTAAAAAAACGAAAATAAATTTTTCATTAGTTAATTAATGTATTCATTCATTTTTGATCTATTTATAGGAATTTGCCGACGGATTTATTTTCATCGGAGAAAACGAACTGAAGCAACTCAGATTAGATATTGAATTAGACAGACTGTACCTAGTGAAGTGGAAAAATCTGTCCTATTTGGAAAGTACCTGGGAGTAAGAGTCCTTGATTGACTGTCCGCAGAAAATCTATGATTACAAAGTAAACCAATCTTTTTTATTTAAGTTTGTTTGATTTATTGATTTCATTTGCTCAGATGTTCAACAGAGCCTTGGATAAGGAATCCAGAGCTATTATGATGCAAAATAACAACAGACACAAAACTCTCCTAGACTTGGAAGTAAATAAACATTAATTAATCAATAATTAAGACATAAATTTATTTTATGAATTTTCCAAAAAAAAAAAAGAACAACCCAAAAAAGAAAGCCAAATTAGGAGCGGCTTCGTTCAATGACCTGAGAAATAGACTATATTTCTATGAAATCGCTCAAAAGAGAAAATGCAAATAATACACTCCGGAAAACCAAACAATTTATAAAGACCGAAAGCTCTTGAGATCCTATCAGCTGGAATCTCTGAACTGGATGATTTCGTCTTGGTATCAAAAAAGAAATGTCATTTTGGCCGATGAAATGGGTCTCGGAAAAACCATTTAGGTATAAGATAAATAAATAATTCAATCATTATTCAAAGTAAATAATTGAAAATATCATAGACTATTTCGTTTTTAAATCATTTGCACATTCACGAAAATTACAGAGGGCCCTTCCTGGTGATTGCGCCCCTGAGTACTTTGGAACACTGGAAGCGTACTGTAGATGTAATTAAAAATGCAATTTTAAAACCCAAAAATTATATCTTATTTTTTAAACTATAATATAACAGGAATGGACTAATTTAAACGGTATTTTGTACTACGATAACAACAGTCAGGAAGGAAGAAGCTGTCTCAGATACTACGAATGGTTTTACACAGACATCAGCACAAAGGGAACTGTTTTACAGACTTCGGAAATATTTAAATTTACTGTAATTTTAAATAATAAATGGATATATATTATATTTTATTTCATTTCATTCCATTCCCTTTCGTTGTTAATAAAATTGTTTTATTCTGACTTTTTAGGTGATGGTCACTTCCAACGAAGTGTTCATCCAAGACATGCAGAACATTTTGGTCAACATTCCCTTCCAATTCATCGTCATCGACGAAGCTCACAAACTGAAAAACCAAAATGCGAAGTTATTGGCAAGTAAAATGCATTGTCATCATCATTTTTATCATCATATTATTTAAAATCACTCTCTTTTTTTTAGGTCTGAAGAAAATGCCGTGCAAAAGAATCATGCTCTTGACGGGAACTCCCATTCAAAACAACACTGAGGAACTCTTCACTCTCCTAAATTTCATAGAACCGTCCAAATTCTCTTAAGTAGAGGATTTCAAAGATAAGTTCGGAGAACTAAAAACGAAGGAGCAGGTCGAAAACTTGCAAAAAGTAAAATATAAATTTAGGCGATCCAAACTTTGTATTAAATGATATATTTTTGGAAAGATGCTAAAACCTTATCTTCTTCGAAGAATGAAAGACGATGTGGAAGACTCGATTCCCCCGCTTTAAGAAACAATCATCGACATCGAAATGACGAATATGTAAAAGGCTCTGTACAGGGGAATCTATGAAAAAAACAAAACCATGCTGGCCAAGAACTTCTCTTCTCTGGCGACCGGAACCTCTCTCAACAATTTGGAAATGCAGCTGCGTAAATGCTGTTCGCACCCATTTTTAATAAAGGAAATCGAGCAGGACATCGACAGGACTTGCGATACCGTCGAACAAAGATATACCTAGCTAATTAGTAACTAAGAAACAAATTTATTACATTTTTTTTTTTATTAACTTTTCCAAAAAAGACCAGTCAGGGAAAATGATTTTGCTTGATAAATTAATCATGAAATTCAAGGCCGAAGGAACCAAGGTACTCATTTTTTCGCAATTCACTTACCAACTGGTACTGATTGAAGAGTACTTGAAGTACAACAAATTAAAATTTGAAAAAATTGACGGAGCCGTCAAGGCCAGAGAAAGACAAAATGCCATCGACAGATTCAACAATCCCATAAAGCAAAGAGACGTATTTTTGCTCTCCACGAAAGCTGGTATTTAATTAATTAATTAAAATTATTTACTATATATAATACTAATAATATCTATCTATCGTAAAAGGGGGTCTTGGTATCAATTTGACTTCTGCAAGTGTCGTTATCATTTTTGACTCCGACTGGAACCCGCAGAACGACCTGTAGGCCATCGCCAGAGCTCACAGAATTGGGCAGACGAGTGAAGTGTTGGTGTACAGATTCATTACGAGAGGGACTTACGAAGCCCAGATGTTCGAAAGGTAACAAAAAAAAAAAAAGCATAAAAATTTATTTATCATTTACATTTATTTTAATTTTTTAGAGCGACAGTCAAATTGGGACTTGATCAGGCGATTTTCTTGGGCGGAGATTTCAAAAATGCCTACGGAAAAGACTCCGATATTTAACAAATGGAAAAGAAAATAAACACGAAGGACATCGAAATGTTGCTTAAAAAGGGAATTTTAGGTCTTATGGAAAATAACGAAACGAAATCAGGTCATTTCTAAGAAGAAGACATTGAGGCTATTCTCCTCAACAACACACGAAAGGCCAACTTCTCGATCATCAACAGCCAGTACACCTTCAACAAGCAGGCCTTCGTTTCGAAACAAACGGACACAGGAATCGACATGGATGACCCCGAATTCTGGAACAAGGTGCTCAAGGGAAGGGAGAGTCAGGCCGTGCTTTTGAAGGAAGATTACAACCTAAATAGCAAATCAATTATTGAGAGTTTGGGTAACAAATAAAAATGTCAAATTTTTTTCTTTCGTTTTTAAACAAAAAAATTTTTATCGTAGAATAACAGAAGCAATTTATTTGGAAACTGTGCGATCAAGTAAATCAACTCGTGGAAAGCAAACTGACGAGCTCGAACTACAGCGCTGACGATGAAAGAAATATTAACGACATACTGAACACCATCATTTCCACGCCGAAGTTCCACAGCAAGTACCAGCAACTCGCCACGAATTGGCTCATCGAATGCCAAAGACCGACCAGAAGGTTCAAAAAAATGATTTTGGAAGTAAAAATAAATCAAAATGATTATAAAAATGGCTAAAAATGTACTTGTTTTTTAGGATTTAGAACTGCAAAATCTCACATTTTCGTCTAATCAACTCGAAAAAAGGGGCAAAAAGGGAGTAAGTGACCCGAATTTGGACGATGACGAAGATGAAGCTCTCATTTACGATGACGATGACTTCATGTACAGCAATCCATAGCAGGGAAATGCCAGCACGAATTTCAAGCCCGTCAGCGCGGATAAAAAGTTGAGAGCCTCCGATGACATGTTGCGAAAGCTGTGTTATTACTGCGAACGGGTCAACTGTACCTTCATATGTTCGGGGCCTTGTCGGTAATTGAAATTATTATTTTTTTTTTTTTTTCGTAATTAAAAAACTATTTTTTGTAGACGAGGTTTCCACTCAAATTGCAAAAAGGAGTTCGAAAACAGCAACAACTGGATCAATTAGAACGGACCAGAAAGGCCCGACATCCCGTTAGAAGAAGATGGGAAAAGTGAAGAATTTTTGAGGAGACTAATAAATAAAAACGCCAGTTTCATTTGTGGCGATTGCAAACAAAACCAAGTTGTCTGCAACATCTGCAAGAAAAAAGGATCCTATCACGTAAATATTTATTTAAGAATTATTTTTACTAATTATTAAACAAATATTATTTAAAAAGGGAAATGCAAAATCAAAGAAGAAGAAGAAACAGCAAAATTCTACGCAGCTATTGGAAGATGAAGTTGAAGATTTGTTAATCGACGAAGAGGAAGAAGAAGAAGAGTTGCTCGATAGTGTGAACGCTTCAAATTTGAATGACGACAACAAAGCTGCCTCTGTCGTCGTCGCGAAAAAGAAAGAAAAAGAAAGTGTCAACAAGTCTCAAATAGAAATAGAAGCAAATGGCAAAGAAGAAGCTGCCTGCAAAGAAGAATAAGAAGAAGATTAGGAAGAATAGGAACAGCTAGACCCAGACAATCCAAGAAATGCTCTCATCAAATGCTCTACAGCCAACTGCAACAAATTCTATCACTTGTCCTGCACAGATAAATTCTCTCTGTTTAAGTACATCGACCCACCCGCCAACACCAGGTATTTTTTTTTTTTTACAATTTTATTGAAAATAAACATTTCAACATGTTACACTGTATATTTTTGTAAATTATCACGCATTTTAATTTCAGATTCAGATGCAGTCTGCACTACTGTTAAAAGTGCTCGATTTCTGGAGACAGCCTGACGCTGGCGCAGTGTGTGCGATGTAACAGATCGTACCATTTGAAATGTTTCGACAAGTTGAAAATCACGAAACTCGGCAAGAAGGTCATGATTTGTCATCTCCACGAAATCGACGACAAAAAAAGACAGGTCATTAGTCGCGAAGAAAGTAAATTGAAGGAAAAAGAACAAGTACAGATTTTCCAATCAGATAACAATAAAGACAACGATTCCCTAAAGAATTCGCAAGACAATTTCAATAGGGACGAAGGCGATGGCAATGGCGACGATGATGATTTCATTCAAGATAGAATCGAAGGCGATAATAATGACTAGTTGGACAATGACGATTTGTTTTTGGACGATGATATCGCCAGCGACTTCGTTATCAAAAAAAAGAAAAAGAAAGAAAACTAAAAGGAAAAGGACAGGGAAAGAGAAAGGGAAAGAGAAAAAGAAGATGACTCCGACAGGAGAAAAGACACGAGAGACAGAAAAAGAGACAGAGAATCCGACAGAAGAAAAGAAAAAGAACTCTCCGACAAAAAATACAAAAAAGTCAAAGAAGAAAGAAGCGAAAGAAGTGAAAACAAACGTGACAACAACAACAGCACCAACGAAAGAAGAAAAACTAGACAAAACAAAATAGATGCGTAAAAACTAATTTTCGTAAAATTTAAAATTTAAAATTTATTAATTTTTACTTAAACCAAACACAGCTACATGAACCCGAAAAGCAAAACGGACAACGACTCCAATAATAGCTACTCTGGAGACCTCGAAGAAGGAGAAGAGGGAGAAAAAGTAATCGCCAAATATTTGCAAAATAAAAAGGGAGGAGCCAAATCGGACAACGATATCGCGACCAAAAAAAAAGACAAAAAATCGTCTACTACTCCTGTGGCGTCAGCAACAGGGGGCAACAATATCCAAGTTCCGAAATTCAGTTACGAAGAATTGAATATGCCAACTCCCAAAGAATTTGACTACGAATCGTACAAACAAGATTGGTGCAGATACTGCGGAGCTAGATTCTCCAGCAATTTCACAAAGGGCCCTTGGTAAGCTTTTTCTGATGATTAAAAATAATTTTTTTATCTAATTTTTTCTTTCAATTATTCGTTTAGGGGCAGCAGAACCCTTTGCACAGTGCACTACATCAAATGGATGCAAAAGAAAACGCTTAGCCTTTCCTCTTACAAAGAACTGCCGAAGAAGCCGATCAACCCAGACGATTTAAATGAACTACTGTACATCACAAGAGAGAAGGCGAAGAATCCTGACTTCAACCCCGGAGAATTACTCAATAAAATGGTGATAGAAAGCTTCGTGGAAGACGAAAACGAAAAAATTGAAGAAGAAGAAGAATTGAAAAGAGAAATTGAAGAAGCAGAAAATAAAAACACAAATGACAGCAAAAAAAAATAAAATAGTAGTGGCAATAATGCTAGTTCTAAATCAGAAGATAGTAATAGTAGTTTATAATAAAATAACAACAGCGAAGAAGATATCAAGATAAGAAGGAAAAATAAAAATGACAAAAAGGCAGGAGATAAGAAAAACTCTGTAGATGTCAAAACTAAAGATTAGTGAATAATTTAATTACTTCACAATTGATTACTTGCTTAATTAAATAAATAAAAATTCCTCTATTTAACCTAATTCAACTCAAAACCCAATTAATTTAAATCTAATCCAATTTAATAAACTAATAATCTATTTTTGTAAAAATATCTGTAAAAATAATAATAATAATTTTGTTAATAATTATTAAAAAGCAAAAGTTTTGAAAATTGAGTTAATAATATTATATATATAAAATAAAATAAAAGTAATTTTATTTATTTTAAAAATTTTATATTATTTTTTAGATTCTTAATAATAATTAAAAGTATCTTATTAAATTTATTATATTTTATTACATAAAAAATAAAAGTATAATTAAAAAGACTGTAAAAATTTTTTTAAACGTTGCTTTTTAAAATAAAGCCTTTTATTTTTATTCAAAGAAAATATAATTTGTAAGAAAATTATATATATTTATATCTTTTTTGATATAAAAATATTTTAAAAAAATACATTTCTAATCAATGGTGGTGATTTTAAAGTTATTTTTCTCTCTCTTCTTCTTTAGTGGCAGGATTCTACTTGTTATAAGTCTAGAAAATTTATTTATATTAAATTAAGTCAATTAAATATGAGAATGTATTTTATTTTTCTACAGTTGCAAAGAATTTCTTGGCCTCTTGGTGAGTGAAAGTGTTAACAGGAGCGGGCTTTGTGGGCATAATGTATTTATTGATTTCTTTCATAGGCAATATGCAGTGGACGATACCGACCAAAATTCCTTTAAAAAACAAAAATTATATTATAATTCGTATACTACTACTTTTTCTCTTTATTATTACCTATCTTAGCATAATTTGAACTTTTGTTGTACATATCAACAATGGCATTGGTATCTCCATCCTTAAAAAAAGCAAAAAAATTATTTGGTCATTTTATATTAATAGGATATAGATATATTATTGTAATTACGGGTTGATTTTCAACAGTTTTCAAAATGAGATACTCGAAAACTAGATTGGCAGTCTTATAAAAATTAAATAAGTTAAAAAAATAATGAAATTTTTCACTATTAAATTTATTTTACACAATATAAGGGCAAGAAAAGTTCAAGCAATTCAGTCATTTCTGTAGATAAGTGGCTGGAAAGATTGAATTCAATGACTCTTTATTTAAATATTTTGTATTTCTCTACCCAGTAGATAATCACCAAAGCAAGTAATGACCAAAAGAGTCCGATCGGTAATAAAGGAGCGTAAAAGGCTGTGGTAAACATGGTATTCATGATAAAGGCATATCTGGGAGCTATTAAATAAGGCACTTCTTCAGCGATTCTAAAATAAAAAAAGAACATTGAAAACCACAACAAAATAATTTTTCATGTACTTGTTGGCTTAGCTTTAAGTGAGAGTGCAAGTGTTTTTATTTTTGCTCAAATACCACCATTTTTGCAATTGTTAGAAGATTCTTCCTCCGTCAATCTATTTAAATTGATAAATAAAATTTGTATTACTGAGAAAATAAAATATTTATCTTTTGTTTACGAGGTAAATGATCGCAGGTTAGAAGGAATTCATCATAAGCACGTTTTCTTGAGTGTAAATGAGCCCACCTATAAAAATTTTTTTTTAAAATTAGTTTAAGGAATTAAAATTATTTATCATATAAAATCCGCAATACCGTCTGTGAACACAGCTTGTCGGGCACTCTCCAAACACTCTGTCGACCATAAAAGGACAATTTTAATAATGAAGGTCTACAAGGCTGTGTTGAAGAACATTCCAATACTGAGTTTAGTGGCCAAAGATATTTGGTTTTCAGTTCTAGTAGAATATTTTTCGAATTCAGTCGTTCTGGTCATGATTTGCAACAAAACAGCGTTAAATCCTGGAATGACAACGATAGAAATAAGCATAGTAATCAATTTTATTTTTAAATCTTGAGAGCTTTGAGAAGCTGAAAGGACCGAAGGTTAAGGAGCGCTTTTCTCAGCGGCTGCAGTTGAGCTGGGAGAATTTGCGGCTTTATGTTTCTAAAAGTAAGTTATTGTTAATTGATATATTGGTAATATATTGATATTTTTTTTATTTAGTATATTTAAACATCTAATTTTACAGCAAATGAATGGTCGTGGTTAAGAGATCCTTTGTAAATTGAAGTTGTTCCAGCTCCAACAGTTCCTACGTGTTAACTACAGAGATTATCAATACCAGGGTTAAGTTCTTTATTGAGAGTTCTTTGAATATTAGACAACCAGAAAATGACAGCGAAACAAAGGAACAGAGCAACTGCATTGACAAGGAAACTGACAAATCTTCTCTTTCTTTTATCATTAAGTGTGTGGTGTAAGTTCTCCCAATATACATCAGTGGGGTCAGGAGCTTAGTGAATAGTCAATTCGTGGTCTTGGTTCGATTGGTCTTTAATTGTCTAAATAAAATAAGATAAATAAATTAGTTTATCCAATATTTTTATATTTATTCACAATTGAATATATATTCATTTACCAATTTATTTTTGCTAGCATATTCTAAGATTTTAACTTTTTCTATAGAACATTAAAATGGTTTAATAAGTAAATTAAATAATTTAACATAATTTAACAAATTTTATATATAATTATTACAATTTTCAGAGTTTAATGAAACAAAGCAGACTCCAGTGAATTTATTCTAAATTGATTAATCATTATTAGCGAATTTTTCTCCAACTTCATCAACTTCTTTTTCTAAATTTTCTATTTCTTTAACGATTTATCCCTCTCCTTCTAAAGGTTTAGCTTATCTTTAAGCTTCAGTGGCTCCCTAATTGGCAGCATAATAGACTTTTAATTTAGCTTAATATTCTAAAACTTTATTTTATTTTTAAGTCTATTTATCTATCAATTCCTAAACATCATAGGAAAAACTGATGTTATGTTCTAATATTTAATCTCCCTCTGTGTTCAAATGAATATTAATTTTATAAATAAATAAAAAACAAAAAAATTAAATAATGCGATAAATACTAAGAATGCTGGCAAAATTCTTGTTCAAAAATTCGACAATTTAAGCTCTAGAAATCGATTAATCATCTCTGGGCAAGTCCTTTATTTCGATGGTGTAATCAGAGTCATTTATGTCTCCACTATCACATTTTTCATCTATTTCCCTTTGGTTTTTTCTGAAAATTTGCAAAAGCACTATCAGAGCTCCAATCGAAAATATATTCAATATCATTTAAAGGTCATTTAAATCCTAATTGTGTCTCTTGTCGGCTAAAGAGAATCGCGAAACGAAGGTTAATTTGCAATGATTGTCAGCACTGGTCGAGTCTCTGCAGTCAGGTCTCAATGAGTTACTAATAGCAATATAAATAAATTCATCTTAATTTCAAAATAACAATTAATTACCTGAAAAAGTTATAAGAACCGGCGGAAAGTACCAAAATTATCAAAAAATATCCACAATATTTTATAAATTCGAAAAATAATGGGAACCCAGCTCCCAAAAAGTCTAACTCCAGGGTGTCCTATCCCAATTTTACAGGTTTCTTTTCTACATATCTACCGCAGCAATAGCAATTTAGAGGCATCTCATTATTGCATACAGTTTTAAAACCTGTTTATCCTACTACCTCAAATCCTTTACAGTCACAGGGGAAGTGCTTGTTTCCCTCCTTTTATCATAAAAAATTTAGTAAATTATATTCTCTAATACATATAATAAATAAATTTATCTATGATTTAATGCTTTATTAAAAGCGAATTTACAGGCAATATTTCATCTCCGACCGTTGTGGATTTCTAAAAACAATAAAAAAATTAACTAAATCTCCATTTTTATTATTATAACATCCAGTTAAAAAAATATAATTTTAGTATAAGAACTAATGTAGGTACTGCGTGGAAATGGATCTTGTGGAAGAAATCATCTTGAAGTTCCTTCGTATAATTTGAAGGTAAAATGTAGTCTTTATCTGTGAAAACAGTATGCTGAGCCTAATGGTGAGTTACTTTTTATTCAACTTTTGTTTTTTTGGGGGAGCTAACTCAATATCCTTTTACATCATTTTTTTATTTATCTATATATTAGTTTATTTTTACTTTCTTATAGAATAATTTTCCTTTTAATATTATATTTCAGTTTCTTTATAAATAAATATACTTATTAATAGCAAACCAATATATCAAGCAAACATAATAATTTACTTGGAATTGTTGGTGGGAAATAAAACCAAATCTCTAAAAATGAAATAAATATTATTTAAGTCCAATCTATCTACATATATATTATTTTTAAAGATACTAATCAAGATTTTTAATAAATTTCTCTGAATATAATAATAATATACAAATAAATGATAATATATAATTAAGAAAAATTATTAATATAAATTTTATTAACTTTTATATTTTATTTTGTTATTTAAAAATATTCCTTTATTTACAAACAAAAAATACTAATAAATTGATATTTCTTTAAATTATTTTTATCTTTTTATCTGTATAAAATATATATGCGTATACTATTTAGATTAATTTTATGATATTTAGTATATTAATAATAATATTACTTAAACTTTAACAGACAAATATATATATATATTTAATTTCTAAGTATTATTGTAATTTAATTAAATGATCATTATATTATGTGAGTTTAAAATATTTGAATAAATAGTATAAAAAAAAATAATAGATTTTTTAATTATTAATATATTTTTAGTTTTATATAAATTTTATATTTTTGATATATATTGGTTTTTTTAATATATTTATTTTTATAGTTATTTATATTTTTTATATATATTGTTTTAATACTTTATATTTTTATATATATGTATGTGTATTTATATATTAAGAGTCATTAGGGTTCCATCAAGAAGTATATAATTCCGGGTTTCGTTGTCCAATATTTTGGGGATTTAAAAACTAATAAAGCCATATAAACTATTATAATACTTCTCAATGAAAATAGCAATATTCCTAAATGCTCTTAATTATGCATTTAATTCATTATTGTCAGTGCAATTATTCAACAAAATTCATTTAAAAAACTAATGTGGATTTCGAAGTCATTCCCAAGACATCATTAAGTAGATTTAAAAATTAAATTTGAATTTTGTTTAATAGTTGTGCGTTAACAATAAGTTTGACTTAAAGCATTTATATTTTTCCTTTTTTGTTAATTATTTTATTTAATTATTTATATAATATATTAGTTAATAAAAATCAAATTAAATTCAAATTTTCGTTTTATTATATTTTGATTAATTAATTAATTAATTAGTTGGTTAGTTGATTAATTAGTTACTTGATTGATTGATATTTATAATAATAAATAAAAGAGCCATATGTATATATACATTTTTCAAAAATATGGTATCTTTATTTTAATATATTTAATATAAATCAATTAATTATTAAATCATTTTCGTTTTCTTTTACAAAAACTTTATCTCCGTGTTCTGGAACCTACTAGTTATGATATATAACAGCCTCCTTAATAAGACTAGTAAGTTATTAGAATGAAGGAAATATAAATAATTTAGGCTATTAACAAGACTAGGAATTTTGTATTTGTTCTTTGACTGTTTCTAAAACTTATTCCTATTAGTCTCCTCCCAAATTTTCTTCTTTTCAAATTTTAGTTGTTTTTCGTTGCTGCTGTTTCTTTTAAACATACACGAACTTCAACGTCAAGAATACTGTTTTCGTTGAGATAGCTCATATTTAGCAAAATATCATTTTTAGATGTACTCTGCTTTCCTTATAAAAAGAGCATCGCAATGCTATTAAAATAAATTTTTTATAAATTGGCACCTTAAATATATTCAACTAATTTCATTTACTCTGTTTTTTTATATTCTTTTTTCTTGTATAGAGTAGGATTTTATCCATACACCTTGTCACACTATTCTCTGTATTCTTTAATTCTGTACCCTATATAGCGATTTATAAACTTTTTCTTTAATTCTTTTGTGTTATATCTTTAAAATATTTTGGCTTCTATTTCTTGTTGCTATTTCAAATCATTTCTAATTGCCAGAAAAAAAAAAATAATATTATTTAAAATTTTTTTTCCATTTTCCAATCAATATAAATTACCCCTTATCCACAATAAGCAAAATCTATCTTAGACACATTTTATGATATTTTTCCAAATTGAAGACAAAATTATGATGTATCGTTTCATTTTTTTTCTGAATTGAATAAATTAATTCTTCACAAAAATTGCTTTGCTATAGTAAAACACCATGCAATTTTCCAGGGCAATCGTTTATTTTTTTTACTGCAAAACCTAAACTACGATTTTCTCAGCTGTTTATTTGTGTTATTATTTCATCTTAATTTAGAAAAAATAATTACTTTTTTAAAATTATTACAGATTTTATTTTACCATCATAGCTCTATGATTCAAAGCATTCAAACAACACCTTATATTCCTTGATTCTATATCATAATCACACCTTTTCTGCACTGAATAACGATATTTGAAAAATATTTTTTGAAAAACATTTTCTTGGAAGTCATAAGTTCTCTTTCGTATTTCTCTTTATCGAATATTGTCTTTATTTTTTTAGCCATAAGAACAAATTATAAAACTGTAGACCTTAATAATATTAACAAACTAGTCAATTTTTAATTTTATTTTTCAAAAAATTTACCAATATAAGGCAAAAGCATTAGCCTTGAATTACTCAATTTATTGAATCTTTTCACACTATTCTGATTTTTTCTTTATTTCCTTATGCTTAGATTGCTAAATTAGATTATCTACATACTACTCATCAATTGATAATTTCCTTTATATACACATCTCCGTTTTCTATTTAGAGAATTATCTGCGCTGAAAAATTTTGCTCAGTTTTGAAAAATTATCTTACAATCCAACATTTTCTTTATTTCTAATTATTTTTTCATTTTTCATAAAATCCATATTCCTTTTTTTGTAAATTTGCTTTACTTCTTCAAATAATTCTTTATTATTCAACCTAATTTTAGCTTATTTTTCTAAACAAAAAAAATAAATTAAATTAATATTTCATAAATGGAATTTTTTACTCTAATTTCTGAAATTCTTTCATATTGAGGAATATATGTATCCTCATTTTCTGAATTCATTTGCTTTCCAAACTCTGCTTTTAATTTTGCCCCCGTTCCCTAATACGTAAGTAAAGAAAAGTAGTAATAATCAGCATCGCTAAAAGAGTTGTTCTGTCCGGAGGCGTGGAGCAAAATAGATTTGCTGGTATAGATGTAATTGTTCATAAAAGTGGTTGGGTGGGTGGTTTGAGTGGAAAAAAATATCTTAAAATCGATATTTTCATCAGGATAAAAAAGAACTCTCAGCGGACTTTCTTGATCTAATAAGAAATTTTTGTTTTTCTCAATTAAATAAAAAACCAAAAAAGCATTTTAATAATAATAATAATCAAACCTTTGACCCTAATATTAAAATAAATGAAATCACTTGCATTGCACTTGACTTTGTTCCATTCATTGAGTGGTAATGTAATAGATTCCAATGGCATGTTGATATTTTAAGTGATAGAATTCAATAAATACTAAGATTTTTTTTCTTTCTCCTTTTGTAAGACTCAGTATTACTATTCAGTATATCATTGATTTCCTATACGTCACTCTTTTATATACTAATAGGCATCAGTAAAGATGTTCTGTTAATCTGTTGGATTTGTCTGTTGTACATTTGCTTCAAACTTTCTATTTCTTCTTTTACTTTGTTTTTTGGAAATGATTTTTTTAAAAACAAATAATTATTAAGGCTGCTCGCCTGTTAAAACTGCTCTAAAAATAATGTGTTATTTTACGAATGTGGAGCCATTTTCTCATCTTCTGAATACTCTGTGAAATTAATATTTTGACTTCCGATCCTTTATTTTTTATTTTAATTATCACTGCCCTTTTGCACAACTGCAAAGCTATGGGGTGATAAAGAAATTTATTTATTATTAGATGAATTCTTTCTATTTCGCCTGTCTGTCCCCTTTGAATATTCATCCCTCCGAGGAGAAGTAAAAGCTAGATATTTTTTAGAATTTCTAAATGAGCTCTGAGACAGATTTTTTCGATCTTTTTCTGTGTATATCGGTGTTTAGGTCATATTAGAAATATCATTTGTCATAAAATCAATTGATTTTTCTCTTTATAATCTACACTATTGTGCTTATTTTTTGTTCGTATTAAAATCTTAACTTATTTCTTTTCTACCTGAAATATTGTTATTTTTACGAATATTTAATTCTGATTTATTCAAATTAATTAACGTTTTAGAAGCTTAGTACCCTTTTCTATTATTATAAAGTGCCGTAGAAACTAGTTAGTTTTTATTATTCATTTCTTATTTATTGATATTATTTTTAATATTTTAGTTATTGCTATTGTTGGGAGAGTGAAAATTGAAGGATCTATTTGTTTTATTTTAGTGAGTATTCTAAACATTCTAAAAATTTATTTTATTTTGTTAAATACTTTGAATAGCGCTTATTTTCTTATTTTCAACACTCAGTCTTTCTTTTTAAATTAACCCTTCCTTATAATCGCTATTTAATCCAGGAATGTCATCTCTTTTTATAATTTTTTGTAAATTCCTTTTCGAATTCATTTTTATTCTCAATGGTGATATTTATTTATAGGAGTTTATTTGTTATTTATTAAATGATAATTTGCTATTTTACTAACACAAATAACAAACCGATAATAATAATATATTATCCATTTTTATAAAGGCATTAGTAAATAAGAGGTTATATATTTGCTAAATATTAAATTAACAAATTTTACTATTACTAGTATAAATACTACTGCTAATATGATCACATACTAAATAAATTTACTTAAAAAATATCTTTATAATGATTTGTTATTACTTATTATATTTAATTGCATTTTAAATAATAATTTAGAAATAATTGTATAGCTAGTTTAATTGTTTTATTTATATTTTTATATTTTATTAAAACTAAATGATTATAATTTATTATTATTATAGTTTTTTAATAAAATTAATTATAAAATATAATCACATATAATCATTATTGTCTTTGACATCTTTGTTCCCTCTTTTATTAAACTTTTACACTTTGAATTTTCTATAGTACTTCTTATCAACTTATTTTTTTATGTGTTCCTCGACTCTCTACTTCAACTATTCATTTTAATAATCAACTCTTTGTTTTTATTCTAAAAGTTCATCTTCAGCTTAATCGTTTTCCTCATTTTCATTTTCATTTTCATTTTCTTAATTTTTTATTATTTTCTTTCTTATAATTTTTTCATTTCTTCTTTTAATTTAATTTTTTCTAACAATTATTCTCTCAATTTGTCTCCATTTTTCTTTTTATTTTTTTATCCTATTTATTATTTTTTTTCCTTATTTCTATTAATTATCGTTATCCAGATCTTCTCCACCAAATTCAAATGAATCTCCATCCTAAATGAAGTCCCCTTCTTCATTAAGATCAAAATCTATATCATCTCCACTATTTTTCTTCTCTATTCCTTCAATATCACCAAAGTCATATGACTTTTTTTCTTCTCTTATACTTATTTTTCACCCTTTTCTTCTTCACCATCTACCTCTTCTTAATCTTCTCCATCTTCATCATCGTTATTACCATCTTCTTCTTCTTTTCCATCTTCTTCTTCATCGTCATTATCATCTTAAGAATGTTCCTAATCTTCTTCTTCTTCATCTTCTTATGAATTTAATCCCTCCTCTCTGTCTTCAGAAATTTGGGCCTATTATATTTCATCAAGCAGATCCCAATCCTCTTTAATATTAAAAATATTAAATAAATAAATAAATAAAAATAAATAAATAAATAAATAAATAAATAAATAAATAAATAAATAAATAATAAAAATTATATTTTTATTAATTTCTTAATTTACTTAGATTTCCTAATTCTTTTTTGACAAATCCACTTGCCTTTACTTCGATATCTAAATTTCTAACTCTTTGGATTTCTTCCAACTTTGAAGTATAGTCACTTTCAAATTTCATTTTCTTTCTGAAAAATCTATGAATGCACTATATATCTCTTTCATAGTAATGGGCGGCATTAGGGTGCGTAGTAGAAACCATTTATGGAAAATCAATCATTGTAATTTTGTAATTGTCTCCAATGAGTAAATTGAATTCGTTAAAATCGGAGTGAATCAATCCGTGCTAGACAATAAAATAAATTAAATTCTCATCAATAAATTTAATTTTAATTCATTACCTCAGCAAGTTTTATAATTAAATCTATCAAATAATTGTGAACTTTATAAGGATCTTCCAATTTCTAAACCTAAGTCATAGGAAATCCATCAGCCAAACTCATAACAATTCCGTGTCTGTTTTAAGAATAAGGACGAGGGGTGGGGAAGCCATTCTTTATTTAAGTAAAAAATGATAATAATTATTGTTTATTTAATAATTATATATTATTATAAATAAATGTATACTTCGAATAGCAATTCCATAAATGAGTATTCTTTAATGGCTTACAATCTACTGAGATAAAGCCAGTTATACTAAGTTCTGTGCTAAATATAATCTCTGTTATTTTTAACTGTTTTAAATGAAACTCTTCCCAATCTAGCGAATTTTAATACCACCTCTTGACCTTCTTCGTTAATACACTTGTAAATATCAGACTCTTTTCCGACTCCTATTTTTCCTACTATTTCCTTGATACATCCTCTTTTCATTAAAACATTTAATGCTAAATAATCATATCCCAAATAAGTCAATTTGTAACCATCATCTATTTTTAATATTGTGAATTGTTCAATAAATATAAATTTTGCTCCTTTACTTTTAATTTAAAATTATTCTTTTTTTAATAATTACAAACTTTTCTCTAATGATAAACGAGTTTATTCTTTAACAGTAACTTCAAATACGTAAAGGCACATGATCTTCCAAGTCTGGAAATTTTCTCGATAAGATGGACGGGTACATACTTAAAATAATTTAATATTAATATACTCATCTATCCATCGTTTACTTTATATTAATTTATTGTAATAATACCTCATGATTTCTCATACCCATTTCAACAGCAAGAAGAACTCTCAATTCTTCTTTTGTAATGTACTTAAGATACTATGAAAAAGATAAATTATTTAATGGTTAGGATTGGATCTTAATTCTAAAATGTCATTTAATATTAAATATTTACGACTGGATCTAATCTCATATTATTTATTTTATAGATTAATTACGGTTAATTATTTTTTTTTTTTTTTTTATAAATTCTTTAACTATTAATAATTAGTAGGCTAATTTTATATTTTTGCTGCTGTGCTCTGATAATTTCTTTTCACATATTATTCTTAATATTATGCTTAGTTGAAATATATATTTTATGTAATAAATAAGTCTGCTTTATAGTAGGAAACATTTTTTAACATAATTTAAAATTAGAATTATATATACAAAGCTATATTTTAATATTTAAAATTTTGAAAATTTATTAATTTTTATGAACGATAACTTTTATATACCCGTATTTACAATTTATTTTAATTAAATTATGATTATTTTTTTTAGAATAATAAAATTAAAATTTTAGTTTTTTCAATCTTTTAAAGCTTATAATCTATCCTCGAATTCATTTGACTATTGGCCTTATTACTACTATACAGCCTATATAAATAAAAAGTTTTATTAACATTAGATGACTTATTATTAAAAATTTTTAGATTATTTTAATATTTTACGATTCCTTGTCCTCCTCCTTATCCCCCCATCTATTTTTCAACTTCCATTATCATTTTAGTGGCTTCATCATCTACATCTACTTCATCATTATCATCCATAATATCACTAATCATTTCTAATATAGTTCAAAAATTAATTTTTTAAATTGAGAATTAAATAAATATATTACCTCCCATCATTTCTTATTTTTCAACTTACATATTGAATTATTCCATTATCATTTATATGTTGTTAACATCCATTTATTCGTTAGATAATTTCATGACATCTATAAAGAGAATAAAAAATATAGAAATTGATTTCTTTTAATTACAATATTTCAATATTATTACTATTCATTCCACTCATAACTTTGACCATCGTGTCAGTTGTAGCACATGTATTAAGTCTAAATAAAATAAAAATTATAATATATTAATAAAGTACTCCTTTAAATATTAAATAAATAATTAGTTTAACAAAATTACTAGAATAAAACATCATTTAATTGAGCATCTAATCGGTTATATTTAGTAACATAAGATTGGGATTTGATTAATTATTTAGCAATAATTGCAATATGGCTCTATAAAATGAAATAGAATAATGATCATAAATTAATTATTTTTTATTTATATATATTACCTTATTCTCTTTTTTCTTAATCATTTTTTCCATATCTGCTCTGAGTTTTTTGCATTACATTTCTTATTTCATGATTTCTCTTTGAATTCATTTCTCATTCTGTTAATACTTCTGGTTGATTCTCTAACCATTTCTAATGAAAATATAAACAATATTTTTCATGTAATGACCATTATATATTTTAATAAAATATTTAATATCAACAAATTTTTAAAATCTAGAATAAATTATTTATACCTTTAACAGTCTTAGGGGGGGGTGGGGGTGGTTATTCTACTTTGGTTTATTTTCCTCCCATTTTAAATTTTATTTTAATATTTTTACTTTTAACTTTATTTTATTTATTATTTTAATATTTATTATTGCGAATAAATTGCTTAATAAAATACCTAAAAGGAATATTAATTAAATAGAGTTATTTCTTTTTAAATTAACTTTCTAAAAACCTAAGATTTTTTTTACGAATTTTATGAGATACATCAGAATTTAATAATATTAAAACTCTGTTTAATATATTATTTATTACATGCAAATTTAAATCTTAAATTTAAATAATTTCTATATTAAATAAATTAATAAAATATTACATATTAAATAGTTTTATTTAATACAAAAAATTAAATCATATTAAAATTATAACTAATATTATTAATGTCTAATACTAAATATAAGTTGATAAGGTGATGAAAAAAAATGTAAATTAGTGATTATTATATTTATAAATCCTATATTTAGTATTAAAATAACTTATATATAAATTAAATTATATATCACACAACTTTTTGATTTTATATATAAATACAAATTTAATTAAAATTGTAAACTAATATAAACTATATAAAGTACTAACTTATAAGCATTAATAAATTAATTTTTTAAGAAATAATATTAATAATTATTTAAGCAAACGTTAATTTTAAATATTCACTATTAGATATATACATATTAGCTCCTAAAAATGAAAATCTAAACTTAATATAAAAACTAGACATTTTAATATGAATATAAAATTTATGTATGAGTTTACAATATTTCAGAGAAATAAAGAGCTTTTATATTTATTAATATTTCAAAGATATTATTCCTATAAATTATACCATTAAATTCTTACAAGTTAAAATAAAGAGCAAAGCTTAATAAATAAATAAAAAAAATATATAAATTATAAAATCTAATTATATCAGCTATAACTATAGCATTGCTTAAAATTAAACAATTAATGAATTTAACTCCTGATATAGTATAGTTCATAATAACTTCTTTTATTATTGGTTTTTTAATTTTTCATCAATCGATTAGAAAATTATTGCTTGGAAAATAATAAGCTTTGATAGTTATCGATATGTAAAATGATTTTTTGGAAGATGGACATTTTTTTGATAAAATGAAAAAATCAATGGAATTGGGAAGAAAAATTATTCCAAATATTAATAACTTAGTCTAAAAATTTAGAGAAAATAATCTACCTGTAGTATTTATATATTCTATTTATTTCATGGAGAATTAAGAAAAACTAGCCCCTGAATATATATAACCTGTTGATCCATATGGTAGATCTAAAAATATCCCTCTTAATAATATATTGCGTGCAAATACTCATAAATAAGGTATTCAAGAAAAAAACTATATTAATTTTTATAATAATATTTATATTTATAATATAGAAAAAATTATAATTTTATTTTTATTTAACCTAAAATAGGTGAAATAACTTGCTGCGCACCAAATGATACAGAAGGAATCAAAATATACAAATAAATTGATATAAAAGAAACTGATAAAAAAATTCAAAAGAATTATTACTCAGCTTTCAGAAAAACTGAGTTGAATAAATTTTTAAAAGATAATTACATTAAAGAATTAGTTATTACTGGAGTTGCCACTAATTATTGTGTTACAGCAACTGTTATTGATGGTTTTCATTTGGGATATAACATTGCACTAATAGAAGATGGAGTGGCAGCCTCTGTTTAGTAATTACATGATAAAGCTAAGTTAGAATTAGAAAAATATTATTGTATTTCTTACAAAACAAATGAATATATAGCAAAATCCTTATGAAAATTTTTTTTATTATTATTAATTATATAATTTAAATAAATTTATAAATGCATATAAAAAAAAAACTTTATATTTATTAGTTTATTTATCTATTTATTTTTACTAGACTGGTATTATTTATTTATATTAATTTATTTTATTATATAATATATTTAATCATATTGTTTAGGTTATATATAATAAAAATTTAGAAAATCTAGAATCTAAAAGAAATTTATTGGTTTCTTATATTCTTAAAACAAGTTAAATATTTAAGAAATAAAAAAAGCCTAATAAGTTTTGATGGTTAAAATTCTTTACAAAGAAGGTTAATTTAAAATAAAATAATTTAGTATATATTTTATAGTTTTTAAAAATGTTATTTAATAATTAATTATTAAAATACTTCTTATTAATCATCTTTAATACGACTCTTTTTAGTTTATATAATTGTGCTCATAAATTTTCGTTCATTTTTGAATCTATATTTATAAAATAATATTACAACTATGTTGAATATGTATATAAAAATGGATTTATTCTTATTAGATAATTTAGAAAGGAATTTTGTATAGATTTCTTATTAGAGTAATTTTACGGAGTAATTAGAATAAAAATAAAACGATAGATAAAAAGTTTATAGTTTAGTAATTTTAATATATGTTAATTTTAAAATTTGTTACTAACATTGTAAAGTATATATATATATTTTAAATATTATATAAAAATAATAAAAAAAATATTGTTCTAAAAAAAAATATTATTTCTTCATTTTTACTTTAATTACAAAATTTAGCATATTTTATATTTTTTTTAAAATTGTAGATATTGTATTAAATAGAATTAAAACTGTGAAAAAGAGTAGACCTATAACATTAATATTTCTTTTATATTAAACTATAAAATATAGTAATTAAAATTAAATGAGTCATTTATCAATCATCATAGGAATATAGAGTGAATTAATCACATAGTTTTGTGTTAATTTAGAAGTATGACGTATAATAATTAATTTAATATCCTAAACAGTATATATATTATGGGAGTTAAATAAAAATATATTAACATTTCTAAATGGACTACAAAACTAAAATTTAAAGTTTATGATACTGTAGTATTGTATTTGTCAGTAATATTAATTTAAATCTATTTTTACTAAATTTATAAAAGAAATTTTCAAAGATTGTTTTATACTAATATTTATAAGGATTTCTCTATGTACCTTTAGTATATATATTTATGTATTTAAATTAGCACAATAATAATGAATATTATTAAAAATTTAATTTCAATAAAAAAATATCAAAATCCAGCATTTCGATTTTGCAATTATATAATGGAGTAAAAATAAAACGAATAAGGTAAAAATTAATTTAAAAATATTAATAGAATTTTATAAAGCTAATTACCACCAGTTATCTAAAATTTTTACGATTTTCTATTAAAAGAGTTAAAAATTTTAAAATTGAGAAAATGATTATGTTAAATAAAACAAAAATTGGAAATCTACTTTAGGATAGAATTCTAAATTAAAATTAAAATTGGTTTTATTTTAAAAAAAAAAATTAAAAAAAAATATTTCATTAGATAATGAAAATAGAATTTGGATTTATTTTAATTTTTAAAGCTTTTTTTACAAGAATATTTGTATATTTGTTATTTTAACAAAATGCATTAAATTTGTATAATAAAATAAATTTAAAATTTAGTAGAACACAAAAGAGAATAAGACAGAATTAAAGAGACCACCTCTGGTTCCATTAAATCTGTTGGAAAAATTGGAGGAAGCTTCTTAAGAAAAGAAAATCCTGACTTCCTGAAAAAGAGAGACGAAATTTTCTAAAAATCTATATAAAGAATGAAAGATATGTATGCTAAAGTTGAAAAAACCCCTATCACCATTACTTTAAAAGATGGAAAAATATTAGAAGTAAATTATATTTTTAGCATATTTCAAATAGGGACTTGAGATAAATAAATAAATAAATAAACTAAAATTAATTGAATTACCTATTTTAGGGAAAAGCCTTCGAAACTTGCCCTCAAGACATTGCCAAAAAAATTTCCAACAAATTATTAGACAACGTATTTGCTGCCAAAATTGTTTACACCAAAAAATACGATTTAGGATTCGGAAAAGTCGTTTCTGCTGACGAAGATGAAGGAAATGAAGAAATTGAAGGATAGGAAAATAAACAAGGAGAACAATTTGAAATTTTAGATTTGCACAGACCTCTTGAAGGAGACTGTACTCTTGAATTATTGGATTTTGAAGACCAACACGGAAAATCAGTAAAAAATAATTTAAATATAGAGATAAACTTATTTGATTTATATTTACTTCTTTTAAATGATAGACCTTCTTCCACTCTTCTGCCCACATTTTAGGAAATGTCGTTGAATACCACTACGGAGCTCATTTGTGTATTGGGCCTCCTTTAAAATAAGGATTTTATTATGATGCCTTTATGGGAGAAGAAAAAGTAAATGTTTATTTATAAATAAATTGATATCAAACAAACAAGCAAGCAAACAAAAAAATTAATAAAAATAAATTTGTATACTAGGTCCACATTACTTCTTATGAAAAATTAGAAAAATTAGCCGGAGAAGTTATTAAATAAAAATTACCTTTTGAAAGAGTTTTATTAACTAAAGAAGAAGCATTAGAATTATTCTAACACAATCCCTTCAAAGTTTAATTAATTTAAAACAAGGTCCCCGAAGGTTCTTACACTTCAGCTTATAAGTAAAACAAACAAACAAACCAAAAATTAATTTTATTAGATATTTTACTTATTGCTTTTTTACCATTTTTCAGAGTCGGAAGTTTGGTCGATTTGTGTACTGGTCCTCACTTACCCAACTCCGGAAGAATTAAAGCTTTCAAAATTACCAAAAACTCCGCCGCTTATTGGTTAGGAAACAACTAAAACGATGATTTGCAAAGAATCTACGGAGTTGCTTTCCCCAAAAAAGCCATGTTGGACGAATACATCAAAATCCAAGAAGAATTAGCCAAAAGAGATCACAGAAACATTGGATTGAATTATGATTTGTTCTCCTTCAATGGAATGGCTCCCGGATGTGCCTTCTTCTACCCCAAAGGAGCTCACCTTTACAACAAATTGTAGGAAATGTTGAGACACCAATACAGATTGAGAGGATATTAGGAAGTCATAACTCCCAACCTCTTTGACGCCCAATTGTGGAAAATCAGTGGACACTGGGCCAAATATAGAGAAAACATGTTTTTAGTTTAGGGAGATGACTCTAAAGATCAACACGGTAATTAAAATAAAATAAAAGTAAAAAAAAAGCAGAAAATAAATTTTAATTTTGGCAATTTAGGATTCAAACCCATGAACTGTCCCGGACACTGCCTTATGTTCGATATGAAACACGTCAGTTACAGAGATTTGCCTTTGAGATTTGCTGATTTCGGAGTTTTGCACAGAAACGAAATTTCCGGAGCCTTGTCCGGTCTTACCAGAGTTAGAAGATTCTGTTAAGATGATGCCCACATTTTCTGTATGACTGATCAAGTCGCTGTAATAAATAAATAAATAAATAAATAAATAAATAAATAAAAAAAATTCAATTTTTAATATTTTTTTTTTAATATCTATTAATCATTACTAGGACGAAATCTATGGATGTTTAGACTTCATTTCTTATGTGTACAATCTCTTCGGATTTAAATTCTCTTTGGGACTTTCTACCAGACCCAAAAACTTCATCGGATAAGCTGAACAATGGGACGAAGCTGAAGAGGCTTTGAGACAAGCTTTGGTTAGATTTGGAAAACCCTTCAAAATCAACCACGAAGATGGAGCCTTCTACGGTAAATTTTTTTTCATATTAATGCCCACGTTTAGTTATAATCTTATCTCATAAAAAAAGGTCCCAAAATCGATATTGAATTATTTGATGCTTTCGGAAGAGGGTTCCAATGTGGAACCATTCAATTAGATTTCTAATTACCCATTAGATTCAACTTATAATACAAAGCTTAAGAATCCAAAGAATAAGTAACCAAATAAACAAATAATAAATTAATTTTTAATCATTTTTACGAAAACTTTAAGGTTAAATACGAAAAAGAACACCCTGTATAAGAACCCATTCCTCTCTTGGAAAAAGAAAAGAAAGTATTAGAAGCTTTATAACACGAAGGAGAAGAAGAATAAAAAGCCTAAGAATAAGGAAAAGATTCACCCATCAACCCCAACGAATCCGCCCAAAGAAGCAGTTTGGCTAACGTTTTACATCAATAAGTCAAAAACCAAATTAAAAAAGGATCTTCTGACCATTTAGACTCTGTTTCAGAAGAATAAAGCTTAGTTTCTGAAAGATGTATTTAATTTCCTTTTAGTAGTTGCATTTTTTGACCATTTTTAAAATAAAAATTCCTTTATTTTAGTGAAAGAAAAGAAATACCAACTCCAAGAACACCACGTCAAACCCGGTTATGCCAGACCTGTTATCGTCCACAGAGCTGTTATCGGATCTTTCGAAAGATTCTTAGCCATTTTATGTGAACAAACTGCAGGAAAATGGCCCTTCTGGTTATCTCCCAGACAAATCATTATCCTCCCCATCACCAAGTACCAATTTGAGTACGCTGATAAATTGAAATTAAGATTCGAAATGGAAGTAAGCCAACAAAAATATTAGTTTTATGCATCAATTAAATAAATAATTAATATTTAAGGGATACAATGTCGTTGTTGATAAATCATGCCACAAAATAGACAAAATGGTCAGAAATGCTCAAGTCAACCAATATAACTACATTATTTGCGTAGGTAAAAAAGAAGAAGGAGAATAAACTGTTGATATTAGAGACAGAGATGAAGGAAAATCTATTGTAATTAATTATTTAATTGATGCCTTATTTAATATTCTAATATTTTCTATGTTTTAATTAGGGATGCTTCTCTGTCCCCGAATGTATTTAATTCTTGTTAAGCAAAATGCCCGAACCTTGTGATAAGGAAGTCAACTTAAAGAATCAAGCCTTTTACGCTGAAAATGTACACTAATTTCTATTTATTTATTTCTATTTGCTATTTAAATAACTAATAATGTAATTTAATAGGAAAAAGAACTTTAATAACTAAACGAAGACCTAAAATACAAAATGTTCTTGGAAGGAGAAGGATTCCAAAAAGGAGCTAAAGATGTAGAAATGTTTGAAAAATTAAAAGCTCTCAATGTTGACAAATTAATATATCCTAATGTTTACAGATGGGTCAACTTCATTAAAGCTTAATCTGAAAAAAAAGAATGAGTCGTAAATTGATATTTAAAAAATGAAATCTCAATCAATAATGAAAATATATGCTTACATACATATATAATTATTAAAAAACACTTTAAATATTTAAAAAAAATATTATAAATAATATTTAAAAATATTCTATAAAGTTAAGATTTTTATATTATTTTTTTCATTATTTAAAAATTGTTGTCATTATTGTATATCATATATCATATATTAATATTTTTATATTTTTTTGTTAGAATTTAATTTCATAAAAGATTTCATATTTTTTATATCTTAACTAAACTTATATATTTTATTCTTTGATATTTACGCTTATTAATATTTATTTATATATTTAATACTATCAATTTTGCTTATAAATAAAAAGTAAAAAAATAGTAATATTTCAGTAATAAGAGTATATAATTTATTATAGATACAGTAACATAAAAATAAATAAACAATTTTATAAATATAAAAACAGACAATTATAATACTAAAAAATATAAAAATTTGAATTCAATTAAATGAATAAATTAAACAGAGTTGTTATGAAATTCACTTCTTTGCAAGTTCAAAATACTTGTAAAAATGTTTTTAAGAATTAATCAGTGGCATTCTCTAATTCCTACATTATGAAAAAATAAGCACAAATGAATTACATTTCAAATTTCTCCTTTGCCAAGGTGGGAAAAAAGAAACAATAAAAAATAGAACTTGAAAGTTAAAAAAAAGAATTAAATGAATAGTTGGATAAAGAAATTGATTTAAATATCCCGTAAAGCAATTTCGAAAGTGAGCTCTAATCCTTGAAAGACGAATTAAAAAAAATTTAAGTCGGAAGATTAAGTAAGAAACAACTACCAATAAATTGTTAATTTATTAAATTTTGGAAAAAAATAATTTGTTTTTTTCTATATAGCTCCTCAGTTCTTTGATAAATACAGTATACCTGCTTATGGAGAAAAATAAAGTATCAATGAACTTGCTCAAATAAGTCCTAAAAACGAAACCACGGTAGTTTTGAACGTTTATGATGAAAGCATAGTAGATGCAATTTACAAAACTTTAGAAAACTCAGGAGAATAATTTTAGCTAAAAAGAGAAGACAAAAACATATAAATTATTTTATTAGGTGAGAAATCTGATTAAAATTGAGTTATTTTTTATTTTAACAAAAATATAATACATTTTTTTCATAGGAGGAAATACAAAAGAAGCCAAATAGGCAAGCGTAAAAGAAGCTGTTGCCAAGGCCAATAAAACAAAAAGTTAATTGAAAAATATAAGACACAAATCTATCGATAATTTAAAGCCCTACAAAAAAGTCAGCAGTGAGGATGTTATAAGAAATGCCGAAAATGAAATTTAGGAAATGTATACTGACTTTGTAAAGTAATGCGATGATATAATTAAAAAGAAAGAATCAGATTTAATGTCCGCATGAAAAAATTGAAATTATTTGTTATTATATATATTTTTGATTTCAAAATTTTTTTGGGGTTTTTTTTTTTGAAAAAATTAAGATATTTATTTATATGTTAAATAGAAGTTAATTAAAATTGCTTTTTTTATTAAATTTATAAACAAATTTAGTAATGATTTTAAGATTTTTTAATGTTTTTACTTTATTACTTTTATAGCTTCTTTAAATCCTTTATTTTTGTTTAATTCTATATGGTTATTTTATGCGCCATTTTATACCTGTGTAGTAATTTATAATTTAAGCACTTGTTCTATTAGTTATATTGATATACGACTATATGTAAAAAAAATATATTATATTTGCGTTTAGTAAAAATTAGCAAAAATGAGTGAAGAACAATAAAATATAGAAGAAGAAAAATAAAAAATTAAAGAACAATCGAAAAAATGGGCAAGAATAATTTAGAACAGCAACTGCAGTTAACAAATAAAAGAAAAAATTATTGGTGTTCTATAGAGGGGGATGCAACAAGAGAAGAAATTTTATGATTTCGAATTATTTATTGATGATAATTTGACTTAAGAAGAAATTGATATTTTTATCGGCAAAGAAGACCCTATTTAATAACCTTAATAATAATAATAAATGATATAAATGGGCAAATAGTAATAATAATATTAGAACTCTCACATTTAAAATTCTTAAATGAGTTCTAATTAATAAATGTCTTATACTCAAGGGAAAAATATAATTAACAATAATATGAATCACGCCTCGTAACCATAGCAAAATTACCCAAGGAATTAACCTTCAAATTAACCATAGTATGAAAAGTAGCAATAACATTAGTATCCCCGATAAAATATTCCTTAAAACCAAATAAGCTAGCCATCATAGTAAAAGAAATAAAATTTGTAACATATATAGGAATCTATATTGGCAAATTTAAAAGAATTTAAAGTAAGCGAAGAAAAAATAAAATCTATACAGAATGGTATCACTTACTATTTTTGAAAAATGAGCATAATTTCAATATGGAATAATTTTATTCCAATTTTTCATATGAAGATAGATATTTAATGTAAAAACCTGAACACATAACAAATATAATTCATTTAAGTTAGGTAGACAAATCGCATCTTCGAACACTGGCCTTAGCAAGCCACTATTTAAAAACATACAAGTCAGAAACTTATAATAAAGATAGTAAAATTATCTATTTTAATAAATTTATATTAAAATGAACTTATTTGTAAAACATTTAGTGGAAGAGTTTGAAATTTTCGCAAAAAAACTGATACAAATTCCGAAAATAGATATTAAAACTTATTATTCGCAGCTTTTATAAAAATATCCTAGCATCCATAATTTTTGAAAAAAGAATATGAAAAATTATAACTTATATATAAAGTGATAATGGAATCCTATGATATTTACTTTAAATAGCAAACAGATGCTAACAATTCCAAAGAAAAATGGGAGGAATACACTCATTCTTTATCAAACGCCTATGTTAGATGCTACTGTAAAACAGGAGACGAATTCTTTAGATATGTTTAGAGTGAAATATTTAATAAATTTGAAAGAAATTTAGTTATTATTATAGAAAATCATTTGAAAAATAGATAATATTAAGATTAGGTACAAATAAATTACACTAATTTACAATTTCAAAAATAAAATAATCTATTTTAATATTATTATTTTTATTTTTTTAAGATTAAAATATAAATTGACCAAATAAAGATATTGCACCATACGAAAAATGTTAGAGAATTGTTACTGAGCTAATCAAGAGAAATATTAAAAAAATGTATAATGAAAATATAGTAGATTTTGGCAAATATGTGTAGTAGATAAAATATACATTTACATGGAAATTATATATTATTGAATACAAATACCCTTCAGAAAAATTCGAAAGTGCATCGCAAGTAACACCCGAAATTCAAAAAGAAGTTATAGATATTATTGAGAATTATAAATATGATAATACCATCAAAGGTTTGGTAGGCATGTCGGATGAAATGAAGAAAAAAATACAATTTTATTATTTAGTTCAATCATATATGGACCATTTTATAACTTAGAAAAGAGAAGGCATTAAACAATAATCAGAAAAGGATCAATTCAGATAAAATTAGTCCATCGGGGAGCGTATTATATAGCAGTATGTTTTTAATCAAGAAAAATTATTTGAAACTTTCTAAAAAGTTCCTTTTTACAATGATTTTATATCTAAACTAAAACAAAAGTGTTTTCCTCCCTCCTCCTCCTAGGATAATTTAATCAACAAATAAACTCCCGTATAGGAAAATCCTACAAAAATAGTAGATAAATCAGAAGAATTTAAAAATTAAAACGTTGATTACAAGAAAACAGCCGACAAATAAAGTGTTAAAACTAATTTTTAAGAGGAAGAGCCAAAGGCTAATAATTAAAAAACAAGTAATTTTTGTATTTCTGAACTTATAATAATAATCTTAAATAAAAAAAAGATATTGAAGAATAACCTCCATAAGAACAACATACTCCAAAGCCTTCTGTTTCTGAATACACCATAGATATTAAGTAAGAAAAATTATTTTTTATATTTTATTTTCTTTTATTTGTTTAAGAATTCCTGAAATATCACTGTCTGATAAAGAAAAAATAAATGTTGAAAACTGCATAAAATTAATAAATAAGGAAAATTTTTGGAAACGAATAGAAAAAAATGTTGGTGAATTCAATGATAAAAACAAAATTATGGAACCAAAATTATTGGAGTATGTCAAATCAATGATGATAAACTAAATAATTTAAAGTTTTAAGAGTTATATGGTTGAAGTTTCTAAAAACATAATATGCAATAATTCGATTGAAGCCAATGGTGATGAATTTAAAAGATACAAAAAGCAGAAAGAAGGAGTATAATATTACGGCCAGCCTTTTTAAGTAATTATTTATCGATACTCCTTTTATTATTTAGTTTAATTTTAAAATATTATATATAGAATTAAGAAATTTAAGTAAATGAAAAAGATAAAAACTCAAAGACGCACAAGTTTAATTATATAAAGTTAAATAAGTTGATAAATGCGAGAGATATAACTCGAACATTCAAATGGACATTGAAGAAAATAACACATTGGAACAATTAGTTAAACATAATAAAATACTTTCGGAGTTTAATAGCGTTTTGTAGAAAAAAGATAGAAAAGGTCACGACGGTCATTACGTAAAACCAAAGAATTAAACAATTACTAATTAAAAAAATAATAAATTATTAAATATCTCCTATCAATTCAGGAAATACAAAGACAATTTTTAGTAAATATCGGGTAAAAGAGATCTTTTGCTTGTATGATAGATAAATATTAGCAGTAAATAAATAAATAAATAAATAATAAATAAATAAATAAATAAATAAATAAATAAATAAATAAATAAATAAATAAATAAATAAATAAATAAATAAATAAATAAATAAAAAAAAAAAATTAAAGAGATTCCAGTTATATATTTATTGTGTTTTTATAAAAAAAGAAAAGATTTGCAAGGTGATACGAAGTTGGAAAAGGTTAAGCAAGGAGATGAAATAAAAAAGAAAATCCCCAAAGAAATTACACACAAAAGTGTTATTACTCAATTAGAATAAGATACCGATAATAGAATTAGAAACATAATAATATTACAACAGGCCTATTTAAATGTATAAAAGAAAGACTGATATAAACTTTTTCATTATATAATATATTATATATAAACTGTCAAATATGAAGAGAAATATAGTTATTTTTCATTTACTAAATTCACTATAATTTTTACTACTATTCTTCTTCTTCAACTGCTTACTATTATACTAAAATTTTTTGATGAATTAATTCTTAAAGCCCTTTAGCGAAAATGCTGTAGCCTTCATAACTAAGGTGGACATTGTCAACAAAAAATTTATTTACTGTAAATCCTATCAAACTTACTTTTCCATTTAACCCTTCCACTTCTTCATATTTCAATAGTTCATTCCCGAACCAACTATAAGAGATAATTCCCTCCATTTTACTCAAAAGTCTATTGTATTCTACAACTTTTAAGTATATATCTTGTTCAGGAATCTTATCACTCGTTCTGGGAAACATTCCCAACACATGTATCTAACATTCAGGAAAGGCAGTTTTCGTCAATTTAACTATTTGCTACAGACCTTCAAACATGAATTCAGGACTAAGTTTCTTGTTTTCTACATCATTGGCGCCTGCCATTATAATAGCAGCTTTGGGAGCCTTTTAAAAATGCTTAAAAAGTTCTAAATTTTGTAGTCTGTATATTATATTTTCTATTTTATCTCCTCCAACTCCGAAATTTCCTACGTTGCATTTATCCAATCCGAATTCTTTCCAGGCCTTTACTGCACCTTCGTCATATTAGAATCTTTCAAACATAGAGGTTCCGATTAGAATTATCTCAGGTGTGTTCTTCAATAGAAAAGGAATGTGCTGATCATTATGAGTGTCGTGGGATCTTTATTTAAATTTTCCTACGGTACACGAAGCTGGCTATTGAGATTATTATTTATTTTTATTGCTTCCTGCTGCAGACTTATTTTGTTTTTAATTTTTTTTATTTTCTTCCATTTTTTGCTTTATATTTAAAATATATTATTTTATTAACCAGAATAGTAGATTATTATTTTAATTTAATAATATTTATTATCATTTTGAAGAAGTTATATTGATTTAATTTTTTTTAATATAATCGCTTCTGGAATATATCTTTAATTAGGTTTTATCTTATAAATGAATAAAGTATAAGAATTTATAAGGTTTATATGTTGACTAATAAATTATGTTTAATAGTAAGTAAAAATTCTTTTACTCTTTTTTTTAATTATTATGTATTTATTAAACTTATTTTTACTATATTTCAGTATTAAATTATTTTTCATTTTAAAATGAATATTGTTTATAAAATATAATATTTACATTTTTCAGTTTATTTATATTATTTTAAATATTATAGGTATTTTGGTTGAAATACCATATATTTAATACTTTTTCTATTATATTTTTAAGTTTTTATATTACATCTTATTTTAATTTATTGTAGAAAATTTTTTTTTGTTTGTTCAAATATATTATTAGTTCATTATATACTTTAATTATAATTTTCTAAATTTAGTATCTCATTATTGATGATAAATACATATAGGCATTTCATTGATTATTTATAATTAAAAATATATAAAAAACAATATGGCATATTATATATCTAAAAAATGAAATCTTTATAATGAATTCGTCAACCAAAAACACAATATAGTTTTTGTTAATTCAGATATTGAGTTAATTATTCTCTGTTTAATTTAATTTAATTTAATAATAATCCTCATATTAAATACATTATTAATTATTTCCAATTTTTTTTAATACAAAAAATGATATTATTAAACATATATAACTATTTGTTAATTTGAATATACAGCATTTTATGAAAGTATTTATAAAAATCATAAAATAAATGGATAATAAATAATTATTTTAAATATATTTATTAGATAAGATAATGAATTAGGTAGGTAGGTAGGGTTAATATTTATTATGTAAAAAATATTATTTTTTTAAATGCACTCACACTAATATAAATATCATTATTATTATTAATAATATGGTATTAATTTTATAATAACTTTAAAGCCAGAAAGTGTTTATTAAAAAAAAATATTACTAATAAAAATATTAGTTAGTTATATATAGTTTACTAAAAGAAAAAGAAAAAAAAACTAAAAACTTCAAGAAATAAACTAAAATGCATAAAAACAATTGTACAGAATTCAATATTCTGTCCGAATCCAAACAAAGCGAATAAGGTAGTAATAACAAAAGTCGAGCATTTAGCTCTGCTAACAGAAGTCCAGATATTTCTCCATTTAAATTGAATAAGAAAGATTTTGGTAAATATGATGAATTAAACGAAGCATGTGATTCAGATTTAGATTCAATATATGGAGATATAGATTTAAAAAAATTATAAAAGGTAGATAAAGTATTATTCAAAATGGAGTCAGAAATAATGAGAAGATATCAGGATTTAGATAAGTTAAATTTCGTTGAAACTCTTAAAAAAGTAATTAAAATTATAAATAAAATAAAAGAAACCAAAGTGCCTTACGGGGTTTATTTCTTTCAAAATATAAAAAAATAATGTTTTAATGTTAAATTCAGACCCACGATATATATAAGCTAGTTTTAAATGAAGTAAATTTGTTTTTAGACTAAGTTAAAATGAAAAATGTTGGGTAGCTTTTATAGAGAATCTATCAGGGACAATATAATTTAATGAATATTTTACTCAAAATATAGCTGGGTCTCGAAAAAACTCCGGTCTAAATGTTGGCTGATTTAGCAGAAATGAAAATGAAAAAACAGCAGTACATAAAATACAGATATATAACTGTTTTTTTAGAAAAATGTTATTTGATATAATAAATAAATAAATTGCCTAGAATGGGAAACACGTTTTATTCCGCAGCAAGCACAACGGCGGAGGGATTTTACCCGTCCACTGCAAGACACCCTGGAAGAAGGCAGGGTCCTTTAAATTAAAAAAATCTTTCGAATTGCCACCTCAGATGAAGTAATACAAAGACGGGTATAATTGCATGTATGAGGACTTCGATAGAATAAGATCTTCTTCAGCGATTGAGCGACGAAGACTGGAAATGATGCAAACCACTGAAGTAAAATCTAAGTTGATATATATTAATTTTTCTATAACGTTTTTATAAATAAAAAATTAATTTAAGGAAATGACGCAAGACATAGACTAACTCGATTAATATCTCGCAAGTTAAAGAATTGATTAAATAAACACCAACGGATCGAGGGCCGAAGATCAATTAAAAGATGTTCTAAAGAGTTTTCATGAAAAGAAAAATTTGCAGATACCAGTAAATAATAATAATACCTATTTTTATTTTAAAAAGTGCCGGATTTACATAAAAATAAATTTTTTTTGAAATAAGTTGAACTCCAGAGTCAGGCCTTAATAAACAAAGAAAAAATCACAAATAAAGATATGCAACAGCTTAGTGATTTGGTTGATAATATTTAGATCATAGGAAGAAGAAAGAAATTGTAAAAAAAAAAATTCAACTAAAAATTTGTTTCTCATTTTCAAAATTAACTCAACTCCCCCCTTTGCATAATAGGGCTCCAGAACTCCTGCAGGATATTGAGAAAAAAGATGGAGAATGCTAAACGGTTTTAAATGTGGAAAAAATATAATAGGAGTTAAAGAATAAGGAAATGGAGTCTAATAGATAAAAGTATGAATTATCTGAGGCTCAGAAAAATGTGAAAATGCTCAATAACCAGAAAGAGGTGCAAAAGCATGCAATTGAAAAACTGAATGTTTAAGTATGAAAATTGAAAAACTTACTTATTAATTATTTATCTTTTACTTACTATGCTTTTTATATTTATTTAGGTTCTCTAAGGAGAAGGATATAAAAGAGAATTATAGCAAACGCAACATGTTTTAAATCGAATTGAATAGGATTTGAAACATGAAGTTATAGTGGGATAAGATGAAAAGAAAAAAATAGGAATGCTAGTTGAAAGCGAAATTAAATTAAAATTAAAAATAGCTGATATAATGGATGAGTTACGAAAACTGGAAGCCGTTTAAAAAAGTAATTTGAAATCGTTTAAAATGTTTATCAATAGATCTAGTCTAGACTAGCAGCAAAAATTGGCAATTATTTAAAAGGTAAGTTCATTTTTTTTTTTTTCAATTTTTTAATTAAAAATCAAATAAATAATAAATTTCCCCCCGTAATCACTATATAGGCGGATTAATTATTTGCCCCAGAGGACTATTCGAAAAAATTCAATTTTAAAGAGTTGCAATAACTTTCAGATTTATCGCATCCCTGGTGGCTCACAGATAAGTTTATGAAAAAAGTGCTGGACGATCCCATTGGCAAACTGAAGAAGATAAAAGAAGAAGCAAATTAGAAGAAGAAAGGATATGCGGATCCGAATTACGACCAGGATTTTGACGAAAATTTGCTGGCCGACAACGAATAAAAAGTCATATAATTAGTGAAGAAAAAAGTCATGAGGTAAATGCAAAAAAAAAGGCAATTATTTTAAGGATTAAAACCCGATCCCTTATATTTTCTTCAGGAAAAATTCGAAAGGACTGTGGGAAGAAGTAGAAATAGAAGTTGAAGAAGAAGTCATTATCGATAAAAATACAGGAGAAGTGCTCAGAAGAAGAGAAAAACCCTAGGCAGGCTTCGTTCAAAATCCAGACATATAAGCATTTGTTGAAGCTAATGGCGGATTGGCAGTAGGAGGTATGGGTTATAAGGGTCCTACTTATCAAAGTTCGCAGGTATTGCAATTTTTTAATAGTTTTTTTTTTTTAATACTAAATTTAGTTTTTTTAATTAAATAGGAAAAAAAAGCCAACTTTATTCCGAAAGCTACGGGAGTTGCCAAAAGGAATTCGAAAGGCGAAGAGTATTATGAATGTGAGGAAGAAGTGATTGATCCGACCACGGGAGAAGTGAGAAAAGTAAAAAGGATCCAGAAATATACGAAAGACAAGGTAGGAAATTTTGCATTGTATTAATATATGGTATTTATTATATAACTATTCGTTTCCAGGACGGAAATGATGTCTTGACGGAAGAATATATTGACCCTACGACGGGGAAAAAAGTGATAACTTAAAAAAAGGTGTACAAAGACAAAGATGGAAATGTGAGTTCACAAATATTATATAACTTTTATTATTTCATTTGATTGATTTTATTGTTAATTATTTTAGTAAATTTTTGAAGAAGTTACGATAGGAGAAGATGGGTAAAAGATAGTCAAAAAAACGAGATACGAAAAAGACGAGTTTGGAAATGAAATTTAAATTGAAGAAATCACAGACGAATTTGGGAATAAAAAATTGTTAGAAAAAAGGTTGTTATTTACACGCGAATATTTATTTATAAATAAGTTAAAAATTATGAAATTACCTTTTTCTCCTTTTATGTATTTAGAAAATAATTGATGAATTCGGAAATGAAGTTATCGTTTAAGAAACGATTAATGCCGACGGTTCCAGATAAATTTTAACAGAAAAAGTAGGAAAAGATGGTCAAAAAATAATCGTCGAAGAAAATATAGATAAGCACGGAGTTAAGACTACGGTAAAAGCACCCAAAAAATAAAATAAAATTTTATAATATTTTACTAATATATATGTATCATTCAATTAATTACATTAGATTGAAAAAAAATTGATCGTCGGAAAAGACGGTAAAATTAAAATAGAAGAAACTCATATTGACGCAGATGGAAACAGAATATAAAAAGAAATTGAAATTTTGCAGGACGAAGACGGAAACTAAGTAATTAAAGAGGTTACTACTGATGAAAATGGCCAAAAAGTGACAAAATTTAAAAAAAAATTAGAGA
Source organism: Miamiensis avidus (assembly GCA_037039885.1). Lineage (NCBI taxonomy): Eukaryota > Ciliophora > Oligohymenophorea > Philasterida > Glauconematidae > Miamiensis > Miamiensis avidus. Next base: position 334,137 of record JAWVGU010000170.1, read on the forward strand.
CAAAGACGGAAGGGAAGTAGAAATTGAAGAAACAGTTGATGAATTCGGAAACAAAACTGTGAAAAAAAAATACAAAATGATTGATGCCCACGGAAATGAAGTTATTGTCGAAGAAATAATAGATAAAGATGGAAATGTTAAAATAATAAAGTAACTTATTATTCTTTCTTTCTTTTTACTTTTCTATTATAACTTCTTTCGTTCTCAGAAAAAAAATACACAAAGAAGGAACAGTTGAAGAAGAAGTGTATGATAGTAAAACAGGTTAAACAGTAATAACTAAGAAAAAAAGGGACAAAAATGGGTACTATATAGGAACAAATATTTTAAAAATTTTATGTTGTTTATCAAATAATTTAAAACATAAAGCAAAGAGGAAATAGAAACTACAACTATAGACAAAAATGGTCAAAAGAAGGTAGTTACTAAAAAAATTGGAAAAGACAAGTTCGGAAACATTGTTGAAGAAGAAACGTATTTCGATGAAAAAACTGGGAAAATGGTTACCGTTTAGGTAAATAGAATTGATTTGATTTTAATTTTAACTAAAACATGTACATTACAAAATTAATTAAAAATAGAGGAAAAAAGTGATCGATAAAAATGGAAAAGAATCGATTGAAGAAACTGTAATAGATGATAAAGGACGTCCACTCAAAAAAGTAAAAACAAGACAATTTGTTGATAAAGATGGACACACTGTTGTTGAAGAGGAGGTAAATGATATAAAGATTTTCAATTTAAGTGATATTTTTTCACATATATAAATTTAATAATAGACAGTGGACGCGAAGGGAAGAAAAATCAAAGTGCAAAGGAAATAGTATGTCGACAAAGACGGAAGAACTGTTACTGAGGAAATAACAATTGATGAACATGGTAATTAATATCTGAGATTGTATAATTAATTAATCAATTAAAATTATTTTTTAAATAGGAAATTAAGTAGTTGTGAAAAAATACAGAGACAAAGATGGCAAAGAAATTATTGAAGAAACAAGAATAGGCAAAAATGGAGAAAAAACATGTAAAAAAAATATCAAAAATTGTCATTACTTTTTAAAAGCAAATTTTATATAGTCAATTTTTATTTTTAGTCAAAAAACAAGTCATTTTAGAAAATGGAATGGTCGAAGAGACCTTGATTGACAAACATGGAAATGTTATAAAAAATATTAGAAAATAAGGAACAGATGATAAGTAAATACAATGTGATTTAGGAATGCCAACATTAGAACAGGTTCTATTGCATATGGGGTTCAGTCCTGAAGAAGTGCCGCTTCTTGTCAAATAAATAACACATTATTTAGAAACAAGAGAACCTACTTGGCTTGGTAAAAAAAAACTATAATTTCAACTATATAATACTTACATTTTAACAAACTATAGGACCTGAAGCTCCAAAAAATTTATTAATGTCTCGTAAATCGGATGACAATCTATAAGTAAAATACAAATCTTTTTTAGTTTTTAATTCAAAATATAAATATAAATATTTGATTTGCTTAAAGCTGATAGACGAAAACGACGATAAAGCAGACGAACTTTTATTCTAAAAATTAAAACAAGGGGGAAATGACGACCTTTTGAGATAAATAAAGAATGATCTGGGCAAATAAGGAAATGAAGGCTTGGACTTATCAGACTTTAAAATTATATGTTAAAATTTAGATAAGAACATCTAAAATGTGGAGAAAATTGTCCCCATTTGGCTCGATTTTACGCTAGGCTGGGATTCGTTTCTGCCAGATTCAGAAGAAAAACTTTCTAAATAAAAATTTAAAGATAAGTGCCTTTGATAGAAAAAAATAAAAGTTGTAATCAAATTTAATATGAATGTAAATATACTGTTTTCATTTACTATTATTAATTTAAAATTTTACTTTATTACTCTGTGTATATAAATATTATATTTTAATTTATTATATTTTCATAAAGATTATTATCATATTTAATTAATAATTTTTGGTAGATTTTCAGTACTATAAACTATTTTTATTTTGTAAGTATATTTAATGCTATCTAGTTAATTTATAGCCAGAAATTAAAAATTATTAATACACTTAATATAATTCTTTAATCTGAAAAAAGTTCAAAAAATAGAAACAGAAAACTTTAATAATGATATAATAAATTTGGAAACACAAGGGAGTTAGATACGTAACTTTAGGATGGGGTTTATTTTGCACAGAAAACTTGGTTTTATCAGAAAATCGAACCTATATTATAGAAAATATAGGATTGAAGTATTATAGAACAATTTATGGCACTTTATCTACAATTTCAACATTATCGATAGGGTACGGAATGTTGAAATATCCAAAAGGTAATTATTTAAACATTTTTTGTATTCTCCTAAGTGAACTAAATGTTTATATTAAAAATCAAATAGGAGATTTAGTTATGAAAGGGTCCGTAGGATTAGGAAGAAGAGCTTGTGGATTATTATTTCATTTTATATCACTAGCACTACTATCCTAATCAATGCCTGAAATAAAGTTTAAAGATAATCAAAATTAATAAACAGATTCATAGCAGTTAGAGTAGCCCGATAATATAGAAAAAGTAAAAATTATTTTTAATTTATTTTTGAGCTCATAAAAACAACGCATTTTTCAGGAATATCCCCAAGGAGTGTAAAAAGTCACTAGACATCCTAGTCTTTATTTCATTGGGTTTTACGGATTGGGATCTGCTATAACAACTCTTTATTGGAATAGAGTATTGTATGGCCTTTTGCCATTAGCATCAGTTACTATCTTATCTAACCACTAGGACTCTAGATTCAAGAGAGGATTGGGAGGAGAGCTTGACTAATAAATGCAGGATAAGTCTGCTAACTTCCCTTTTGTAGCTTTCATTACAGGAAAATAAAATTTTGTAGATTATATAAATAATGATTTAAAAATTAATAATCTCTCGTTGGCATTAGCAGGAGCCGTTTTAATAAATTTAAGAAGAGGTAGAATTTGAAGCATTTTCGTTGAATTATTAAAAAAATCTACAAATTACTTCATTATTCATTTTAATATATTAGTTCATTATTTAAATAAATGAAATAAAAAATTTTGAAATAAATAATTTTTATTAAACATTTTTTTAATATAAATTAAAAAATAATTATGATTAATGTATGTAATATAAAAAAATTATGAATATATTTTTATACTTTCGCTTTTATATTCATTTTTTTAAGTAAATTATTTATTTATAATAAATGAATAAATATTGTTTAGTAAAAAAGATAAATATTTAAACTAAATAACAAAATGGAACTCTAAAGTTGAAAAAATTTCTGTGTGCAGTCATAAAAATATATAAATTATTTCATAAATTAATATAATATTTTGCCATTAAATTTTTTTATAAAAATGGAATTTAACATATTTATAAATAAATTAATAAGAAAAATATAGGTATGACTAAATATCAGAATGCTTTATAATTTTTAATTTATTTATTTATTTTTAATGTATTTATTCATTCATTTTTGTAAATGATTTTATTAAAATTAACAAAATTTTTTTTGCCAGCTATAAAGAAGAATCGCTCATATTAATTTCATAGAAATATATTATGAAAATTATATAATTAATAAAAACCAGTTCATTTTTCGGTAATTAGCTGGTTTGTTATAAATAAACTTAGTTAAATATTCAGTTTTCAATTTCATTAAGATTAACTAATATCAAATTTGTTGTATTATATGAAAAATTATAGTAATTCGACATAAATATCTATTCTCCAATTTTTTAAGCATGATGTTTATTTTAAATAAATAAGTAGCTATAAATGTTTTTTGTAAACCTATAATTATTTGACCTAATTAAACATAAATTTGTATAATTAAGATATTTTATATTATATTTTTTCTTCTTCTTCCCTTCCATAATTATATCGCGAAATTTTTTTATTAACCATGAAATAAGGAGATTTTATGTTTATTTTCTTTAAATTATTATATGAACCTAACATTTAGTACGTATTTAGGATTATCTAAACCATAGATTTATCTATATTTATTATTTATTAAAACAGATTTCTATTTTAATATTTTTGTCACTCATTATTAAATCGCAATTAAAATATTTTCTTTTTTAAATTGCAATCTAATTCAATTTTTGAGTAAAATTTTAAAATAATTCTTTATATTTTTCTTTTAATTATTCTAAATCTTATTTGTTTATATTTATTAAATATTTGATCTTTTATTATGTAAGATAGTGCTTTTAATCCTTATTCTTTTATAAATTTTTCTGTTCTTTTAATTTTATAGAAAATAAAAAACTACGAAACTCAAATCCTAGATTAGGAAATTAGATATATTTTTCGATAATATCATTTTAGATTTCTTATAAGTTTTCATGGTCTGTTACTGCTGACTTTTTCAAATCAAAATATAAATTGACAACATTATTTTCAATAAACTAATTTGTTAATTGAAGAAGTTATCTCAAATATGGAAAATAGTCAATTTTTATAAATTTCAAATAAATAAAAACTTTATTTTTAACCTTATCTTTTAAATTTGTAAATATCTACTAATACATGTAAGGAATTAATTGTAATTCACTTATATATTTAGTTTCACTTTGGAAATATTATATTTGTAAAGGAATAACTAGATTTATAATTATACTTTCAGACTTTTTTCCTGTTTTTTTTCTAATTTCGAATTAATCAAAATTTAATATCACATTTTAAAAATAATGTAAATTTTCTATTATCAAACAGAAAAACTTCCAATTATCTTATATATCTGAAAATAATATGTTTTTCAAGAATAATTATTAAAAGCCTTGTTTTTAAATAAAAAGGAAAAGCAATTGGAGTTATTGATATGTGTAAGTATTGTTTTCAATTTATTTATTAAATTCTAAAGAAAATATGTCTAACTATTTTTATTCAATTTTTTTATTTTCATTTCTATTATTGTCATTTTCACTCATCATTATTTATGCTAAATCATTGCATCTCAAAATAATCTATTCATTTTAAAAATAGGGTCTTTTATTTTAATATTACAGCTCTAAATCATAACTTAATTATTTTTTGTTAATGTTTTCAAATTATTTTACATGGATGGTAGCCAAGCGTCAATAGAAAGTTTTAATTTTTAAATTTCTATATTTTAAGTGTCTGTCATTGTAGTCGTTGTCAATTGTGATTCATTTATTTAGACATTTTGCAATTCTAAATTCTAGTTTTTTTCATCAATTTCTTATAATATTGTTTCTTATTTTGAGTTTTTGATTTACTTATTTTAGCTGAATAGACGGAAAATATTATTAAAATGGTCTGATTTTAATAAAGAAAAAATTCGTTTATCATAGTAAATCCACTTCTTCTGGTAATTATAAGAAAAAATGACTTTTTAAAGTATAAAATCATAAATTGTTATTTTGGTTTTATTAGGTTTTATTTTAACTAAATAAAGTTCTCCTATTATAAACAAAAATTATTCTTCACATTTTTTTACCGGATTTAAATTTTGCTAAAAGAAATACTATAAATAGTTAACATTGGGATTTATATTTTATTTAAAAATAATAACGATGAATGATTTATATAAGCCTTCCTTTTTCTAAAGCATTTCAAAAATTCCCTGTTGAATTTTAATCAAAATTTCGCCAACTTGGTAATTGTTTGGTATTGAAATGTGATAGACAGCATTTTCATTAAAATTATTATTAGAAAAAATAATAGGTTACAATTGATTGAATCGAGTTAGAAAAACTTAATTTTAAATTTAAAGTCTTAAAATTAGAGAATTTTAATAGCTACTTTTATATTTCAAAGATTGTTAAACTGAATTTTAGAGATAAAATTGCAAGTTTTATAAAAATATAGGGTCTTTATTTTCACATATTCTTATAGAATGTTCTGCTCGGAATTTATGTTAATTAACGTAGTTGTTTAATACCCTATTCATTATAAAAATGATATATTATATATTTCAACATTATGCAAATATATTTATATTTAAATTAATTACCATCCTTCATTATTTTAGCAATATTAAATAAACATATTCATATTCTGATAAATTAGCTTTTTGGAGATTTTTATAATTAAGTCCCAAATTTATTAAACTGTTTATTTTATTTTTTCATTATTAGAGTTACAGTTTATAACGGCATAAATTTTCTAATAATATAATTTTTATATAAATATTTATACTAATAAGGATTTTCTAGTTTGTGTTTATGCATTTCAAACTAGTCTATTAAATTGTCAATCGTAAGGGAATAGAAATTTCCTAAAAAATTATAGCTTATTAATATTATACTAATAAAAATAAAAATAAATAATTATTCACCTGGAGAATATTATTCCATTCTTCTTGTAAATAATTTTATATTCTAAGAATATTACATTTAATTTACTTTCCTATGTTCTATTTTATCTAAATATTTAATTTTTTATATATAAATCGTTTCATTATAATAGTCTTCGAGATCCTATTTTAAAGTATTTTGGCTTATCTTACGCTATTTGCCTCCAAGACAAATAGAATCTGTTTTTTCTCTCATTTTTTGTTTATTAAAATCTATGTATATTTGATTGTTAATTTGTTTTATTTTATTTAATTTTTTATAATTTCTTGCTCTATTAATACTCAATTAATTCTGATAAATTTTGTTATATATTATAGGTTCTATTATGAAACTCAAAAATGTTAGTTTTATTTAATTAATTTAGAAGTTTCTATATAAAACATTATTAATATAATAAATGATAAATATTAGTAGACAAATAAACAATAAATAAATTATTAAATTATGTTATGATAGAACAATTAAATAAATTCATTTCAATTAAATATAAATAATATCTTTTTAATAGTTTGAAATAATAAAATTTTAAATTTATAATTTAAAAATAATACCAAGAACATACTGTTTTTTTAATATATTTCGAAAAAAGATAGGATTTATAATAGAATTAAATTTAAATTAATTCATTATTTAATTAGTATTATTTTTATTTATAAATATATATATATTTTTACAAATTGATTTGTAGTATTAAATTTTATTTAATATTTAACTATAACTAAAAACTCAGTTCAAATTAATTTTATATTTTTAACAAACATTATCTTAATTAGTCATTAGAATTTCAATCAAATTATTAATGGATTATTTAGGATAGTTCTAAACATAAAAAAAATGATAATTTAACAAAGAAAATTAAAAATATATAAATAATTTTGTTACTTTAATAAATTCTAAATAGTTGCTCGGGTGTTATCCCAAATTTCTGCTACTTTATTGGCTTATTATACAATAAGTTTGTCGTATTTGTTATATTTTTCTTCATTTTCTAATTATTCTTGCAATTTTTTCGCAAATTCTTGGTCCATTTTATCCTGTTATTCTTTTTTCTTAATTCTTAATTTTTCTCTTTCTTCTTCTTCTTTCATCAATCGTTAAGCTTCCATTTCTTATTTTTAAATTTCAATTTAATTTTTTTAATTCTTCTTTCCTCTTCTTCTTTAACTATCCTATTTCGTTCAGCTTCCATTTACAATTCCTCATTGGCAACCTTTTATTCTTCTTACTTTAAGCTTTAAACCAGGTTATCTTATTTTTAATCATTTTCAACTACTTATACCTTTCCCTAGCTTTGGGAAATCAATGAATTTGTAAGGAGGGCCTTTTCTTTTTTTCCTTAATTTTGCTTTCAAGTTGAGATTTTTCTTCCAAATGTTTTCTTACAATTTCATCATATTCTTGTTGCTTTCTCTCAAGTTCTTGCAATTCTCTTTCTTCTTGTTCCTATTACAATTGCAATTATCTTTTTGCTCTTCCTCTTCTTCTTTTCTCTTTCTTTCCTTTTCGGCTAATACTGCAGCTTCAATTTCTTTTTTCTCCTCTCTTCTATTTCCATAGCGATTTGCATTTTTTTCTTTTCAGCATCTTCTTCCTATCTTTATCTCTCAATTTCTCTTTTTTTCTTTTCCTCCTCTTCTTCTTCTTTTCTTTTTCTTTCTTATTCCTCTTTGATTATTTCTTCTTATCTCAGCTGTTCCAGTCTCATTTGTTCTTCTTCTTCTTTTTTAGCTCTGGCCAAACTCTCTTCTTGAGCTTTTTTTTTTTGTTTTTTAATTTCATCTTGAATTTATTATTATCTTATATTTTCTTCTTCTTCTTCTCTTCTTAATTTTTCACTGAAAAAAAATAAATAAAAAGATAAAAATTTTAATTGAAAAATAACATTTTTTATAACTATTTTCTTCTTACTCTAATTCTTCTTATTTTTATTGCTATTCGAGTAAAACTTGCTGTCTTTCATTTTCTAATTATCTTTCAAGATCTTCTTCTTTTTTCTTTTGCTAAAAAAATAATTAGATATTTTAAATTTTACTATAAAATATGTCAATTTATTAATTACACTTATTCTGCAGGGGCAAATTCATCATTCATGTTAAATTCTTCTTATTTATCTTCTTCTTCGATGAATTACTTCATATCTTAGTTAATTTACTCGTCCACTTATTTAATATTTTCTTATTCGTCAAATTAGATTTTAATTAATTTTTAAGGTTTGGTTTTCACTGTTTTGTCAAAAAATAAAAAATTAAAATTAAAAAAAAATTAAATTTTATTTTTAATTAATACTATTTTTGGATTCACTAGATTCTCCTTGCATTTTTCTTAATTTTTCAAATAACCTTTCTCTTTGTCTTTCTGTAAAGCTGTTAAGATCTATATTATTAAAATTTGCTGTTAGAAGGCATTCAGTTCAATTCTATAAAAATTATATAAATATTACCTATTTGTTATTTGACCTATAGGAATTTGATAGTTTCTTTGGCCAAATTTTGGTAAAAGGCAAAGATTTAAGTAGACACATCATCATCTCCCAACATATTTTATTCCTAATTGGGACTCTAAGCTTAAAGAGTAGCTTATACATCTTATATTAGCTGAGGCATGACATTTTTGAGTTATTCCATAAACATGGCTGGGAATAACTGTTCCATTTTTTTTTGGCAACATTTGTTGGCAATATTTTTTACAATTTCTTTTTGCGATTCATATTCTTAGGATTGTTTTTATAAGAATTCCTATTTTTAAATTAAAATTAATTTATACTTTTTAAATCGCTCATCATATTTTATAAGATTTCAGAAAAATTAAATAAATTCAAAGCAAGCAAACATGCTTATATATACACACAAACAAACAAACGAACGAACAAATAAAACAAAATTTGTTTACTTCTTGCAATGCCCTAAGAGCTTCAAAATCCATTTATCTTAACTCTGCCTCTTATTCTTTTTCATTGCACAAACTATCACGTTCATAATCAATTTTATTGTTATTTTCATTTTCGTTGTCTTCTTCATCAGGGTTTTACTCCTCTTGCTCTTCTTCATTTTCAAATTCACTACTATTATCTTCATTTTTATTTTCTAAATAGTTGTCGATTTTACCCTCTAAAATGTTGTGTACTCCAATTTTCTTTTGTTCCTAAATTTCAGATTCTTGTTTATTTTCTAACTCATTTTCAGACAAACAATCTTCATTTTATTAGATTTCGATGGTGACTTAGTTACTTTCTAAATAAAAAAATATTAATAAATATATTTCACACATAAAATTCAGTTTTTTTAGACAAGATTGGAGCACCTGCCCCTATTAATTTTCGATATTTACCTAAACCGTCGACCATGGCTACCAGGTCGTCGTCACACGATATGGTAATGTTATCTCCATCAGAGTCTTTGTAAATGAGCTAAATAGAATTTTCTTTGGGTAAGTTGCTAAACTTGAAACGGGCGTAAATGAAGTCCTTTAGGTCCTAGAAGTTATCCTAATTTCCAGTGTAGTCGAAAGTTTCTTCTTTGTATTTTATTTGAATGACGATTTTCTATTGTTCCATAGTTTCGATTGGTAATTGATTATTATTTTTTTTGATGTTTTATATATTTTTTTTTATTAATTCCTTATTAAATGATTGAAAACTCTTTGATGCTTAATAATTCACTATGCCTTATTTAAAACTATAGTATTCCTTTGAAAAATATGAATAACAGAATGATGTGATACTCTGATGAAATATGATAAGGACATACCTATAAGTGAAGAAGAAGAAGAATAATAATAATATTATCATTAATTAATGAATATTAGATATAAATATAAAAATAATTAATTCTTTTATATTTATATAATTATATACATAATGGGCAGTTAAATTTTTATATAAAATAAATTAGTGAAGCTCATTTTTATAATTTATTGAATTTGACTTGATTTGATAGTTTATGTATCCTTTTATTCTAATTCGTGTAGTTGTCTTTTTTAGATATTAATTATTCTTATTTTAGACACTTATTTGATATATCTGATAAATGCTTACTACTGCTTTGAGAGTCTATTCTCAGTAATTTGATAAATAATTTCCAGTTATAGAAACAGTGAAACATTATATTATTTTTGTGCTTTTACTCGAGTTCCGAAGCACATTTGAAAGCAAATAGTTTATAAAAGCAATTTTTTAAAATTCTTTGATTGATTTTATTATTTAAATACGCCGTTCTAATTTTGTAAATTTTCTTCAATTTCCCATTTTCTTTGTTTTACTGCAACTACTGTAAACATTTTAATTTCAATCTGAAATTCGCATAGCTTTCCGCGTCCTACTTTTGCGCCAAATAGGAGTCTACAACGGTTCCCATCCATTGGAAAAAATATTTTTTTTGTTGGCAAATTTTAAAGTGTTATTCCGACCTACTCTCCCTAAATCTTTCTCAACAATTAATCTAGAAATTAAAAAATTAATAAAAAAAAAATTAAAAAAAATTCTAGAAAAACCATTTACTATTTAAAAACCCCAAAACATGTTTATTTTTTCCCGAACTCTCTTTGTATGGCGAAATTGTTTTTCTTTGTTTTTTCGATGATGGATCTGATGCAAAACCTTCTCAAAATCGTGAACGATTTAAAAAGAAGTTGCTACTTCCCCTTTTTTCTGAACTTCTCCACAATTAAATTGTGTTTAAACGCGAGCATACCGTAGGCAATTAGCTTTTCCTTAGACTTGCTCTAAGAGTATTCCTATGCTGCCTAATCTTTTTCCCTTTCTTCCATTCTCAAAAGCACAATTCGCTGCATTTTACGGAAGTAAATTCTCGGAAGGAAATGGGGAAAGTGTCTTTCTTATTGAAACTTAACAATTCTTAACACTTTTTGCTCTCTATTATTTATCCGATTAAAGTAAAAGGCATTTAATTTTAAATTTTTAAATTTTGTTTAATTTAATGCTTACTTTATCTTTCTCTTCTGGGTATAAACCCCACGCCATAAACAGCCTTAAAATGCGAAATTGTTTCGCAGTTTTCGTCAACTGCAGTTACTCAACTGCATTTTTCAATCTCCTGAAAAACTTCTTTTTGAGTAGATAAGACCTAATATTTTAAGACTTCAATGAGTTTTTTTCCGTAATTGAAGACTAAATTATCTTCCACGTTCGAAAATACACTTTTTAGAATATGATATTGTGTTCAAATTCCGACAATTTTTAGCAACCTTTACTCCAATTTTTGAAACTCGAAGACATCAGTCTTTATTTGTAAAATGAATGCAAACTCAATTTCGTTTCCGATTTGACTTTCTTCATTTTTATGTATTCCGAAAAGGTGTTGAAAACCTGTTTGTACATCTTCATAATCTTTTTCTTTAGAAACAATTTTATCGAATTTTCCTACTTATTATGCTTTCGCAGTCCTTTCAGTACCTTTCCATCGTTTTCGTTTGCCAGTAATCCGCCACATTTACTATTAAATCTCTCAGATTTTATTTCTCCTCACTATACTGCAACCAGTGTTTCAATATTCTTTTTTTTTATCAAATACATTAATGAATCAAATTGTTATAATATAATTTAATTTTATTGTAAAAAAACCTTTTTAATTTTAAGTTTCGAATGATTTCGAGCTTCATCTAAGCACTTTATTGCGATTTGAGAGATTGATTTTTTAAAAACAGAAAAACATTTGAAATAATTTCAATTCTTTTGTGTGTCTTTAAGACTTTTATTACTTTTTCAAACAATTTTTTGTATCTAAATTAGGAAGATTGAATAAGATTTTTCATTTTTCGCTTTCTTTTTACATTTTAAAAATAGTAAAATAATATTTAAAATTCATTCAAAAAGTATTCAAAATTTTACTTACTGTTTTTATTTGTTCATTTATAGACAATAAAAACTTTATTTCAATAAAATTAACTTTTCTTCTGCATTGCTTTCGGTAGTTTACATTATTTTTTTACAAAATAAATGGTAATATTAACTTTTAACTATCTCGTTTTTCTTTAATTTTTTATTTTCCTACTAAATTTATTTTAAGAATAATAATAATAGTTTATTGCATACCTTAATAATTTTTAATAAGTGTGTAAAAAATTCCTAACAGGAGATAATTTTTAAATTACTCAAAATTAATTGGAATAATTAATAATTATATATTATTCGTTTAGTAAATATAAGCCAAATTTATAACTATGAAAACGATGTATTTAAAAAAAAAAAAAATTATATAATTCTATATTTAATTAATAATTATTCAAATTATATATATAAAAAAATATTCTATCTAAATATATTTTAACTTTATATTTTTAGAATAATTAACATCTTAATCGCAGATATACAATAGTGTAATAAATATTAATTACATTATTAATTTTCTAGATAATTAAAAAATTAAATAATAAATGAAATAATTTTTGCTTCTAATTCTATTAGATTTCATTTTTCCAACATCAAATGTATAAAAAAGTTCCGCATTGAATTGTATACAGTAAAATTGTCAAATGCCTGTCCAATAAGTATCTATTGATTGATGCTATTAATATTATTAAAATATTTATCCCTAATGATTCCAATTCCGAATAATGCGATAGTTGTTTAAGCAAATCTTAATAAATAAAAGAAAGTGATGAAATTGCAAGTATTTATTTAGCATTAACAAGCAAAGATAAGATCAGAATTGCCGCAAGAATGTGTGGAGTAAATGTTATGAAAAGTGAAACAAGACAATTGCGAATCATTTTACTTCACAAAGCTTATTTAGGAATGTCACAATGTGTGTTTCGAAAAAGCCAAACCTGAAAACGATTCCACTGAAAAATATGCAACCAGAGGGCCCAAGTCGCAATACAAAACCTGTTTATAAAAAAGAAAAATAAGCGAAAAAATTAAAATATGTCAATAAGATGGAGAATGCAAACAACAATTGGAAAATTATGAAAATTGTCGCTCAAAAAATGAAGGAAAAAGTCACAGAGATTTGCAGTGCAGAGAAGCAGAAGCTTCTTGGACTAACTTACAGGAATCTGAAATAGTTCCATTTAGCGCAATTTCGTGTTCTCAAGTATTTATTTAAAATTATTTTCTTTTGACTATTTTTGGTATACTAAACTTAAATAAAATTTAGGCCTGTCAAGACTATTCTTATACGTAGGAAGCACTGGAAGTAATTCAAATAAACTTAGTATGTTTGCAAGACCGAAAAGATTTTACTAATGATAGTGATGACTATCAAGATTTTTCCATCGATTCGTATAATTAATGTGTAAATTTAAATTTAGTTGAGTGTCCGCTTCTCAAAACTGATCTATTAGGAGAAATCACTGATGGAGAAAATCACAAATACAATGATTTGTACTATTACAACATCATATGTCCTCAAAATGTCGAAATATATAAAAAATGCAAGTTAAATAACAAAAAATAGGACAACAGTTGCGAAAAATGCAATATAATTATCCATGATTTGGCTATTTATCACGATAACAGGTATCCCAAAGACTGCTTCACAGTAATATTTAATGATAAAATTTTTTTTTTAATTTTTTAATGAAAAAATGACTTTTTCAGTGCAATACAGAATGCTTAGATTAAGTTTTTTATTAATCTGAATAAACTTTTGATTCTTTCATTAAACCGACCTACCTCCAATGTTCTTAAAGTGGACATTTAACGAAATTGCAAGAGCAGTTCACTAATTCAGCGACTTTTGAATCTTAGCAAAGATGCCTGAAATAGTGTGGATCATGTGGGGATTAGCAAAGTGATGAACAATAAAAGTGTGCTAATAATTAACAAATTCAAAACTATTGTTAAGATAAATCAACTCAGTGCCAAAAAGCCCTTGAAAATAGCAAACAGTTGCAAAAATTAGATGAAAATAATAAAATTGGATTCGATTTAATTTTATGCTAAAATAATTGCGCCTCTCGATTCGGAAATTTCATTTATAATTCCATATTTTCTTGCCAAAAGCGATGTCAGGAAGAATTTTATGTAATATATTAAAGATATTCAATATTTACTACGAAATTTTGCTAATAAAAAAGCTTTTATTTTTTTATGTAATAAAGTTTGACATCCTTGATTTTAAAGTTTCGTAGTACTAAAGCTGTTTAGATGATAATTTAGTTTCTTGCCCTGTTTTGGATGGGGAATAGGTCGAAAAAAATTGCAATTCAAATTTGAATGAATTCTTTAACTGTTATTAAAATTCTTAAAATTATTAATGCTAAGTTTGTCAGAATTACCTTAAATTAAATAAAAATGATAAATAATACATTAAATAATGTTCTAACGTAATATTTCATTATTAATTTAATAATTTGGTTTTTATTTAAAAAAATTTCTATTTAGTGTTCCTCCTATTGCTTGAATCAAATTTAACAAAAATCGAAAGAATAAGTATCTTTCATATTCAATACGTATATGAAACACGTTTTCGAACAGTGCTCTGAATAGGGGAAAATATTTGAACCCATATCTCAAATACAAGGAACTATAATATCATCAGAGTAGTGTATTTTGTACCATTATTATGACCAATGTTTATGTAAATTATAAATAATCAAAATTTCTATTATTTTATATTTTTTCTGCGGGGATACAGTAGTAATAAAATCAAAAAAATTAATTTTATTTATTTAAAATTAAAAAATTTAAATTGCAGAATAACAATTGTCTTAAACTGACGGGGAGTCTCAAATATAAGTTTGCAAAAAATACAAGAAACAATAGGAATAAATTGTAAGTAATTCAGCTCAGTGCCAAAGAGTGAAAAACCAAATTTAATAATTAGGAAGTTTGCAATAATTATTACCGTACGGATATTTCCTCTGTGTTAAATCTTCGCAAATCATTGATAATTCCGCCACAGCCCAGCTTTACAACACCAAAAACGAGTAAATTTCGCAGTGCATTGTGCAGAAGGGGCTTGCAGAATTGGATTTCACATTTGCCAAATTCAACTTTTGTCTGATTACAAATGTGGTAGACTGTCCCATGACGAAGGAGAGATCCTATGATTACATCTGTGAATCCAAAACGAAAGCCCTAAAACAGTGCTTCTACGACAACGTAAATAAAAGCGATAACTGCAAAGAATGTCAAGTGTATGAAAAGGGAAGTGTCAACTTTAAATCCACGACTTTTTATTTGGAAATGTGTAGGACTTGCATGAATGACTGTCTGAATAACATTCCTGTTTCTCAGGGAAATGTTTTCGACGATTTCAAACGACATGCGTTGCTGCAATGTTCTCAAAGTGGCCAAATAACGTCTCAGCTGTTTAAAATAGAAGCCAGTATTTATTCAGCTCAATAGTGCAAATAAGAAGGATATTTGAACACCTGTGAAGGAAAATGGAGTATTCAATTAATTATTTTTTTTTTTTTTAATTAAAACAAAAAAATTTGTAAAAAAAAAGAACCCGACGACATTTTCGATGACTAAAAAGCCAAAATTGAAAAATGCAAAGAACTATAGACCGTGCAAAACCAAATTATCGCAAATTCTCCATAGTGTTAAAAGGTCACAAAAGACTTTTTGGCGCTTTCGACATTTAACCTTATGCCTTACCCCTACATACTGTGTCAAAAGGCCTCGCTCATAAAAGACGAAAGCACCGAGGGAGAAAGATATAGATACATACAAGAGTAGAGCATTATATGTTATACGAAACATGTAAGAATATTGAGAAAATAGTTTAATTCAAATATATCAAAAAATAAATCTAATTTTTAAATTACAAGAGCGACTAAGTCTTGGATTTCACTCTTAAATAGCATTAAGAATGCATTTCCAGTTATGTGGTAGAATGTCCGCATACCTCGAGTGAGCATTATGACAAAGTGTGCGATTAGAAAAAGAGTGATTATTACAAATGTTTTATGACAAATCCCAAGCTGTATGAGTGCATTCAGTGTCAGAATTATTTGAATAATGCAGACAGAAAATTGACCGATAAATATACGCAAAACTGCCAACAGGTACCTTAATTTCAAAATCGAAAATATTGGCTAATTGGTTTATTTTTAGTGTAATGACTACTGTTTAGGAAAGCAAGAAGAAGGCAATGTGTTTGACGATTACATTCGAAATTCTCTGCAATAGTGTTCCGAATACGGGTTCATAAAAGAAAAATTATGGAGCATAAACACGACCATTTCAGATTCACAGCAGTGTATTCAGGACAACAAACTATAGAATTGCTCTTAAAAATATGTATATATTTGTTGTAAATTTTTTTTATTTTTAATAACAATTTATATGTTATAGGAAGGGTAGTCCATTACTCCTGAAACAGAAACAAAAATTAAACTTTGCACATAGTACACCAACTTGTAAATAGAACTTATTTAAAACTCCTAGCAGTGCTAGCGAGCACTTGCAAAATAGTAGGATCCAGAGGCTTTGAACTAGCCCGTTTTTTATGAGTATTTACTTTGCGAGAAATCGACTATTATTAAAGACCAACAAACTAAAGCCGAAATTTACAATAAGTTTATAAATGATCGATTTTCGTGCGATATAAATAAGGTAATTCATCTTTTAATTTATAAAAAACTCCCCAGCTAAACTTATCATTAATTGCCTAAAAATAGTACGAAGTGGTGTTAGAACACACCATTTAGCAATATGAAGACTGCCTATTGAAGTACCGTGTTGTGTGTCCTGCTTTAAAACAAAATGTAATAATAGGGGAAACTATTTATGATAGTTAATGTAAAATATTGGATACCACTTTCAATAATTGCTTTAATATTGTGACGAAGCCAGTGCTTGAAAAATGCAATAATTGCTAAAATTACCTAAATCGATACAAAGACAGCAAATCCTCAACATATTTTCTGAGAGACTGCTATCAAGTATTATTAATAAATTTTAGCTTTTTTAATAAATGTTATTTTTTGATTCATAAATGTTCTTAGTGCACTTAGCAATGTTTGGGAGAAAAAAAAACTTAAAATAACGTGTTTTCACTGTACATTTACGACGCACTGTTGTAGTGCAGTTAAAAAGGATAGCTCTACGACAAAATTGATTTCAAAGCCACGAAGGAGTCATACAACAAATGTTTGGAAGAGAAAGATTACGAATGTATATATAATATAAAAATTGATTTTCGCATTCAAAATTAATAAATAAATGTACCATAGATTGCGAAAAATCAGACGGGGTCAGTGATCAAGAAGATACAAAGACTTGCAAATAAAAGTCAGAAATTCAGAAAAAAATTATCAACAACTCTTCCCAGTGCACGAATGCCATGGACTCCTATATCAGAACCAAATATGACTCTCCACTCCCTTATGAATATATAATTTGCAGAGACTCTTCCAGAGTGGATAGAGAACAACAAATTGTCGACCGATATAAATCAATAAAGGAAGGATAATTAAATTGTATGAAAATTGAGGTAATTAACGAAAAGAAAAAATTGCTTTTATTTTTATAAAAAAATATCAATCAAAAAAATTATTTATTAAGTACAAACCTCAAAAACCGGACTATTTTTCAACTGAAGATGTGCAAAAATGCATTATTTAAAACTGTGCAACGTGTTCCAGTTTTGAAAAAACCTGCAATATTAAATAGCAAATTTGGAAAGACTGTTTGAATAATAAAGATAAAGAGAGATGGAAAGAATCGTGCTACGAATGCAATGAGTAACTGAAGCAATAGTCCGAAAAAGAATACAATTATCACCCTGTTGAATGTAAAACCTGCAGATTAGATTGCAAAGACGCATCAAAGCGGTAAAAATAATGTTTAATTAATTTGAAATGTTTCAATAATTGATAAATAAATAAATTAATTAATTAATTACCCCGTATAGGATATCTGTTTATAAATAAATTGAACAGTGTGAAACCCTCTGCAATTCTTATGGGAAAATCCCTGATAAAGAGTCCCAAAAAGTTGTTAATTCAGACAAAAAGTAATTCCAAACCTGCATGGAGTAATTTTGTAAAAAAAATAATTTCAACGATTTCTGCGTTTTTTCGGATGGATATGAAATGCATGATTAGTCAAGTTAATAAATAATACATAAAAAAATAATTTTTAAATTTATTTTTTTTAATTTTTTTAAATTTTTACTTCATTTAACAGTGGAAATGAATGAATGTCAATACTCATTTTAAAAATGGAATCAGTGTATAAATTCTTCCTCTCAATGTTAGAAAATTACGTAATTATCGCAGTTGCAAGACAGTGACAAAATTCCCTATTCTTTGGCTGTGTGTGAACAGTCTTGCTTTAGTAAGACTTTCAGCAGACAGTTTTAGAAAGAGTTGAATTGCAGATAAATATGTTTTAAAAATAAGTAAGTATGTATGGTGCAAATTTAATTATTATTTAATAAAAATTAAAACATTAACTTTTTAGAAGTACCGAGTAGTAGTAATCTGATATAAACACAAGGATATTCGTGACTGG
Organism: Miamiensis avidus; assembly: GCA_037039885.1. Classification (NCBI taxonomy): domain Eukaryota; phylum Ciliophora; class Oligohymenophorea; order Philasterida; family Glauconematidae; genus Miamiensis; species Miamiensis avidus. The sequence goes on from JAWVGU010000170.1 coordinate 352,899, forward strand.
AAAACACAATAAAGGGAAGCCATAATTACAATAAAAAGAGGAAATAATATAAAAAAGAAATCTAAGTTAAGCAAAAACTGAATAAACCAGTTTCTTGGATTAAGGAGTAAGAGTTTAATCCAACATAAGTTCACTAGATTATGACCCATATATATAAACAATTATGACAGCTTTGACTTTGATTTCATACATTCTAATTTTTATTTGATTACAATTAAAATTACTTAATTACTTTTTAATGATTAATGTATACAATATATATAAGAAAAATAATAAAAATAAATGAGTTATAAAATATAGCTTTTGAAATATTAATAATTAAAAATTGAATATAAAAATCCCCAAAACATAATAAATTATGGAACTCTATTTTTCATCATATATATTTAAGGCCCTTAGGTTGCACTTTTTTAGATATTTTGATTGCCTATTCGTAAATTTCGCTCGGCGCTATTCTAGAATAATCTCCCATATGTTCCGGCATTTCTCCGTACTACCTGACCTTTTTCCCCTTCAAAATGTAGTTGAGTTCCTTATTCAAAAGTTCTGCATTTCCCAACTACGAAATCCCCATTTCTTCTTCTTTCAACCTTCTTTCCATTACTTCTACGAATCTTGCTTTATCAAAGTCGACAACTCCCAACAGATCAATGGTATCGTCAATCAGTTGTCTATATAAGAAACGATCAAAATAGTAGTTTTTTTTAAATATTTACTCTAATGTACTGCTTAATTAGGTCGTCTAAAATAAAGTCTCTTCCCAAGGAAGGCGAAGAATTGACTTCTAAAATCTGGGCATTGAAATTTCTATCGATTATTATATCGTATCCGTAAAGTTCAAAACAGTTGGAATTCGAAGGAATTTCACTTTACGCGCACACCAAAGATTTGACAATCAAGTTTTTAAAATTTTCCCATAAGCCTTCCCACTGCGTGGGAAACCGTTATTTGAGCATTTTAAAGCTTATTTTTGTGCCTCCTAATCATGAAAAAATGAGTGAGTGAGTGTAAAATTAGCTATTTATTTTTTATAACATTACCTATGAAGTTCTTCATATTTGTGGGATCGTAAAAGTGCTTTTGAATAGAATAATTTGTTAAATGAATTTGATTGTTTTTTATATCGTCAGGGTCCGTGCTGAACTCTTCTGTGCTCAAACGAGCGAAACCCTCCTTAAAAATGAAGGCTTCCAGTGGATTGTAGCTTGTAACAAGTACATACAGTCTGAGATCAAACTTAAAGTTGTCCAGAAGTAGCGGAGTTTTAAGATATTTTTAAACAATCATTTTTTCTGCATATACAACTTGACTTATGTCATTTACCACCGATATGCCCTTTCCTTGTGATTTTCCTACAGGTTTTACAATCCAAAAGTTTTAATTGCCTGAAAAAAGAAAAAAATTTAATTTAAATTGAATTTTGAAGTTTTTGTTTACCCTCTATTTCTTTATCTCTCGAAAATTTTTCGGAAAAACTTATGTAATCTTTTGGCAAAACAAAGGTTATCGGCATTATGTCGAAGAATTTTGCAGCTTGCGCTGAAACTTTTTTAAATTTCTGTATATTTTAGTATATTAGGTCTTTTCTTACCAGATTTTTGTTTTCTGGAAAATGATTTAAACGCTGAAAAACCACCAATTTTTCCATTTCTATTTGCGGTTTCCTAAATAATATATGTTTGTTTGTTTGTTTGTAAATTCATGAAAAAAATAAAATTACCCGAAACACCACATTAAATTCCAAGAAAATCTTAACCCCTTACCAGTCGGCAACAACTCCCAGTTGTATTTTCTCATGAAGCTTCGCGTGATAATATCATAGTTTTCTTACTTACTTTTCACGACTCTGAAATAGAGTTTGCCCTGTTTTTTCTATTGCAAAGCCATTCTTCGATTATACACTTCCACATTTTCATTTTCTTCAATGATTCTTTACAAATCGGTGTATTCCAGGGATTCCTGCAAATTTGGCTGCATTTTTTTGGTGAAAATAACCTAAAAAGGAAACAAAATTTGAGAAAAACTAAAATTTAAATTTTTTATGTTTATATAATAATCTTACCTGTCTATCAATAAATCTTTTAATATCAATGTCTACTCGATTCGCATAAATTCTGACTTGTTTGGGATCATTGATGTAGTAAGATTCGCTGCCCTAAATATCAAACGGAGTAATTAAAATTTGCTGCATTAGTTTCATATCTTTGTCATTCATTTTTTCATTAAAGTACGAATAAAGAGATATTAGTTCCTTGAGCAATTCTATGAAGTCTTCTCTCAACACATTATTGCTGCCTCTCCCCCCGTTATACGTATAGTTTGATTACTGAAAATTTGTATAAAAGGAAAACAACTGTCTAAAGTCTTTAAATTAATTAGAATAGTCGACCTTAGTTTTTTCTTTTGCTAAGGTCTATTCCATTTTAGACAATAACTATTAATTATAAGGAATTTGCTAAGGCTTTTGTTTTGACTGTTTTTTATTATTATTATCGGCTTTTTAGTTCACTTCTTTACTCTCAATTTAATCCACTTTTATTTCATTTTATACCTCCTTTTTTTAGTTTATTTTTTCCTAAGTTGACTCTGTCTTAATATGAACATTTTCGTTTTTTCCATTGCTGTTGTTATTTTGAAGTTAATCTTAAGCTTCTAATTTACTTTAATAATGATTTTCTTTTGACTGTTCTGATTTGTTCTATTTCACAGTTTAAATCAGTTTTACCCTCATACGTTTTTATATTTCTGGATCTTTTATTTAAGATAACATTTCTTCAACATATTGTAATTAGTTTTCACTAAGTATAGAATTATTTTCGATTTGATTATTTTCGATTTAATTATTTTCGATTTAATTATTTTCGATTTAATTATTTTCTATTTGATTATTTTGTTATTCATATTCTAAATCTTTTTCTTTTTCATTTTTACTATTATTTCCATTAAAATTTCTTTAACAGGACTCATTATTTTCGATCTATCTTTATTATGATATTTTTCTACTACGAATAATTTTTTTTTTTAATGTTCTTGTATTACCTTTATTTTCTTTATCAGTCTCTTCTTTTACATCCATCTCCTCATTTTCTTCTATTATTTCTTCATTAATCGATTATTAATTTTATTCTTCAAAACCAATATCTTCTTCTTCTTCTTAGTTGCTTTCTTATTACTAATGTATATCTGTATCCTATAAATCATCATCTGCATAAGTATTTTAAACAATATTTTCACCATTTTATATTTATTTATTTTGTTTTTTTTTATTATCATTGTTAATTTTATTTTTAAAATCATTTTGCTCATCATCTTTATTTTTATTTTTCACAATAATTTCATCTATATCATCTTTTTCTTTTTTACTAATTTTAGTGTCAACATTTGATTAAACTAATTTATTATTAATTATCAATCCTTTTTCAGATGCCTGGTTTTCAGTTTAAACTTCCATAACTTCTTATTTTTCTTACTTGTTATTATTAGCTGACAAATTATTCACAATTATATTTTACTATTCTCCTTCTACAGATGCTTCATTAGGATAGGTAAAATCTTCTATATTTCCTTAAATTACTTCATTTTATGTCTCCCAATTTTCTTTCTTATTGTTTTTGTTATTTTCATCATCATTTCTGATATCTTTTTTTCTATTACTATTATTTTAATTTTCTTTTTCCTCAAACGGAGGTTATTGTATTTAAAACTATACTTCCTTTTAATTTACTCCATTTACACTATTAATATCATCACCATCTGCCTATTATTCTAATTTCTTGCATTCTTAAGCTTAGCTTTACTGCAACTATTACTTCTCATTTACGTCATATTATATTTCTTAGCAATTTTCCTCATTTAATGAACCTTACTAATTTATCTTTTACATTTTTTCTATTTTTTTCTCATTTTAAAAGTCATTTGGTTATTTCTACTACGATTCTCTTTCGATCGAGGGTAGCGATTTTATATTTTAAGACCCCTGCAAGTTTTTTCTGGAAGAAATGGATGCCTTCTAATTCTTTGCTGGTTTATGTTAACCCACAGACTCTGATTTTCTTGGAGGCTTTGGTTTCGGAATAAATTTATTCGAAAACTGAGGCTTTCCCGACGAATAGCAATTCAAATTTTTCATTTTTTACTCTTTTTCTTGTTGTTATTTTTCCAAATCTTGCTGTAATTTACTCTTAACATTTTTATAATCCTGTTTATCTGTGAGTAAGATATACCTACTAACAGCATGTTTTTAGGGACTTTACTTCTAAAATTAATTAAATTTTAATTATTTTATGAAAAAAACAAATCAATTTTTATTTATTTATTTATTTTTACTTAAACGGGCACATATTTTTCCATTTATCCCTTTCCTAGATTTATGGAGTTATCTATCCGCGTTTTTTAGAGGGTGTTTTTGATAAACTCCTACATTAAATCCTTCTTCTTTTATTATTTTCCTGCTGGGTGTCTACTCAGCTGTCCCCCTGTGTATCGAGAAGAAAAAGATTGATCTTTTGAATTTTTAGAAATGGAATCACAATTTTGTAAATCATATCTTTACGCAAAGCTATTAATTTATTTCTACAATAAAATTATTCGATTTTATTTTTAAATAACATTTATAAAAATATATATATTTTACTTAAACCCCATTTATTTAAATTTCAGGATTTTGGATCTACTCTGATGCATTTTCATCTTACATTTATAACAAATTACTATCCGATAGCTGTATATCGGGCTAAGAATAATTCTAGTTTCTTTTCTACTGTTATTTTAAACTTGCATTTTATATATTATTATTATTGCTATTGCTATTATAATCAAACTAATTCATTGAATAGTTTCCTTGCGATTTATTAGTAGGTCGGATTTACGGCAAAAAGCAAGATGAATTGTTTTTCTTTTTTTAATTATTTTCATCATAAACACCTAAACTTGCTTAATTGCAAACCTAATTTTGTGAAAAATCCTATTCGTTATTGTTTGAAACTTAAAAAGGAGTTGTTTTGCTTTTATTTTCCTTGTTATTCGAAAAAATATTAGAAGAATTATTTGAAGTTATCACCGGGTTTTAAAAATCTGTGTGGGACTGTAGAAAATTATCTGGTTTGTAAATTTCATTTATAAATAACTTATTTTTATTCTGCTTATATTATTTAATTTTCTTAGAGTTACTAGGTGGAGGAGTTAACCCTGATTTTGGCAATTTAAGTTCAGTTATTTATTTATAACTTATATTTTGTTTGTGCTTATTTTTCTCAACATCTTTATTCTTATCTGCAATCATATTTCCCACCTAATATAAATTCGCTTCTTTTTCGTTATCATCTATGTTAAAAGCTGTACTAATACTTCCCTCTTTGCTAAAATCTGTAGACTATTAAACTGTAAACTCTTGCTACAGAGCCTCCCATTCCTTAATGTTTTATTAATTGTTTTTAAAATTATTTGTCAATGTTTAAAGGAATTAATCACTTGTTTCATTATTTTTTAGTCCATCAATTTACTTTACACTCCTATTTTTCTCGTTGTTATCTTGAAATTAATTGAAAAGCAAAGACTAAAAATTTTGAATGTTTTTTCTTTCCTGCAACTCAACTTCGCAAAGCTGTAGCAATTTGGAATAGTTCCGATGGCTATGCTGACTAGAAGAAGTATTTTATACTTGCTCTTCCTACTAAATCCTCCTTTTCAACTCTTCAGTAATTTAATCGAGTTACTCATCATCTAAATCATAGACGTCTTCAGGTGTTGGTAGTTTTAACTCCATGGATAATATAAATACTTTAGAGTTGAATATAGATAATTTTTTCTTTTTCTTTTATATTATTTATTTATATTTATTTAAGTTGTTTATTATATGTATTGGCTTATTTCATAATTATTAAAATTTCAATTAAACCTTATCGCAGTTAATTGGAATATTTATAATTATTATTAAATTTTCACCTTATATTATTTGCTTTTATAGAATATTATTAAAAATAAAAATAGGCTTTTCAGTGTAAAGTAAATGTAGCAATTTATATTAATTTTAATTTTAATGTTAATTTTATTTATACAAATTCATATTAAAAATTTTTTTAATTTTCATTCTGGTAGATTTATATAGTAAAAATAAATACATGATAAGTTATTATTGAGGATTTGATAAATATATTATACTAATATATGTTTATTTTTTTAAAAAAATAATAGCTATTATTTAATAAATAGACACATAATGCTTTTATTCATATACATCAAATTTGTAGTCGGCTTAAAAACTTAATATTTTATTTTTTTTCACTATAAAAAAAATTGAGTTTTATATGTGAAAACTTGTATATTTATTATTTTTACTGTATGGGACCTATTTATATAAAAATTTTCTTAATTAATAATTTTTGGGAAAAAAATAGAAAAAAAATAATTAAGTTCAATTGTCCTGAAATAATACATTTAATGAACCAAACAAGCCGCAAAAATTCTTCACTTAGAAAAAGTGTGAATTTGTAATAACCTCATTAAAATGAATTGACTGTGGGAAAAGAACTATCTTATATAACTGAAAGAGCGAATGGTTCCTCATATTTCCCTGCTATAGGAAGAACTCCAGTTCTAGATATAGAAGCTGAATAAGAAAGTAATTTGAATATATTATTTTCAAAAATAACAATAAAATAAAAAAAATAGTAATTCTTGTTTTTATATAAAATAATAAATAACATTTTCATAAAATTAAAATCTTATTTTTAAACATTTTTAATTATGAACATATGATATAAAGGAAAAAAAGAGCAAAAAACGAATTAACTGTTAGAATAAATATACTCCAAAAAAGAGGTGGAAGAAATATAAAGAAATTCGATGTATTTATCCATTTTTTTTTTGCCGAAACTCCTATTGGTAATAACATGGATGTTTATAAAGAAAGAGGAAATAGATATATACCACGGCGTTTCTTTTATTGTGTTTCAGTTAATTTTTTTGGTGTTTGTTTTGAAATTTAATAGTTAAAAGAATTTTCAGTACTTACTAGAACACACGGAAGCAAATGATAACAAAAAATTGAAAATTTATAAAATAATTTTTCAGTGCTACATTTTTCTGGATCTAATCGTTTTCGTGGAACTCATATTAAGCCAAATGATTTAGAAATTAGTTCAAGAGTCGCAGGAGGCGGCGAAAAATAATTAACAGGAATAAAACACATCGGCCTTTGCAAAAGATATATCGTACCAATAAATTTTGTACGGAATCATGATGGGCTGCCATTTAAGTTTTTACAGTGAAATATCGATAAGTGGCAAATACCAAATTTTTTTTTCGATAATATTAGGCGAGTACATCCTTTTCAGATACACCTGCAACACCAATTTGCTGCAAATTTTGTTTTAATTTCTAATCATTTCGCAGTGTATCCGCCATTATTGGCTAAAAAATACGCAAATGTATAAGGCCAGAGAATAAGCAAAGCTCTAAATTCATTGCTCCGAAATATAAATAAAATTGGACGCTTTGCAATTGAAGAACGACTATAACAAATCATTGTGGAACGATTTTGAAGAAGTCCCCTTTTGCATCATAACAGGCGACCGCCTCAAATAAAACATTCAAATTCTGAAGGCGAACAACGCTTGCCTTGCCTACTTTCACAAAGATAACGTCGAACAGTTTTCGGAAGTTTTGAAATTTATTTCTTATGAAAAACACTCAGAGCTTAATAATAGTAATATTTTCTCATCTTAACAACTTTCCATTAGATATTTTGAAAAAGGGAGAGTAAAGAAAAACTTCACTAAATTTTATATACAATTTTTAATTTTTTTTATTCTACGAATCAGCCCGGCACGCAAGAATTTGACGTTTCCTTCAATGACAACGACAGCTAGCTCAGTGACGTAAGCTCAGATTTGAAATTTTATTCCATTCTAAAACAGCAAACGCTTTCCAATTTTGAACAAAGAAATTCTTCGCTACACAATTGTAGCTTTTAAGAAAAATGCCTAGATAACTATATTTAGGTCAGGAAAAACAAACGTGTTTTCGATGTGTAAATGTTTAAATCTGATGTAAATTCAGTAATTCTCTTCTTCAAAAACAACGATAATGAGAAGGGCAAAAAGAAATAGTCAGTAGTTAATGTGTTGACTCCACAGCAATAAAAGTTTAGCCCCTCCATTTCTGCTCTAAGTGGCTTGAAAAAAGTATTTTTAAAAAGCGAAGATAATGCTTGCATTTAATCATATTTAAACCAAATCAAATACCCTATCGGAGCTTTGCAAAACTACCTAGAAGTGCTTCAGTTTAATTAATACAAAAAGAAGAATCTGCTTGTCCAAAACTAACAATATATTAAATCATAGCAATCTTAATAGTAAATATACAATAACAGAAACCAATTTTCCTTTAGTAATTTGGAAATTAAACTATAAAATGAGCAAAGTGCAGTTGATAAAAGCATTGCAAAAAATACTAATTAGCACATTCCTACAGAAAAGAGCTAAGCTGCTAATAACAATATCTAAAATAATAATATTGCCTATGGTATTCCTTCCTTATTGAAAATAACTGAAGGAAGAAATTAAGAAATCAATAACAGCTATATATACATGGAAGAAAGTGATAAAAATAATATAGAAAATGAAAATATAAACAGATCGGTGGACACAAAGCCAGATTCGATAAAGGCTGGTAAGATTTAAATTTTTTTAAAATTTATAAATAAATAAATAAATAAATAAATAAATAAATAAATAAATAAATAAATAAATAAATAAATAAATAAATAAATAAATAAATAAATAAATAAATAAATAAATAAATATATATATATAATAGTTCCACTTTTGACTCAATAAAGGAGTGAAACAGAAATCTTGTTGCTAAATTAAAAAAAGAGTTTTCTGATTAACAATAATAGTAATAGCAATAGAATGTTAAACAAATAGAGTACTTGTAATAGTGGCAGATAGGGAGGCGGATACCTAGAATTTCAATTCCCTTCTGAGAAATTTATTACCAAATAAACAAGGTAGAACTCCACAAAACTAACAGATAGGAAAAATAATAATACAATTTGCTATCCTCCCTCCAACAATGAACAGATAATAGACAATGAAAATGAAAAAATATACCAAATGATGAGCAATTTCACAAGTATAATAAATCACAACGTAGACAGCATTAACGACTTCATCTCACTCAAAAACAATAATTTCAAGCTAAATTTGTCTTCTTTCGACTTGGTCTCAGTCCTAAAAAATATTATAAAATTATAAAAATCGATGCATTCCGAAAGAATACACCTTATCAGTGGATACAATCAGTCCACCACATCTTCTCCCCTTTAGAAAAATGAATCTTCTGTAGAAACTATTGATTTTTTGAATTGCGATGAAAAGATACAGAATGGAAATATTTCCAGAGATTCAATACTAGATGGCTCGATAATGGTGTATAATGATTTATTGAGGCTAAAATAAATAATAAATACTCTCATTTTGAATGGATTACACAACTTTTCTGAAGAAAACATACGTTTGGGATATGCCAAGGGCCAAGATAGTAACAGTGTTAAGATTTTCTTCATTGACAGTGGTAACTGGCTTAAACACATCTACGATAGTAATCATGATAAATTACAGAAAAAACCAGGTAGATGGTTAAATTTTATAAAAATAAAGCATTCTTACTTTCAATATTCTTTTTTATATATAGATCTTATTTTGGTGTAGTAATTGCTCAAGAAAATCGGCCCGAAATTCAGTTTGAAGTTTGAAAGTGCTGGCGGTCTGCATGACAGTTCAAACTAACTCTCATTCCAAATTTACATAACAAATAACGAAGATTAACAGAACATCAATTCCATAATAATTGGAGAAGAATGTGAGTTATTAGATTGTTAGAAAAAAACTGTAAAACGAAAACATTTGTAATATTTTTAATTAAATTTTACAATTTATTTTTTTATAGACAACCAATAAAGAAAAAGTCATAAATGACCAAAAACATTTAGTTGCAAGTAAAGGCAATTTTGACAGAGTATCTGTCAGCAATATTTTCGGATTGAAAACTTCAGCTCTCGCTTCCTTCGACATAGATTATGATTAATGTTAAGAGCCGATGATAAACAGACTCATGCCGTACCTAACCCATTACTCTAATAAATTAAGACCAACAAGTTCAAGTTATGAAAAAAAGTATGAGTACTTTATAAATATGCAAGACAGTCCTATAGAAAAACAGCAAGAAATCGGCCGCCGCTTGCTAAACTAATTTAATTTGAAATCCATTATAGAAGAAGACAAATAGTTTATGTACTAAAAGGCCGGGAAAATTTTCGAAAAGGTTTAAGGTAAAATAGTAATCATTGACAGCAATTAGGCCAGCAAACAATCTTTATAACATTTGCTCTCTCTTTTCACTCAAAAAGAAACAACTTCAATAAATGCTTACAATACTCTGCAGGATTTTTATAATTCTCTAATTTGTGATTCCGTTTCTGTAGGATTGGATGATAAAATAAAAAATGATGACTTAAGTCTATTATTAACGAAAAATCCTTCAATCATCAGTGAAAACTACTACATTTTCATTGATTTGTCTTTACTTCAGCAAGCATCAATGAAAGATCGTAAAGAATTCAAGATTTTCTCGGAAAATATTAAATAGACTTAGATTAAAAATAAAGAATATGGTGACTCTTATCCTAATCTTCATTCCTAAATTTCCATAGTATTAATTTCTAATTTATAAGCCTGCACTTTTAGCGAATGGGTTGACTTGTATGAGTATACAGCTCTGTTATTTAGACCTGTTGATTTGTATTAAATCTTGTAAATATTTTCGATTTTTACCTCTAATTAAATGAAACAGTGAATTTATTTATTTAATTAATTTATTTGCATATGCATATGCATGCATAAATATAATAATTAGATTAGTAAAATTATATTTAAAATATAGTAGTTTTTATAAATATATTTGTTCAAATTATAAAATATAACAAATTATAAAATATTTAAATGTAATAGATAGAGTGAAATTTCATAATTTAACAATTTATATTAAAAATATTTAATTTTATTGTTATCCAATTAAAGAAACAAAATCTGAATAGTATTACTCAGAAATTAAAATTTAATCGCTAATAAGTATATAATTTCTGACATTATTGATAAAAACCTTAACAATATCCATATTCTTACAAGTCAAAAATTAATTTAAAATGAATAAAAAGTCAATATACGATCGACCTCTCAAAAAAAAAGGTTTTAATGAATCAAACTTATCAACATTTGGTTATTTATTTTCAGAGATTATATAATACAATATAAGTAAAAAGAGAAATGTGGAAGCAGAATTGTAAAAACTTGGAGAGAATATTGGTAATGAATCTATTTTTCTTTAAAACAAAGCAATAATATAAACATATAAATAAATATAAAATTATTATGTATAAGTTAAATATTTTGAAATAAAGTATCTAAATAAATTTCTTTTATTTATTTAATTTTTCAATGCATTTGTTAGGAATAAGAATGTATGAAATGATGATTTGCAGAGAAAAAAATTATGTCAAATAAACCAAACATATTGAAATGCTAAAATATATTTCTTCATCAGTATGGTCAAACTTTTTTGGAAAAAATGCAGATAAATTAGGTTAAGTAGGAGATACAGAAAATGCATATTTTATAGAAGATATCAATCCTATAATTCTTAGATATGTTTCCGAGGAATAAGGCAAAGGAGGTGCCAGTTTTATAGGTATTAAATTGATTGATTTATTGATTGATTGGTTGATTGATTGATTAATTGATTATTATTGTTATGGTAAATGATTTTATTTATATTTTTAGTTGGAATATTAAAGGGAATATTAAATACCGCAGGATTCAAAACCACAACTGTTGATTATATAGATTACGAAAAAGATGACAATGGAGATTCTACCTACCCTAGCACTTAATTTTATATAGTTTTTGACGCCGAGGTGGCTAATAGAGAAAAATGATAATCTTATTATTTTATACAAAAGTCTATAATATAGTAATTAAATATTTTTTAACTTTATTTTACTTACATTTATATTTATAAATATAAAAAATGTTAAGACAATATAAATAAAATTAATATATTATATTCAGATTTATTTTATTCTTTTATTTATTAGCTTACAAAAATCTCATCATTATTTTTCATTAATATAATAAAATTATAAGCTTAAATTTTGGGGAAAATTATTATATTTTCCATTTATTTAGGATATTGGGGTATAAATAAAAATAATCATTTTAGATTTTTAAACTTTAATGATAAATACCTTTTTTAGAATCATAAAAGATTAAAAAATTCATTCAAGAATAATTTCTAATAAAATTAAATAATAGTGGGAACGTGTTAATGCACAAAAGTTATTGGATTAATTAATTTAATTTTTAATCATATGATTATGGAATTCTTAGTTCTGTAAGGATATAGCTAAAATTTTTTTAATAAGGGTCTTAGATTTTTCTTAATTAGTCATTTTAGCCACTAAATAAAGTTAGAAAGGCAAAAATTATAACTTTAACAATAAAAAATAAAATTTTTAACTAATTTTCTTTAAATGCTTTTATTTTATATTTTCTATTATTTTTCTTCCTTGTATTAAAAAACAAAACAAAAATATTAGCGAAGTAAAATAGTATAGTTAGTGAAGAAATAATATGAAAATAACGTCATTTATTTCACAAGATATTCACATAAGAAGTTTATGCGTATATCTTATATAGCTTATTCACTAATAGATACATAAAAAAAGAAAATTCTCATGTATATTTTGTTAATTTATTAGTTAAAAAAAAATGCATCATCTAAATTATAATATGCTAATATAATTTCTCAGTTGAAATTGATAAAAAATAAATAATTTATTTGATAAATTTCAGATTAAAAACATAAAAAAACAAATAAAAATAAACAAATAAAAACAATCCAATTAAAATGTCTAGCAAAGTTACTTATTCAGTTCCTGTTCCCAACTCCAAAACACCCGGAAACACGGCCATTTACAGACACCCTAAATGTGAAAAAGAGTTAAAATATATTCCTATTGAAGGTGTCACAACTTTACAAGTAATTTTTTATTTTCACTATATATATATGTCAATTAATCATTTAAAGCATTGTATCTAATAGTATATATTTAAGTCAACAAAATTTTAAATGAAAATAGCATATAAATTGCAATTTTTGATTTTTATCTTAATAGGAATCCTTTTTAAGAGCTGTGCAAATGAAAGGAAAATCCAGATGTCTCGGTACCTAAAATCAAGCCAAAACTGCCTACACATGGAAAACTTACGAGTAGGTAAAAGTTGAAGCTGAAGAAGTTGGATCTGGAATCATTAACATGAATTTAGCCCCTGAAAAGTGCGAATTTGAAAACTACAACCTCAGACTGATCGGAGTGTACTCCCGAAACAGATCCGAATGGCTCGTTTTGGACATAGGTAATGAAAAAACAAACTAACCGTCCATTTTTAAAACGAATGGTTATTTATTTTTTCTCTAAACAAACAGCTATTTTCATTATATAAACTATTATCTCCCTCTTTTTTTATAGCCAATTGCCTTTACAGAGCAGCCATGATTCCCTTGTACGACACTTTAGGGCCCGAATCTATTGGATTCGTCATCGGACACTCCAACATTGAAACTTTGTTTTTAGAAAACAAATCCTTCGAAGGATTGTGGAAAACCAAAGACTTGCACAACTTAAAAAACATTGTCTGCTTCGACAACAACGTCGATGAAAAAGACATTAAAATGGCGGAACAAAAAGGCATCAAAATCACCACCTGGGAACAACTCAGAAATGAAGGAAAAAAAAAAACTCAACCTATAGTCAAAGTAGACCCGGACGACTGCTTCACATTTTCCTACACCTCCGGAACGACAGGAAACCCCAAAGGAGCCATGCTGAGTCACAAAAACCTGGTCGCTGTCATGACTGCCTGCATGTACACCTCCTTAAACATCACGGAAAAAGATGTTCACCTGTCCTATTTACCCCTGCCCCACATTTTCGAAAGATTGGTTGTTTGCTCTCTTTTGTTCTTTGGAGCCGCCATCGGGTTCTATGGAGGAGATATTATGAAGATGAAAGACGACTTACAAATTCTGAAACCCACCCTCTTCGTTTCAGTTCCCAGAATTTACAACAAGTTCTACGCCAAAATTAAAGGAAATATGGATGCTTTAACTGGCTGCAAAAAATGTCTTTCAACGAAAGCGTAATTTTTTTTTTATCAAAAATTAACTGAAAACTATAACCAACAACAAATTAAATACAAATTGTTATTCGGTTTTTAATTATTTAATAGAACTAACGCCAAAATGGAAGGACTAAAGAAAAATGCTTCCTACACCAGTGGACTTTGGGATGCCTTAGTCTTCAAAAAAACTAAAGCTGTTCTCGGAGGAAATGTCACCAGAATGCTTGTCGGAAGTGCTCCTATTTCTGCTACCATTTTAGATTTTATGAAAATTGCCATGTGTTGTCCCTTCCTAGAAGGATATGGTTAAACTGGTAAATTATTTTATTCCATTTTAATTAATTAAATTATAATTCTAATTATTTAAAAGAATCTACTGGAGCATCTTTCGTAACAAGTGAAAAAGACCCTGTTGCTGGTCATGTCGGAGGTCCTGTTGCTCCCCTTGAATTTAAACTGGAAGATGTACCTGATATGGGATGTACTTCAGAAGATGTCGATAAAGAAACTGGAAACTTAGCACCCAGGGGGTAAATAAATAAATAATAAATAATTTTAAAATTATGTATATGAAATCACAAATTTTAATATTTTAGAGAAATTTGCATTAGAGGGCACACAGTCTTTTTAGGATATTTTAAAGATACCGAAAAAACAGCTGAAACCGTTGATAAAGATGGTTGGTTACACACAGGAGATGTGGGAACTATTTTGCCTAATGGTGCCTTGAAAATTATTGATAGAAAGAAAAATATTTTCAAACTTTCATAAGGAGAATATGTTAGTCCAGAAAAAGTACAAATAAAATACTATAAAAAGGCTCTACTTTATTTTGCACATTTATAATTTTTGCTTTAATTATTTTAGGTTGAAAACATCTATGTGAGAGCTAGAGGAGTTGCTGAGGTCTTTGTTCATGGAGAATCTCTGCAAAATTATGCCGTCGCCATAATCGTTCCTGATCCCGATGTTTTGAAAGAAATAGCTAAAGAACTTGGAGTTACTGGTAAATTAAAAAATAAAAAACCATCATACTTTGATACATATTTTAATTATTAAATAAATTATAATTCATAGGAGAAGTTAAAGATTAAATTAAAGATGCTAAAATAATCGATGCTATCTAAAAGAATATAAAAAAATTAGGTTCTTAAGAAGGACTTAAAGGATTTGAATAAGCAAAAAGAATTCATTTAGAAGAAATTTCTTTTGCCGTATAAGGAGTGTAATAAAATAAAGTTTATTTATCATTTTTTTTTTTTTAAAATTTAATTTTAAAATTCAGAATGACCGATACCATGAAACTCAAAAGACATGAAGCTAAACTCAAATTCAAACCTTAGATTGATGCAATGTATGCTTTAGGAGAACCTGAAGTTCAAGTAAAAGCTTAACCTAGCGTTTAAAAAGCTTGATATATTTTATTGATTTAAATAAGTATGTATATTTGTAAAAAATAATAATTATAGTGTTTCTTATTATATAATTAATATTATAAAATTTTTCTAATTTTTTATTAATTAAATTAATGTATTATAGAAACCTAAAATTTGTTAAATACATAAATTTCTTTAATTAAGTTCAAATCGCAAAAAATGTTTTCTTTTATTTTTATATTTAAACATATTTACCAAATAAAATAAATTTTAAGCTAATAATATTAGTCTTACTTAATTTTTTTTTTTTTCAATTTAATCTTATTATTATTAAATTTTAAATTTATTAACAAGAAAATTAATACACCATATATTTAATAAGAACGAATTCTATAAAAATACTAAAAAAAAGGAATAGTATCACAAAACCGTAAATTATTATATCATTTCATATATGTTAGAATTTCATAAAGAAAAAAACCAAAAACCTCCCGCATATACATCAAATGTGAGATTTTAACTGGCGAAGTAAAAGATAGAGGTAATTTAAAAGCATTATAAAAACTAATTAAGTGCTCGAAAAATCAGATTTATAATATATATCAGTTAACGAAATTTAAAAGAAACTAATGGACTACTTTTTATATAAAATTAATTTATAATTTCTAAATAAACTATGGCAAAAGGAAAATAATGGCTTAGTTTAATTTTATTATCTTTTAAAATAAATTTTTTATTAAACTTTTAAACTATAAATTAGGAATTGTTTTTGAAATTTATCAATCAGAGTTCAACCAACGATTTAGTTTCATAATTAATAGGCGATATTAAATCAAATACTCTCAATGTCAATAATATACCTCATCCATTGTTTACAAATCAAAAGTTGACTTTGTAATCTTCTCTGCAAAACTCTTCCTTGCTAATGAATAATTCCAATATTAAATCTCCTTAAAAGGCACCAAATACTCCTCCTAAATCCTCTCCGAAAAGTAAAACAAACAATTTTAAAATAAAAGCAAAACTATTAATTTAATGATTAAAATATTTTTATTGACATTATTATTAATTTTAAGGTAGTATTGAGCAACAAAATATAACAGGATAACGGGGCAACTAAAAATCATTTTCATAAAATTAGTAATAAAGTAACAATTAAGGGTAAAGCCTTTGTAAAATACCATAATTCTATTTCCCAGAAGGAAAACCGGTAGATGAAACAAAAAAAATAGAAATATAAGTACAAAATATGAATATAAAATAATTTGCGAAAAGCTAATATATAAAAATAATAACCTATATTTTTACTTAAAATATAGAAAAAAATAGAAGAAATATTCAAAAATAAAGAGGTTAATGTGAGTGAATTCCATTAAATAACAATTCATATACTGCAGTTGCCTGAATTCCTTTCGCAAATGATATTTGACAAATTCGATGTTGATAAAAAGGGAAAATTGAAAAAAGAATAATTTATGTCTTATTGGTAAAGGAATTTAGAAAAAGAAACTCCAAAAAGAAGATGTTTCAATATTTTTAAGCAAGATAATAATGAATGTATATATTTTGATGACTTCAAACCAATGATGCAAAGTATTAAAATAATAAATCAAAAACATTTAAATAAAAATAATTTTATTTTAAGTACTTCTCGAAACTCATCCAGGATTAGAATTCCTTAAAAGTACACCAGAATTTTAGGAAAGATATGGTAAATATCAAATTAAAATTATATTTTTATCACATCTCGTAATCTTCACAATTGCTATAACTATTATAAATTTAAAAGGTGATACAGTTATTCACCGTATATTTTATATGTTGAATCGTAAAGATGATGGAAAAATTTCATGGAGAGATTTTAAAAATAGTAATTTCTTCGAAACTTTAGAATAGGTAAATAATGAGGAAGATATTAATAAAGTAAGGAATTTCTTTTCTTACGAGCATTTCTACGTACTATACTGCAAATTTTGGTAAATTTACTAATTTTATTGATGATGGATTTATTCTTTAATTTATAATATAACTATTGAATTAGGGAATTGGACTAAGATCATGATTTTATAATATCTCGAGACGATTTCGCAAGATACCAAGGACATGGGTTGTCAAAGAAAGTAGTAGACAGAATCTTTTCTTAAATACCAAGAAAGTTTAAAGGGCCTGATGGAAATATGTGTTATGAAGATTTTATATGTAATTTATTTAATTTTTTATAGTTTATTACAAAAAATGTAATCAAATAAAATTGGAAAATTTATCCTATTTTAAGATTTTGTTCTGGCAGAAGAAGATAAAACAACCATTCCCAGTATAGAATATTGGTTCAAAGTTGTCGATTTAGATGAAAATGGAATCATAACGTACAAAATTATAATTAGAAAAATAATATTATTCATATTTTCTTATTACAGGGGGTATGAAATGGAATACTTTTATGAAGAATAAAAATAAAGATTAGAATATTTAAATCATGAAATTGTTTTATTCGAAGATGTCGTATGTTAAATGTAACTTATAAAGTATACTATATATTAAATATGCAAATTTTAAAAACATAATAATCAATAAGGGTTGATTTACTAAAACCTGAAGATGATATAAAATTCTATATAAGTCATTTTAAAAATCAATAATAGTAATGTGGGGTATTTTTCAATATGTTGACAAATTTGAATAAATTTGTTCAATATGAATAAAGAGATCCTTTTGTAATTAAACATGAATTGACAGAGCATCCTGATTATACAGATTGGGACAGATTTGCAATGATAGAATATTAAAGATTGGCAATGGAAGAAGAAAATAATGAAAATGTAACTAATATTATTATTATTCAATGTTTATATAAAATATGGAATAAAAATTTTTTTTTATATTAGGGAGAGATTGACATAATATGGGATGGGGATGGTAATGAAAATAATAATAATCCTTAAGATTCTCCTAAATGAGTATAGTGCATAGTTAATAGCTTAATTAATTTTTTATATATAAAAACCAAACTCTATCATTATTTATTAAAATAATCTATATATTTATTTTAAATTTATATATTATAATTTTTTGATAATTAATATATAAATATGTTAAATATAAATTATTATGATATTTATTTAGTAATTTATATTTTTTAATTATTAATTATTTAATATTATATTGTATTTATTTTTTAGTTAAAATTAATCATTTATATTAAATATGTTATTCCAGTCAAATTATTTATTTTACAATATTTTTCATTCTTTTAATATATGATTTTAATCATTAAAATATAATCTATCAAATATTCATTTATATTTTGTTTTAAAATAGTCTACAATTTTTTTTTTTTTTTCAATACATAAAAATAAAAAAAAATTACCTTTTCAGTTCTCAAAAAAAAAAATTTAATTATTTTATATGCTTTTACTATTTAATAAAAAATGTTCTATTTATATTAACATTTCAGTGTATTTTAAATAATAGGTTTTTGTGACATAATATTTTAATTATTACAATTATTAGGCATATAGTTGGTAAAGCAAATATAACAATGAATTATTTATTAATATATAAATAAGCTTTATTAAATTTTAAGAAAAACAAAAGGAGAAATACAAACTTTATATGAATTTTTTGAAAAATCATAAAAAAGAAAATGAACAAAATGCGGATAAACCAGTTAGATCAGGGTATGACCAAGGATAAAAACGATATTAATAGAATAAGCCATCTTATACTAAAAATAGAAGTATTATAATTTTATTTTGGTTTTTATTTTTGAAAATAAAATAAAATATTTAAATTAATTTTCCTATTTACTTATAAGGCGCATTGAGTAGACTGCCCCCTGAGAAAGAAAAGAAAAAAATAATGATTATGAATACTAATTTTTTACCCGAGGCTGGATCAGAATATGATTCAGAAGACTCAGATGAAAATAATGAAGAAAAAAAGAAAAATTAATGGAGTAATGGATGGCAGGATTAAGATTCAGAAGGCGAAAATGAAAAGCATCATAATTAAAAATAGAAAAATTAAAATAAGCATATATAAGATGTAGTATAATAATAAGAATATTAATCTCAAAATGATAAATATGAAGGAAACGAGCAAATAAGTAACAACTAAAACAACCACAGAAACAATATAAAAAAACAAAGTAAAATTTTATCTATTATTATTATACTATTATTAAAATTATTGGCTTCTTTGTTAGATGAATAATTAGATGTGTATGAGGGTTCAGATGGGGATGAAATCGGGTTTATAAATGCTGATAGACTGGCAAAGGTTAGTTTAGATGATTAGAAAAATGATGGTATGCACTTAAAAATATATAAATAAATATAAGTGAGTTAATTTAATTTTTTTCAATAATAATAATAGATGAATAAAATTCTAGAAACTATCGTCCTAACAATTACTAGAGAAATGCTAATAAAAACTACAATAATAATAATAGGAATGGAAAATTCAATAATAATGGGGGATAAAGAAACAATAACCACTATAATAGGTCGTATAATAATAATAATTAAAACTATAAAAAGCCATACCACAACTAAAATAAGTAATATAACAAGTATGATAAAAAAGAAAATAGTTCTTAAGAATAAGATTAATAAGAAAGCTAAACTACCCATTAAGATAATAGCCAGAGAGACGATTAAAGTAGAGACAACTCACCTTCTCGTTCCGATTAGCAAAGCTAAAGAAGTAGTATGAGCAACCGATAGGACTCGAACAATGGCTGGAAATAACATAACAATCAGAGTAATAGTAATTATCAGCAGCGGAACAATTAATACTAAAATAATGGAGGCTACAGAAAAAAACATTATAATAACAATAATAATTATAGAAATAACGATGACTAACATCATAACACGGAAGAACAGTAAGAAAATAGAACAAATGTTCAAAGAGAAGTGCAAAATAACGATCATATTTAAGAGTAGTAAATTGTTGATAAAAGTTTTGAAAGTAATTCTAATAATTAAAATGATGAATAATAACCGAGAAAATAATACGACTAGTACTAAAAAAGAGGGGGATTTAAAAAATAATACTCTAATTACAATAATGGGAATTAACGACACCATAGTAAATTATTATTATTTATCGCACTTTAAGTCCTAATATTCATAAATCTCCTAATTTATTTTATATAATAACATTATAATTTTATAGGAAAATATGAGTAAGTCTAATATGTTCCTAAAGAATAATGAAAAAGGAAATTAAATTTGTTTATCCTTCTAATTTATTGTTTCGTTATTTTGAATAAAGGATCACTTTAAAATAATAGTTAAATAATTTATTACTAGTTCTTTATCATAATAATTTTGTGTAATTGATAGAAATTATGAAATTAAATTAAACTTATAATTTAACTATTTTGATAATATATTAGAAATATGAAATATTAATTTATTATTTTATTTAGTATATAAACATTTTTTTATTTAAAATAGTATATATTATTAGAATCTAATTCTTTATTAGGTTATAATAAAAATGATAAATATTTGTTAATTTATTCAATCTGTCTTTTATTTTTGCAGACATTCATTCATTCATTCAACAATATAATAATATACGAAATTAATTAAGTTCTATGATACTTAAAGTTGAATTAATGATTTTGCATTATATGTTAACTTAATCAATAATTTCTATTAGAGAAAATATAGTTTTTATAAAAAAATAAATATTCCTAAATTAATCAGTATAATTTATTCATATTACTTATTTATGAAATAAAATAAACTTAATAAATTATTTTAATTAACTGTGAAAAAAACATATTAATACCTTAAAAAATATATAGGCTTGGAAATAAATGACGATGAAGAGTACATTTTTGAGATTAAAATAAAGTTAATATCAAGCTATCTAAACAAATTTATTTCTAGTATTCTATTTGCAGCTTTAAATTATATGTGAATTCATACAATTCCACATTTTTGTTCTAGCAGAATTCTTTTATAATAGTAAAATTAAAAAATAAATATAATTATTATAATATGACTTATTATTCATTAACATATTGTTGTATAAAAGAGATGAAATAATATTTTAAATATATAACAAATTATCTTTTTAAATAATGTAAATTATTCAATTAGCCTTGTTTAATTTTAAAAACTCTACTTGGATTCTTTAATAATTCAGAAATAGTTTAGTTATTGGATTAAAAAAAAAAAAATATATAAAATTATAAAAATTTAGTTAGAATTTAATCAATTAATTATATGATGATATGACTTTTAAATTTTATTTTGTTGTATGATTTTTTTATGAATACTGAAATAAAAGATTGAAAAATTCAAGAATATTATTTTTTTTAATACTTAACTTTTTCTTAGAATTTTGCTAAATAAGGAAATAAGATAAAATTTGTATTAATTCCAAGTTTAAGTTATTAACTATATTATATTCAATAACTCTGTGCTAAGCTAACAAATAGAAGTACGAACATTTAAATATAAATTTATTGAAATTTTAAAATATTTTTTTTATTGGAAATTAATTTATTTATTTTTTATTTATTTTTTATATATTAGTAATAGTAGGTTTATTAGAAATTTAGAAGTTGACAATGCTCATTTGAATTATTTTATCCCTTGTAATACAAATATATAAACTTCCCTCCAAAATAATAATATAGTGCCTGCATAATAAATAGTTAATAGTTTAAATAAATTATAAATAAACTCAAGTAAGTGTTCCTCATTTACTAATAATCCACATTATTTATCTGTTTATATTGTTAGAGACACATTAAACTTTATGTGTGATTTAAAAGAAATTTTAATAGACCCTGCATACTGTACTAATAAGGTAATCGTAAAAATAAAAGGAATAGACATCAACTCTTTAAATTAATTATAAGATTTAAATGGAAAATCCCAATTGACTTAAATAACATAATTTGAAATAAAGAATGTATAACAAGTTTCAATTAAAAATCTGGTTTTTAAATAATAAGTCCAGTAAATAGAATTGCGGGAAATTGATTAAATTACAATCTAAAATTGTGAAATCACTGAAGCTAAAATTTTTGTATAAAATTGTCTAAAAATTAAAAAAGTTAAAAAACTAGACATAAGAGATTCTTAATTTACCAAAAATAATATAGAAAAACATATTCTTGGAGGAGTAATTTCTTTGGATTAGGTAGAGGAGACCAAAGGATACAACATTTAGATGTAAGATAATGGGGGTTTTACAGCTTCTTGTATTTATGGAATAAATTTAGACAAACTAATGATAGAAAAATCTATTTTTTAGTCAAATTCTGCCGAAGAAAGGTATTTTATATTTTGTTTTGCTGTTTTTATAAAAAGAAAATACTCATTAAGAAATATCTATATTTAAATGTAGGGGAGGAGTATTTAAGATAAAATTTTCAAATACGGTATAAATATTAAACAGCTAATTTTTGAAATCTAAATCTTCGTATGCGGGAGGGTGTTTTTCTATGGAGGGACTAAAATTGCTAGAAATATAAGGGAGTTCATTTAATGAAAGTACTTCTAAGTACTTTGGTGGGGCTTTAGATTTATACAATATTACTTCATTTATGATAAATAATTCTGATTTTGAAGATAATAAATTAGAAAGCGACTCTTTCATTATATTAAATCCTATTATTCAGTCCATAGATGCGTATAGTAAAAGCATAGGGAATGTAGGAGGTTCTATATTTATGAGAGATGTATCTATATTGTAAATTCAAAATATGAAATGTTTAAACAGCTTTAGTTCATTACGAGGCGGTTGTTTATTCGCTAAAAATGTTCTTTAGTTATAAATTTAAAATTCAAACTTCACCAATAATACTGTGCTTTACCAACCCACTACATAATACAATATGAAATTGCCGATTTTGAGCTAAGGAGGAGCTATTTATATTGAATATAATGCCTAACAAAGTGCCACACAAATTAATATATAAGATACCTATTTTGAAAAAAACAAAGCTTCTAGCGGTGGAGGAATATTAATACATGATGAAAATTAATAGAGTTTATTGAAATTAAACTTTAAAAATAATTAATTCATAGAAAACCAGGCAGGTTTAGCTCCTTGTATTAGATTTTTAGGAGAATTTTAATAATAGTAAAGCAATATTATATCAAATTTCTCTCAAAATTCGCAACTTACAGCCAACTCTTAGATAATTAACAACGAGAGTTCAGCAAGTATCATGTTTGGCTATTATATGAATGAGTATGTACCTGAAGGACAATTTTAATTTTAATTGTGCAAAGAAGGTCATTATTAAGAGATTGGAGGTTAAAAAAATTGTAAAGAATGTTCGAAAAATGCTATTTGTGAAGGAGGATATGTCCCTATATATCCCAAAAAATTCGTAAAAAATAATAATTTTTAATTTATTTTAAATAATTTTTACTTTAAATATAGTATTGGAGAGAAACTGTGTAAGATTATAATATGGTATTGTGTGAAAACCAATAATCTCTTTGCTTAGGAAATGATACATGCAAAACAGGTATTAAATAAATAGTATTTTTTTCAATAAATAAAATAATATAATAGTTATTATTATTAGGTTACAAAGGGTTTATATGTGCCAGTTGTGATTTAGATAATAATTATAGAAAAGGGGAAAACAGATAGTGCAATAAATGCCCTTCTAAAAGCAACATAATTGCAAATATATTTATTATGACATTTTTTATCTGCATATTTTTTGGAATGATTATATTTTCCTTAAATAAAAGAAGTAAAAGATTAATATTATAGAGAGCTTTAAAAAACTTATTTGACTACTCTGTAAGCAAGCTAAGCAATATATCCGGAATTCTAAAAGTTTTTGTATTTCATTGGCAGATATTCATTTTTTCATCTTATGTTGGATTAGATCAGCCCAAGGCATTGGCGACTATTATTAATTTTTTTGGTAATTAAAATAAACTATGATTAAGTTAAGTTAAATTAAATTAAAATAAAATTATTTTTTTTTAGGAAATCCCCAACTGATTTTCATTGCTGCGTTTAATTGTTTACTCGATAAACCATTTGATTCTAATAGCGGGTCAATAGAACACTCTTCGTTTGTGTATGGAGTGCTAATAATTTCAGGGACTTTATTCCTTATCTTACTCATAGAATTGCTATTTTACTTAGTTGGAATAATTAAGCTTAAAAATGTATTTTATGGATATCTTTTAAGTTCTATTATGTGTATTTTCTAATTAGTCCAACCGGGAATTACCTTTAATTCTTTAAGGTTTATTTTATGCGATTATGTAATAAATATTTGTTATAAAAAAAAGATTTATTTATATATTAAAATAAATATAAAATTATAGATTGGAGGATATAGTTATAGTTTAGGAGACCCTCATGTTAAATGCAATTCTATTTATTTCCAAAAAAATATTCTACCTTTTCATTTAGTTTCCATATTATTCATTGGGTTTTTGGTTCCCATTGTGCTTTCTTATATCGTAATATTTGGTAAGGAGGAAATCAAATAGAAAAAAATTGATTTCTAAAGGAAATTTGGTTACCTATACATGGAATATAAGGAATAGTTTTATTTATGGGAATTGTTTATTCTTCTAATCGTAACTTTTATTTAAAATATATATGTATAAATTTCAATAAACCCATTGTATTTTATATATATTAATTTAAAATAGAAAACTTCGATTATAACTATATCAGGAATTTTGGAAAATTCAATTTCGTTAAAAAGTTCTTTAAATATAATAGCTTTGCTTTGCTATTTATCAGTCTGTTTTTAAGTCAGGCCATACATAAATAACCATCTAAATTACTATAGCATAACTTCAACTTTAGTTCAAATATTGACAGTTGTATTTATTTTACTTCGTTCAGAACTCAACCAAAATGCTGACATTCAAAATATTTTCCGAGTTACTTTGGTGGTTCTAATTATTATCGTAAATTCTATTTTCGTAGTATATACGATATATCTGGTTTACTAGGATATGAAATTTAACATCAGAAAATAAGTATTATCAAACAAGTTTTGCTACAATTTGTATTTACCGAAAATGACTATAGAGAGAAAGGCCAAAATGCGTTGGATGGGAATGAGAAAAGGATTTAGATAGTCAATCAATATATACAAGTTTCATAAAGAAGAAGATTACTAAAGTATATTCATTTCAGAAATAAAAAGAGTAATATTATTTTTTCTATTTTTATAAAAATATAAATTTTATGTAACACTCTATCTTTATTTTCCCCCTTTTTAGTAATTTTACAAATAAAGAAATAATAAAATCCTTACAATAACGAATTTATAAAATATTGAATATCTTCGAAGACACCAATCAATCACACTGAAGTAAAAAACTATAGAAAAACATTCTCAAAGCATAAGTGTGGTTCCATCCGCTTCAATTCACTTTAATAAATTGCAACTAAGTAATGGATTTAATAAATTTATTTAAGTAAGTTAATATCCAAGTAAAGAATTAGGAATTGGATTTGAACTAAATAAACTAAAATCTAACCCCCAAGGAGCAGAAACTATAGCGCTTTCAACCGTAAATCTACTCAAATCCGAAATGATGGTGAAATCCAAGTTCACAGGCGTAGGATCTGCAGGATCTAACAAAAAGGATGGGGATAATAATACGAATAATGATAACGACAGCAATTCATCGAATTAAAGCAATCATAATTGTAATTTATTAGGCCATCATTTGTTTTTATAATATCCAAATAATAATAATCATGGTATAATTTATAGAATATAAACAAAAACATTCACATTTTTATTTTTAAAATAAGTAGAAAACACAAACCAATAAGATGATCAAGTCTACAGAATTAATAGCAAAAAAATCTGGGGAAATCAGCAAAATACAGTAAATTCTTCCTAAATGTAACTGCACCCGAATTCCTCTCGATAAATAACTGAAGAAATGGAGACTTCAAATCAGAGTAGTAACAGGTAATTCAAATATTATATAGTATTAATTATTTTCGTGAAAAAGAAAAATAATTTTTGTTCATTTTTTAGATTTATTGAAATTGGCTCCCCTAGCTATATCAATGTCACCAATAGAGCAATGGAAAATCCTGGAGACTCGGCTGATGAGGTAACATTTACGGAGAGATATACGAAAAAGGGATCAATATCAGATTTCGATGTATTTAAAAAAAAATGTATGCAAAATAAGAGAAATACTTTAGAAATACTATAAAGTCAGCCATCTTCGACTATGGGTAAATCACAGCTAACCCCTGATTTACTTGAAAAAATAAAGCTAAGAATGGATGAATAAGCTTGATGATAAGTTTGTTAATTATTTGCATGTTTTCATAGACAATCACACTAAATTAAATTTTTTCTAATTTATTTTGTTAAATTATATATAAAATATAAATATTTAAATATTTTATTATTATTATATTTAAGTGTATCCTTATATTGAATATTATTTATTTTAATTTTTTTCTTTTCTTTTCGTTTTTATTTTATTTTGATATTATTATGCTCCCTCCTTTAATCTTTTATTTACACCTAGTGTAATGAAATTTAATACTTTGATATTATATTATTATATTTTTAATTTATGGAAGTGGTTTAATCTAAAGCATCTATTAAACTTAATAATTTTAATAGTAATCTATAATAAACAATTAGGAATAATTTTATTGCAGAGAATAAATAAATCTCTACTATTCAAGTATAATTTTAGAAGCGCAAAAATAATAGAAAATCTATAATTTATACAGAATATTTTATTTTTAAAATGCTTTCCAGAAACGTATCAAAATTTTTCTTTAGTAGAATGGGAAAAAAAAGAACAGGTAATATTTTCTTAAAATCGTAAAATCGAATTTAGTATAAACAAAATATTTTTTAATTAAATATTTTAAAAATTAACGCGACTAATAATTATTTAGCCAAGGTATACATTCCTGAAAAATATGAGGCAATTCCTCATTATCAAAAAATTGAGTAAAGAGATATTCACGATTATAAATTGAGAGATAGATAAACCGTAGTATAGGAATTCGAATAAAGCCCTCCTGAAAATGTAAAAATGTCATTTTCTTTCACAAGATATAATGAAGCCGTTTTTGAAGCTGCTGATAGAAATAGAAAGGTAATTCAATAAAAACAATTTTAGGCGAATTAATCGAAAACAATTAGTAAAGATGAATTCATTTATTTTATTTTAACAACAGGTAAAATGCGAAATTGACATAAGTACTTTAAAGCTCACACCTTTATAGAAAGACAGATTAATAATTTTACTTGGACCCAGATATAAAGGAAGCAATAAAGTTACAATAGCTGTAGATTAATACCCTGAAATTGATCAAAACTTTGAAAAATTATGTGATATGATAAAATAATCTTATTGGGAAGCCAAGAGAGCTCCTTGAAATTTAACACCAAATTTTTTTTTAAAAATTAGAATATTTATAAGCAGAAAAAGAAAATTTATTACTTATTTAAAAATTTTTAAAAAAATTATATAAATGTATAGCATAAAAGTATTAGAAATGATAGATATTTTTTGATTAGTATAAACTTTTAAATTATTTTTATTATTATAATAATTAAAAAAATTGATCAGTTCTATATCAAATTATGCTTTGTGCCTCTCTAATAGAAAATAAGTATTTTAGTGATTCATAATTTATATACAACACAGAGTTTATCTAGTATTATAATTTTATAAAATAGAGAAATTTACCATAAAAGCAAAAAAAAAAATTTACATAGATATTTTTTATTTACTTTAAAGCCATGTCTTAATTCAAAAGATAATAATTTTAAAAAGAAAAAGTCGTTTACAATGCAAGATAAGAAGATTTAGTCGGACCTGCATTGCCTCCTTAAGCCATTTTAGATGGAGAGTCTGATGGGGAGGAGGAAGATGAGGTTTTGCAAAATGATCCGGTTTTTTAAATGGCGCAGAAACAAAATGCACTTTAATAAAAAGTATCACTCTTAAAAAACTAGTAACAGCACGAATCCCTTGCTACAACAGAGCACCAAAAAAAATTTTATCAAAATAAACTAAATGCTGAAAAATTGCTTAAAAAATAAAATGATTTATCATCTGATGAAGATGATGATAATGAAATCTTAAAAAATGACCCCATATTTCAACAATCTTTAAATTAAAATCAAAACTAATAGCAAGGTGTGGTATAATTCAATAAATAAATAAATTGAATTAATAATTTTAAAATTATATAGATACATGTTTTTTTAAGGGTTTCCGTATCATTTAATAATTTTTACTTTTTATAGACAAAAAAACTCAATTAATTAATGAAAATAAAGCCTCTAGAAATATAAACTAAGATTAACAAGATTATCAAGAAGAAGATAAAGTAGAAAAGCTAAAAAAAAGCATTCCTCATGAAAGTGAAGTGTCATTAAAGGGACATTCTAAACTCGTTACAACACTAGCCCTTGACAAGTCAGGTAGCAGACTTATTTCGGGTTCATATGATTATTATATAAAAATGTGGTACTAAAAATAATAAAAAAAAAAAAGTTTTTAATATAACAGTTAATATATAATATATGCTTACTGTATCTTTTTAAAAGGGATTTTTAAGGAATGAACCAATCAGTGACTTCATTTAGAATGGTAGAACCGATAGAAGGACATCCTCTAAAAGCTTTATCATATTCTGCAGATGGAAATAGTATATTGGCAATTTGTGGAGGTCCGCAATTTAAAATGGTTAGTAGAGAAGGAAGATTAGGACATATCAGTGTAAAAGGAGACATGTATTTAAGTGATATGGCAAAAACTTATGTAAATAAATGATTTTAAAAATTACTTAATATAACTCTTTATAACTTTCAAAAATCTGTAGGGTCATGTCAGCGAAATTAATGATGGAAGGTTTCATCCAGTTGAGAAAAATATTTTTGCCACATGTTCAATGGATTCAACAATAAGAATTTGGGATACCAATAAACCGCTTCATGGAATTCAATGTAATTTAATTCTAGTGAAGCAATTGTCATATATAAATTATTTATTTTGTTTAGAACAAATGTCATGGACTCATTTAATTAAGTGCACAGATTAAAGAGGATAAAAAGTAATTGTAAATTCGCTGTGCTACAATCCGGATGGGTAAGATATATTAAAAGTATACTATAACTAATCCGAAAAACTTATAATTTATTTATTTAAAAAAAATTGCTCACTTTTATTCTTTTTAGGAAATATATATTTTCTGGTTGCCAAGATGGAAGTATTTAGGGATTTTCAAGTAAAACAGGATTCCATAGACCAGCCTTTTTGTCAAGAGGAGCTCATTCTCTTAACGAATCTATAAACAGTGTGGAATGCTTCGAAGATTAAAATAGGTAAAAAAATTAAATAATTATTTTAATAACATTTTGCATTTAATAATAAAAAAAAAAATTAATTCATCTTAAAGAATCGTCAGCAAATCAATGGACGGAGGATTAAAAGTATGGGATATTAGAAAATTCAACAAGCCTTTAATTTCGCACTATAATCTAAATTCCTACACTCCTGGAACAAAAGTGTGCATATCTCCATGCCAGAAATTTATAGTTACAGGAAATTCTGAAGGTAATTACAATTATTTTAAATCATAAACAGCCTACGCACTAACGTACGTATAAACATTATCATTATTTTATTCACACTAGGGAAGTAAGATAGGGAAAAAGTGAGTTATTTGAACTTTTTTAGTTCCACTGAGTCTTTGTTGGTTGATAAAATATCGGTGGGAGAACAAACAATTACTGATATTAAGTGGCATCCAGTTTTGAATCAGATAATTTATGGAATTGGAAGTAATTATTACTGATATTAATTTATATTTATTGATTTTACTTGAAAAATCTAAAATTTAATTAATTAAATAACCATACAATCAATCAATTAAATAAATAAATAAATACAAGATGAAATCAGAATATTATTTGATCATGAGTTAAGTTAAAATGGAGCTAAATTATTTACAGCCAAACAAGCGAAAAAGAAAACTATAGAAGATGCTGTTGAATATGAAAGACCTGTTTTCAATCCTCACGCCCTTCCTATGTTTAGAAACAACAATACCTTAAAGAAAATGAGAAAAGAAGAAGAAAAGAAAAAGGAAGCACTACTCCCTCCCAAACCAATAGATTATGGTATTTATTAAATTTATTCCAAACGTAAAGTTATTAATATAAAAAAAAAAAAAATATTAGGCCCTGGAAAATAAGGTCATGTAAGAGCTTCTAATTCTGTGACATAATTCCTAATGAAATCGCTCAATGAATTACCAGGAAATAGAGAAGATTCTTAATAAGCCCTTCTGAAATGGGCTTAGGAAGCTGAAAAGTATTAATTTTATATTTTTAAATAATTATTATTAATATAAAGTAAATTTAAATTTTAAGAAATCCTCTGTACTTCAAATCTTACCAAAAAGTATAAGATAAACCAATTTTCGACGAAGATACGCCTATAGATCCTAATTAATCCTATTTATCAACAATAAAATAGATTTGTGCTCACTGTGGTCTTAAAATCTGTATTTGTGAAAAAAGAACAAAGTTCGAAGGTAAAAAATACTTCGATGATAAAACTTTTGAATGAAATTGTAAATCGATATAGCATTAGATTAAAAAAAAAAAATATATAACTTTATTTAATATATTAATAATAAAAAATTAACACTACTTTAAACTCCATGTATTATATATTCTATTAGTGAGATTAATTTTGTTTTATTTTTGTAAATTTTATCTATGTTTACTATTCTAATATATTTTTATGAGGGGATTATAATAATTCAATCCTTGAATAATAAAATGAATTTTATATACATATATAAGTGTTTGTAAATAAACAAATAAAATTTTATTTTATGAGTTATACCCAAACATTTTATTTAAAGTTACCTATGATATCAAAAAAATTCATATTTTATATATAATACTGTTAAATCTCTTTCATAAATTTATAGCTTTATCCAATATATGTGATAATAATATATATTTTAAAATAAAAAATATTGTGTGTTTTATATTGAGGTATAAAACTCAATGTAATAAGCATATTTACCTTTCCAATTTATAATTCTAATCAAATTTAGCCAATATCTATTAGTAAATTTATTTAAATTATATTTATTTTTCGAGCTTTAATTTGATTTATATCTTTTAATTATATATTAATTCTTA
Source organism: Miamiensis avidus (assembly GCA_037039885.1). NCBI lineage: Eukaryota > Ciliophora > Oligohymenophorea > Philasterida > Glauconematidae > Miamiensis > Miamiensis avidus. The sequence continues at coordinate 384,701 of JAWVGU010000170.1, forward strand.
TATTTAATTTTTTAGATGTAAAGTATAAAAACAATATTCTCATTTATAAATTTATATTAGCGGGGAAAAAATGGGTAAATTTATTTGAGTAAATGTTTAAAATTGTAAATACTTTATCTATAAAATAGGTATGATACTTGATATTATTGGGAAAAATTTTTAAAGATTAGTTTATATTTTATTTATTATATTATATTTTGAATTTTTTTATACATTGGATATTTTATATATATTCTAATTATAAGAGAATAAGTTAATCATTTATAGTATCCACATTATTATTATTATTTGATTGATTGAATAGATAATGAGAAATTAAGTAAATTCTAATCTAATCTATTCATTCATTCATCGATAGATTTTTCATTGATATCCTTTAAAACATGTTTGTAAGCCAGCTTTAAATCCTCAATACATTTTTATTTAAATTATTAGTATATGTCTTCTTTACAATTTTTATTTAAATTTGAATCAGGTTCACCCTAGTTTTCATTAATTTATTCCTATTTAACTGGTTCGACTTCATTATCAGTAGTGAAAGACATTTATCTCTTTTATTTAAAGTTTAAGAAATCTTATTTAATTTATTATATTTGAGTTTATCTATCTTTTGATAAATTTCCGTAAGCGCGGATTCTGGTTTGAGAATTGAGTCTGAGTTATTTCAAATTGTTCCTACAAATCAAATAAAAATTAATTCTATTTAATAATTTTGTAAAAAAATAGAGGCTTTAAATCAAGATATAATTTACTTTGTCCATTCGTTTATTAAGGAATCTTGAACTAAGCTTTCATTTATAGTTTTGAGTTTTTAAAGTCTGATTTCATTCATTTACTGTATTTCAGAGTTGAACCTTTTAATAAATGATTTCTCTTCTTGATCACTTGAGTCGTCAGGAATATGTTTTAGAGATGTAATATCAAGAGGAGTTGACTAGCATTTCTTTAAAGTTATAGTATTGAATTCAGCTATTTTCACAGTATTTTATTATTCAGTAACATTTTCATTAGAAGAAGACCCCGTAGAGTTAGTAGAATTTTATTTGCTCAAAAATCTTACATGGTGCTATTGAACGTTACTAGAGCCATTATTTTCCACCGAATCAAGCGTAGAATTAGAATTGGTTTTGCGTCTTGATTCTGGTGATTCGCAAGAAAATTACTTTTTAAGGGAGTATTTAGCATGAACACCTTTACAGGCAGATTATGTATTGAAAATATTCTCTTTAATTTCTTTCATGCTGGGCTATAAGGCTTTAATTGTTGAGAGTGATTGATGTTTGACTTGAGTTTGCATTTAAATTTATAATTTTTTTATATTATTCTAGGTAGCGAAAAGGTATTCGGTTGGAAAGTGATTTTTTTAATTCGATTTTTTTGTTTTAGTTTAATTTATTTTTCTTTTACTTTTTTGACAATTTTGTTTAATTTTTTATGGTATTTGAATTTAATAACTAATGTTTATGAAATCACAGTTTCTATATAATTTTGACTTGAATAAATAAACTAATAAAAGAGTGAATATACACACATATATGAAAAAACTTTACTTACAAATATTCTCATCAAATTCATTAAAAAGCTAATTCCGTACATATTAATTTGGTAATTATTACTTTGGTAAGAAATTAAAACCTGCTCAATTTTCAAGAATTAATTGCACACAAAGAGTATTATATTTTCCCATTATTTCTCTTATAATTATGAAAAAATAAAATTATAATAAAATTTAATATAGAATATATGTCTGGTGCTTATATTTGGTATAATAATTTTACTGAATTAAAAATTTAAATAAATTATATAGCTACTATATTTTCATCATATATATCAAGGAATCTTCCATGTATTGTTGCAAAAGTAAACTAATCACTTTTGAAACTTTACTTAGTATTTAAAAAAGGACACACACACACAAAATAATTTTAAGATATAAAGCAATAAAATTGTAATTATAGTTCTTAACTATATTGAAATTTTTTAAAAACAGAACTAAATTTATGCTTAAAATTGAATATGTAAATATCAACATTACAAAGGGAAATAATACATTAATTTGCATACAGATAATATTTATTAACACTATTTTAATTTTTGCTTTTTATAATTTATATATCACTCATATTTCAATTAATCCTTGAATTGTAAAAAGAAAAAAAAGAACAACACTGAATGAATATTTTGCATATCTGCTTATTAATTAATTTAAATATTAACTTTAAAAAGGAATGCATAATAATTTCCCATAAAAAAAAAATTTAATTTAATACTTTCTCAAGCTTTATTCGAGTAAGTTTAATTTTATTACAATTCGAGTTATTAAATATTATAATTATTAAAAATAGAAATCAATTGTATTATATATAAAATTGGCATCGCTCTCTAATATTTCAACTGATTTTATTTTTATCATAATTTATTCATAATCCAAATTTAACATCTTCTAAATTTTTTAATCTTCTTATTTTATTAAGGATTTCTAAACTTTCTTCAACCGAAATATTTTATTATTATTATTCAGTGTTGTCAGATTTTTTTTATTAAAACTAATTTATAAATGAAAAATTAATAAAAAAAATATATATAATAATAAATTATTTTCATTACTTAGTCCATATAGAAGGCCCTTTCAGATATCAACAAACTGGTAATATCGTAGACACCTCTTTGATTGATAGAATCCTATAAAGATTGGTAATATTAATATGTAGAAATATATGATCGTAATGTAAAATTTATTAAAAAAAAAGTACTTTAATTTTTTAATAAGAATCCTATAATTGGCTTTTATCAGCATTTTTTGCCTCATAAAATAACTCAGAAGGTTCTCCTGTAGATCCTGGGAACAATGGCTATTAACCATAGGATTACAAGGAAGAACTTCCGTATGTAGGTTTTTGATTTTCTTTCTTTAAGTGTTCTGTATCTACTCCCTGACTTAACAATTGGGTTTCTTTCTTAGATTTGGCTTCTAAATAAGCTTAAACTAACATTTATTCGCTTTCTTCCGGCATTTTACCTTAAATTGACAATTCAAAATCCTCTGCTTACTCTCCTTTTCTATAAAAAAATTTACTTTCTAAAATAGTTTATTATAAATTTAATGAATTTTAATATAGGTTTACTCCTAAGAGTTATTGGATTCATCTCCTTTAGCATATATGTGACCAGTTTAGATGTTAATAGCCATTTTAGTTCTTGCATCAATATCCTCTTTCAAAGTTCTAAGCGACATTTTATCAGAAGGTTTAATACTTCCGACATAAGGTAATAAAGCTGAATAAAATTTAGATGAATTCATTTTTTTATTTATCAAATCTAAAAATTAGTTTTACCCATTTCTCTAGCTAGTTTTATGGCTTTAGAAACTTTCTTTTATTAGTTTTGAGTCAACCTATTTTATTTTTTGTTTTTAATGTTTGAAGCTGCATTCATAAATTCGGTTAACAATTCAGTATTTCTCCAGTGAATATCGAAATAGTTGATTTTTCTTTAATTTTTCTTTCTTTTTTCAGCTTCGCTCATAGGCATGTAGTGAACTTTTCTATCAGGTTCTATTATTTACAAAAAAAATAATTTGATTAATTAATAAATTAATTAATTAAATCGTAAAATTATAAATGGGAATCATTTTACTCATAAATTCCTTTAAGTAATCTTTGGTTTTGGAAGAAAATTTAGAAAAATATTAATTAGGATCTAAACTGTCCCAGTCAGCATTGACATTTAATTTAGAATCGTCTTTTAATTCCATAGTTTTAGGCAATTTTTACGCACTTCTTGCTTGACTAAAATCAAATAATACTTAATTAATTTACATACCAACGACAACGCTATTTATTCGCATTTTATTTGCTTTTCAATTACCTAGGATCAGGCCCAATATCTTATCTAAGAGCAATTTCGACTACTTTTTAAACTTTAAATTCTTGTCCGGGCTTAATGAACATTTCTCTAGCAAGTTTGTTGCTTTTAATAAATTAGAAGAAGGGGTCTCTAGACAAGGGAATTCCTTTCTAATAAAAAAAATTTTTATTGGCTTTTTTTCTAATTAAATTTCTTATGCAAATTTATCATATATTTTTATAATTTATTTTCAAGATTCTTTACTCTACCATCATCGTACAGAATTTCTTCTCTAGATAAACAAGAGTTTTCCAATTATTGCAATTTTTAATCAATCAGAATATGAATTTTTTCCTTTTCGCTCTCTTCCATCCATTTCATAGGACCTTGAGGTGATTTATAACCTTCAACATAAGTTTCAAACTGCAATTAAATGGTAAATATATTTTCATAATACATATTAGCTTCATATAAATATACAAAATCTCTATAATACATACATTTTAGTGAATAATTTCTTCTTAATTTAACTCTCTGTTCACTCTTTATGTTAACCCTAAGGATTGCAAAAAGTCTAAATTTTTTTCTTCTTTTACTAAAGTGGTCTTAGGCTTTTTAGATTCGAATTGGGGGTGAGCATAATCGAATTCAGGATTGTTAATTAATTCGTGCTAAAGTATTTAAATATTTTTTTTGTGATTTGCTTATTGTGTACTTTTTGTGGAACAAAAGGCCTTAATAATAGATTTTTCAGCTTTTATAATATTTTTGATATTTTTGGCCAACATTTTTAAATGAAATTATTTATTTTTGAAAGGAATAAATGTTCCGCTTTTGAAAATTTAAGTTAAAAAACTACTATTTGTTAGTAAAATAATTGTTTTTTTAATTAATTTGTATAATTGAGATAATAAAGCAATCAATCAATTGCAAATGAGTAGAGTATACTTTAATTATATTAAATTATTTCGATGTATTTATCATGGCAAATTAAAATTTAATATACTAATAGTAATAGGTCATAAAAAAAAAAGATTACAATTTTAATAATTTATAACACCTATAATCTACCATTCATATAATTTATAATAAATATAATATAATATATCAATTGAAAAGTAATTTTTAAAATGAAATAAAATAAAGGAATTTTTATAAATAAATAAATCACGAGTCACTATCATAATCAGATTCTTCGATAAAATTTCTATCCTCCTCCCTGCATTCGTGACAATACCTAAAAGATATGAATAAAACAAATGATATATATAATTTTTTCATTCTATAATCAATTCTTAAAAACCGTTACCAATCCCCTGCAGGAATAGTGCCATCTTCATTTTCTTCATCACACATAGCATGACATACTTTTACATTGCAGTTATCACTAACAAAATTATTCAATCAATAAATCAATAATTCTTTTCAAAAATAATTACCAAATCAACATGTTTTCCGGATATTCTCTACTCCTACATACATAGCATTCATCCTCCAAATTTTCTAATTCACTATCATGATAATCGAACTATTCATCTTAATCATCTTGGTGAATTCTTTATTTCTTCGCTTTGACTGGTATGCGTACTTCAGATTCGTCAATCATATTTTTTTTAATTATCTCTCTGAATTCCTATCTACACATTGGGCATAAATTCGTTTAATTGGCCCAGTCTAAAATGCACTAAATGCAATATTGGTGTTTGCATTTTAAAACCTAAAAAAAAATAAATAAATTTTAATGATTTTTATTAAAAAAAAAACATTTAATTTTCATATTATTACCCCATATATATTATCTTCTGGAGTATCTATGCAAATACAGCAATTGGCATCTTACTTTAAATCCAAATGAACTTATTTTTTTTTATTTTTTTCACCTGATGTCTTAGATATGTTTGACTTTTTCCCCTGCCTAGCCTCTTTATCTTTGATTATTTTTTTCTTCAGTCTTTTAAATTTCATATTTTATATGTTTTCATTATCCAATTCATTTAAATGCTCATTTTTTTAAATTTCTTCTTGTCTAAAATTAAATATTTGAAATATAATTATAATGTTGTAATAATAAATAATGTTAATTTTACTAAGATAGAATACTAGATATCGCACTTAACTTTCCCACAGACTGTTTTATTCTTCTTTGAGGCTAGAATAAATTATCATCATCATCTTCTTCTTCTTCATCATCAATTACTAATCTACGCTTTTTTTGTTTCATATTTAAATGACTTCTATCTATTTTTTCCTCTTCTTCCTATTCCTGATCTTAGCTGTCAACACTATCAAAATCGCTATCAAAAATCCGAATTTTCACTGGTTTTTCTTGTTTTTCTTTTTATTATTTTTATTCGTAATCATTATCTATTTGCAATTAAGTCTCTTGCTATTCTCCAGTTTTTTTAAATGAGGATTCGTTTTAAGAGAAATAATTTTATTCATCTTAAACTATTTAAGAATCAAAATCTCCTTCTTCCTATTCATATTCATTTTTGTTTTAACTATATTCTTCTTCAGAAGAAGATTAATCATAAAAAATTTTCAACTTTTTTTTCTTCTTTATCTCATTTTTTTTATCTTAAATTTTGGGTTTTTTGCAATTTTCTTTTAATATTTGCCTATGTAATTCTTCTTCAGATCTTGGGCCTTTTAATATACAATTTAAACATTATAAAATATTTTTAAAAAATTATTAACTTAATTTAATTTACGAATATTAATCACTTCTGAGCTTCCTAATTTTTTTAAATCTTTCAATTTTTTATCAAAAATAAAATCATCATCTTCTTCTTATTCTTGACTATTGCACTGTTTAATAGATATTCTGCTTTTTGGGAATTTTTATATGCATATTTAATTTTAATCAGATTTTATTTCTGGTTTTTTTTACTATTGTACTATAATAGAACTACTTTATTTTATACTTTAATATGTATAATTTCTCTCTTATCTTTGATTATCTCCCTCCTTTTTCTTTTTATTATATTCAAATTCTTTCAAATCTAAATTATTTTTTTGTTAAATTTGTTATTAATTTTAATATTAATCTACTGTATTAATATTTTAATGTAATATTATTTGGCCTTTTGGCTATTAGTATAACTATTTAATATTTGAATACCCTTGATTTTTATTAGGTTTATGTTAATTTTATGTAAGATTTTTCTAACTATAAGTATTTACGTGAATATTACTATTCAAAAAATTGAAATTTATTTGATTAGATTATTATTGTTATGTTTAATTTATCATCATCGATGAATTTTCTTTATTTTAATTATTTATTTAATAAATAGAACTTTGTTAAGATTATTAATTGGTGGAGGAATATTTGCTTATAATATTTTAAATTATATTCTTTGAGCTAGAGTCATTTTTATCTTCTGCTCTATTATTATTATAATTCAAATCTTATTTTTATTATTACTGCTTTTAAGACTCCTCAATTATTTTATCAATATCAAAATTTGAAGATTCACTGTCTGAATCACTTTCAATAGGAAGTTTTTTAGTTTATTATTATAAGAATGGTTACTATTTCAACTAATTTATTGTATCACCTGTGTTTTTTTGATTAAAATTAAGACTTATAGAATTTTGTTATTGGCCTTAGTGAAATTCAGTACTCTAGTCAAAATTTTCATTTTTAAATTAATTATTTTCATATTATTTCTATTAAAAACTATTTATTGTATTTGAAGATTATAAATTTTAGCCTTAATTCTATATATTATTAAGATTTTAACTTTATTCTTTTTCATGCTTTTCTAAAAATTCCATGACATCTATAGAATCATCTTCATCCATTGACTACTAACTGTTATATTAGTAGCTTTGAATTTAATATTAGTTTTATTATGGGAATTCAGATTTAGAAGTATATTCATTGAACTATTCTTTATCATTTTAATAAAACATTTTTTGTATTTTTTCTTTGATTATTTTACTATTAACTTATTTAACTATTTTATTCCAGTAATTAATAATAGTATTTCTACTTTATATATCTTTTTTTTTTTTTAATTATTTTGATATTTGTTATTTTTTATATGCGTTCAAATTACAATCAAATTATTTCGCATTATTCTTTAATTATTAATTCTTAAATTAATTTGGTGTGTCACGATTATATTTTTGATTTTTAAAAATTGTTTATTATAGAACGAAAATAATAACTTATGAATAATTTAGGAACATTTTAATTAATCAATGTGAATAGTTAAAAAAGTGCCTATTATTTATTTAAAAAAATAAGTAAATTATTTTCCTTAATTGTTTTAAAATTTTTTATAAAAAATATCATTAATATTATATAAATTTTCATTATTATAATTAATGATTTAAAATTACTTATGATATATTTAGAAAATTTTAATTATTTTACACTTATTTTTAGATATATATAAATCTATATATTGTAAAATTTTATTATTACCTTATAAAATTATAATTTTCTAATTACTTAATAATTATTATTGTATAGTTACTCTAATTTAAATAAATTTCTCAATTATTTGTTTAATCTTATTATTAGTTTAGTTTTTCTAATTATTCTTGATCTGCATAGTAGCCATAATATAATTTATCATTTTGTTCATTTGTCTCATTTATGTCTTATATGTATTTCTTCCTTACTTAATCAAATGTTTTCGCATATTAATAACTACATCTTTATATGCAAGCATCAAAGAATTATATTGTTTCCTCATATTCTTTATCTTAGGGATTTTGATAACATATCTTTGATTTTGCTGTTTAGTCGAAGTGATATTTATCTAATCCAGCGCATAATTTAAAACATTTTTTTGTTAATGTAAAAAGAGTACTTTCTAATGAAATCGTTTCTCTAGCTTTTTTTCTAATGTCAGCTTCTTTAGATTCTCTATTTTAAGTAAACATTTGATTTATTATAAAATATTTTTTTGTTGATAAAAAAATTAAGTGAAAATAATTAATCCGACTAGTATTATAATAAATAGTTATTTTATACTATTTGTAAATATGAGGTTTAAATAATATGATTTAATGAAAAGCATAAAACTACTAATATTATTTTTATTAGTAAAAATATTTGTAGGATAAATTAATTTACTAAAGAGAGAAAAAAATTTTAAAAAAATTTTTAATATTTGAATAATAAAATTTATTAGACTATTTGATAATTGATTTAAATTCTTAAGATCTTGTTATTAAATTCACAAATATTTATTTTTATAATAAAGATAATTTGTATATAAAATAGTAAGTAAGTAATTAATTAATTAACAAATAAATAAATAAATAAATAGCCAGACTATAAAAATGTCTAATAAATTATAAGTCCTTGGTATCCCTTAAAAAATAAGTTTAGATTAATTTAGAGAAAAATTCTAAAACTTTTAAGGGTTTATAAACTCAGATATAAAATATGATTAAAATGGAATGGCGTAAAAAATAATCAGATATTAAATGAATAATCAATTATTATCGAAAATATAAAATACATGATCAATTATTGTTTTTAGATTACATGGAGAGTTGACATATTAAAATGTATAAAATGCAGATTACGTTAAAAAAGTAATGAATGGGTTTATATTTCCTGGTTCAAGTTAAAGAATAAGTAATTATTATTCAAAAAAATTAGTTTAAATTTACATACTAAAAACTGCTAATAATATAAATCATCTGTTTTCATTCATATAGACATTGATTTTATGAAGTTATCCAATTAGCCAAATTAATAGTAGTAATAAATTCAATAGCATGTGTAGTAATAAAATTAAATGAAGGTAAAATGACTATAAAAACCATAATATTTTTAGTTTGCAATGCGTAAAATTTAATTTTATTAGGGGTACAATCCGCTGGGAGACAACTTAAATTAATAATAGCATTAATAACCATAACATTAATATAATTAAAACCAATAGTTCTAACCATAATAAAGACAAGTTCCCTAAGGAAATAATATGCCCCCTATGTAAAATTAATATTGATTATTATAATTATAATACATTTTATCGTTATTATTTATATAGAAATAAGTAGTAATAATTTACTGCAGGGAATTCTAATATGTCTATGCCTCACATATAATAACAACCCCCTAATAATTCGTATATGGGAAATGCATAAGGGAATATGGGAGGAATTCACATTGGAGGAGGTTAAAATATGAGTCATTAGATGCCTCATCATTAAAATCCTCAGGTAATGTAGTAGTAATAATAGATTGGAGGAGGAGGAGGACACCATGAAGAATTCGGAGGCATGATAGCATCTATGATAAATAATAATACTAATAATTAATAAATGAATTTAAATTTCCAATAAAATAACCCCAATTAAGATGTGGCTTTATTTAAAATTCCCCCTGACGCTACAGATTCCCTCTATGTTGATGGTAAATATTGATTAAGCATATAAAAATTTATTTATTTATTTAATTAATTTGCTTATAATTATAATAAGGTATCCCGATTGATGCAGAAGATAGAGAGGTTGCACGTAATAGCTTTAAATTTTCTTAAATATTTATAATTATATTTATTTCATTTAACATGGATTATATCAAAACTAGATATTTTCAGACCCTTTCCTGGGTTCTAAGCTGTCAGGCTGATTAAAAAAAAAACTGCTACTGGAAGACCATTTTATTATTGCTTTGTAGATTTTGAAAACCCTTTATAATCAACGATCGCTTTGAAAACTTTATAGGTGAATATAGATATAATATAATAAATTATATATTAATAAATTTTAAAAATAAATTTGAATAAATAAATGCAAATTTAATTTGCAAAACATCAATTCAATCTATAAATTAATTAGCTATTAATTTTCCTATTCTTCAATTTTTATGTTTACAGGGTTATAGGTTTGATAAGAATGATAAAAAGGGTATTAAAATTTCATATGCAAACGAACCTAGTTAATCGAAAAAAGACCGTAGAAGATGATTCCTAAATAAAAAATGATTTACTTATTATTCCTCCCCTCTAAAATAGGATTTAAAGTGGTAAAATTGATAACTTCCTCATTACATACAATTAATATATACATATCTTTCTAAAATTATAACTTAAAGTTCTTTATTATTCTCCTTCTTAATTTTCTAAATATGTAGTTATTATATCTTACCATCAATTTGTCTAGATAGATATTTTTTCTTTTTCCATTCTTTCTTATTATTTATAATTTTCCATTTATAAACTATATTATAAAATATGCAAAAAAATAATATTTCAAGAACTAATATTTAGTATTACAAAATAATAAGAAGAACATAAAGAATAAAATGATTTTTCAGAAATATATTTAAATTCTGATAAAATATAGATGAAGGTTTAATTATTTACTTGTTTTAAGTAATTAAGTAAATGAGTAGGTTTATTCAGAAAAAAAATAGTATTTAATTAAATAGGTATAAATAAAAAATAAAAAAAATAATTCAAATATGAATTTAGTACATAAAATATTATCTTATTCTCCATATTTAACAATAGTAACGGGCACAAGTCTTATATATGGTTTCGAATAATATTATATAAATGAGAATAAAAAAATATTAAATAAATAACTCAATAAATAACTCAATAAATAGTCTGAAGAAAAATAGAATTTTTAATATTCTTCACCATTTGCTATGGGAAGTATGTTTGGAATTTGCTTTGGAACCGAGAGATATATATGGTATTAAGCTATAATACGAAATGCATTTTTATAGGAAGTTGTTAAAAATAAAACTCCCATGAATTATTTTATTTTAAGATGGGTAAATATAAACATATTTTAATAATAATTAATTTATTTTATTTTTTATTTTTTAAAGACTGCATTTGAGCACATTACTTTATTTTTACGTTATGTGTTTTACAAAAAAGAAAACTAAAGTTTCTTGTAATATTTCAATTTAAAAGACCAAAATTTAATCAGACTAATATGTTGGACTGGCATTTTTATTTCTAATTTACGATTTATTCCATTTGTTTACTAACCTATTATAATTGCAGTTGCAGAACAGTTCGATCCTGTAAGAGACAGAGATTCCATATACTATTGAAAAATTAAAAAAATAAATTTAATTTTAATTTATTGTGTATAACATGTATGATTATAATGTATTTTTATATTAATTCTAATATATTTAGATATTTTACTATTAAATGATTATAAAATCTAATTATAAAATGTCTTCTATAATGGATTTAATAGTCTTATTATAATACAACTTTAATTATTCCTAATACGATAAAAATTACATTTAATTTATCAACAATTTGCGAAATAAATAAAGATGTTTAAAACTCTTTCCTCTAGTGAAAGATAACCGAAGGGAAAACTTTAAACAGAGTAATCATACTAGCAAAAGCTAACAAATTACTCAATAGGATGTAAAGAATGGGATTCTCAATGGAAAACCATGAATAGTATATTTCTAGAATAAAAATCTCAAGAAAAGCCTTTTGTAATTGATAAAACTAACACAAGAAAATCGCATTTTACTATAGGTTCTTAACATTTACAAGGAAAAATAAATCAATATGAATCAGAAAAAACTTAAAATTATTAAAATTTTTATCCTGGACATGAAAAACGAAATCCTGTATTATCAAGATAGGATTTAACTAAAACTAATTACTAACTCGGAAATAATGAAAGATAATTCAATACTACTAATAAGGATTATGATTAAAAAAGGTAAGAAACTGTTCTTCCTGATATTTAATTTAAAAAAGATCGTGTTAGGTAAAAAATATTTACATATTATATAATTATTCTTTTTTTATTAGGAGTTATATATTTATAAATAATTTTTATTTCTAATTAGATTTGATATTATTAAAAATGTAGATATTAACTAAAAATAACTATAAGAAAAAGCACTGGCTTTTGATTTTTACAATCCTGAAAAATATAAAGGAAGGATTACTAAAGATTATTCACATATTCCAAGAGCGGGTGAGAGAAGAGTAGATCCTATCACAGGAAGGCGTTTAAAATTTTGATAAATAAAAAATTATTATATATAAATAGTTAATAAAATAATTATTTTATTAAAAAATATATAATATAAGAAAATATATTATAATCAATAACTACATAATTTATTATTATAACAATTATATATTCTTTTTTGTAAAATAAATATTTATTCAATACATATTTTAATATTATTCTTACAGTATTTTCGTTTTCGAATAAAAATTATTAAAATTCAAATTACTGTAAGTGGTAATAAATTCAAGGGACTGTATAAATTTAATTTCTATAAAGAAGAGCATTGAATTATTTTTTATTTAGTGTAATAAATATAATTTAGAAATCGTTGGAATATTATTAATTTATTAAATATTACAGATTAAAGAAATTATAAAAATAAGATCATTTCGAAAAGAATGGAAAAATATAATAATTCCTAAAATTGTGAATAGTCAACAGGATCAGACTAAACATCTCATGAAGTAAATGTTTAAATTATTTAAATGTTTTACATTTAAATTTAAATGGTCATATAAATTGGCTATGTTTTATTGTCTTTCAAGTTTAATTTTTTTTAAACTTTTTTAAGTAATTAATTCTTCAACTAATTCACCACAATGATATAACCACACTGAAAGAATTGGGAATCAAAACCAAAAATATGAATTTTTTAGAATCATATGCAGAAATTCAATTAGATTATAAGATATCTCCCTTAATATGCGCATCATACTTAGGTATTTTAAAATTAATTTTTGGATAATCAATAGATCTGTCAATTTACAATAAAATAAACATTTTTAAAATTTGTAGGAAAAGTAGAAATAGTTAAATTACTATTAGATAACCCCTTAATTGACATAGACATGGCAAGTGAGGATTGTGGCCACACTCCGTTAACGGCTGCCTGTTCTACTGGAAATTTCGAAGTTTTATAATTGTTACTGGAAGCTAATGCCGAAGTTAATAAACCTACTTCATATTATTAAACACCTTTTATATGTTGCTTTCAGAGGCTGGAAGTTGAATAAAATGTGTTTGAAAATAGAAAGATATGCTTGAAAATGGCAGAATTGTGTTTAATGTATGGAGCCGACATCGATTGGATTGTTGATAGAATCAAAGGATATACACTATTGATGCAACTTGTTTCAATTAAAATGGATTTGTCTGATACAGAAATACAAATAAATTATGAAATTATAAGATTTTTAATTGAAAATGGAGCCAATAAAAATCTTGAAACAATGAAAAAAAAAACTCTGTTTTAATTGGCAAACAAACACCCCAATAAGGAAAATATCTAAAACTTAATCACTAATTCTAAACAAATTTATTTCTATAATAAGAAATCAGATTTTATATAATTAAACGCATAAAATAATTAAAGCAGTCAAATTTAAAAAAATAATGAAAAATAAAAAGGAAAATCTGTAATGAAATATCTGGCTTTTTGTAAAAATTGAATTAATCAAAAAATAAAATAAATAAATTAATTAATTCATTTCAAAATCTACATTTTTTCAGTTTCAATACACTGTATTATAAAATAATTGATATATTTATTTATAAATAATATAAAATATCTAACTTTATAAATAATATTTGTTATTAATATATTATATATATATATTTTCATATTATTAAATAATTACCAGAGTTTAAAATAGGGCTGTTTTTTCTCAATATAATAATTACTTTTTAAATATTCAATCGGCTTACTCTTATTATTTTCTTATTAATTACACCAGTCTGGTTATTCTAATTTATCTTCAAGCTTTAAATGTAATTAAATAATAAATTTTATTTTGTGAGTGTGATAAAATCAAATGGAGAATAGTTTTCAAGAAAATTATTCGAATGTACCTCAAAGAGCTTACTAATCTTAAGCCTATTATCCATAAAATTACAATAATTCTAATGCGCAAATTCCCTAGTATTCTCAAAATTAGCAATAAAATTATTTTAACGGCAACTTTGAGCCTAATCACATTTAAAGGACTCGTAAAATGAATAATATGTTTTGTCTTTAGAAATTCTTAATTTACTATACAAAAATAAAAATGAATATTAATACAAAATATTTTAATTTTAGAACACCAATCGCTGACTCCATAGCAAATGGAAATAATGTTTAACATGGCACAGCAGCTAGCCATGCAATAATAAATGTTGAATTAAAGCCGGTAAAATTCCTTTATGCCATCTGAATCATAATAATAGTAGCCGAGTGAACTTTTTTAACAATAATAGCACATGTATGGTAGTGGAAACATGAATGACAATAGATACTAAAATTAAGAATCTACACAGTATAATCATTAAAATTTAGATACTAGTCTTCAGAGGCCGAGCAGTATTGAGAAGTAAAATAACATAGATAGTGAATTGTTGAGATTTTCATAAAATCAATAAAAACAACAAATTCAATTCATTGATAATATTTAAAAAAATCAAGGAAGTATTGGGTCCTCTTCTTCAATTTCCAACCAGCCGTGGATTAGCAATAAAAATGCAGATTCCTAAACCCAATCGTAATAGCACTTGCAGCAATAGCAATAGTAATAGTAATAATAGCAAAATAACCCAACGTATATTCCGTTCGATTAAAGAATTTCAGATTTATCTTATATATCAGCGCAATCCTAGTTAACCCCCCAGCAATTCTAGGCTCTTTAAAATTTGATGAATAATCCGAGCATAGGTAGCAATGGAAGTGCCAATAGTTTGGGAGGAAATGTCAACAACAAAAACAATTTCGATAATAATTAAAATATTACAAATAACAGACCGGAATCCTTTAGAGGTTCCTTTTCCTAATTCAATCAATAGTAAAGTTTTTAAAATAATTAAGGAGATAATAATTCACAACAATAAAATAATAAATAACTGCCTTAATATCCCACATCGCAAATAATAAATCCCAGGTACAACCAGAGTTATTCCACAGATTAATTTATGTCCGGAAAGGGATCTCCCATTAGGTTTGATTAGGAAGGTGTGCAACAATAGCAACAACAACACCCAAATATCAATAATTCTTAACAAGAATAAAGCAATATGTATCCTCAATATTAAAGCTAATCATATAGGAAAAACAGCAGCTAATCACCTGATGAGGAAATGAAAAATAGAGCTTAATAATCATTTCAACAGAGAAATTAATAATCGTTTATGTCTTAATAGAAGGTATTATAAATAAACATTACTATTATTTTTTATAAATAAACATTTATATGAAACAGTCTCCTCTCCCCTAAATTCAGGAAGTCAAAGAAAGTAATTTAATAAATAATTCGCATCAACAGAGTTTGGGGGGAAAGCAAATAACACTTAAAAACAGCGTCGCCTCCTCTTCAAAGCCACAAGAAGAAGAAAAAAATCAGATGTAGCAGGAGTATTAGTACCCGCAGCACCAAAACTAAGATTATACAGATCAGTGGGATGATTAAAAAATAGAATCAGCTTACAACACTAAGCAATAAAGTACACTGCCAAACTTTTAAACTGCAGAAAAAACGCGCACAAGTCCTGAATATAATGAATATGAAGAAAAAACCACAAACTCCACGAGTTTATACGGAAATTGACGACTTGGTGATTCCTAATTAAAACAAAACATTTGAGCAACTTCTTGAAGAAAAAATCGGAGAAGCTTATGAAGACGAAGACGAGCTTAAAAAATAAATGTAAACCTCCTCCCAGTTGTAAGACAAGAAGAAGAATGATTACCTAAAAAAGCACACCTTGGAAAACAGAATTTATAACAGCAATAACAACAACAACAATAAAGAAGAGCCGGAAAAGGATGATGAAATAAATTAAAAAGTTAAACAAGTAAATAAATAACTTAATTCGTTAATTTAAACATTTAAAATAATATCAGCAAATGTAAATTTATAAAAAATAATAAGGATACTGCCAGATCAAATCAGAAATTTTTAATCAAAGGAGAAGGGCAAGCAGGTGGGAAAATGGGAGCCCCAACAGATCATAAATAAAAGAAATTTGATACAATGAACAACAGTCTTTAGGAATAAAAGGAGTCAAAACTACTTAAATCCCTTTAAGACGATTAAAAATAGTTCGATGAACACCAATTTATAAGTGACTAAAAGTAAATTATATATTAAAAATTAAAAATTAAAAATTAAAAATATCACATGTTTATATAAAAATATTAGACAAGGGAGAAGCGATAGCGAGCCCCCGAAAATAACTAAAAAATCCGAGATATAGCCGCTATTTGGACTTACGCCTAAATAGGAAGAGTAGGTGGCGAAAAAATACTACGAAAATTACCTTTTAGACTTGGAGCGGGATAGAGATAATTTAAAACTGGAAAATGAAAGAATTCGAGCTAGGAGATAGAATTTATAGGATAATTTAGAATAGTTTTAAAAAATGAAAGATTAGTTCCAACAGGAAAAAGAGCAGGAGGTTTATTAATTCGAACTTCAAAGAGAAGAAGAACTGAATAAACTCAAGGCGGAAAAACGATTGACAGAAAGAAAAATGAAGGAAAATGAATAAAATACGAAGTAAAAAGTTTATAACTAATTTTTTTTTTATAAAGCAAATTAATTTTTAAACATAATACATAGAAAGCGTCACGATATAGAAAAGTAGCAATTAAAAGATGAAATAAAAAAAATTTAGGAAGATAATAAGGTGAGAGATAAACGAAACAAACAGGTTTTCGATAAACTCAGAAAAGACAACCAGGCTTTGGTTTAATAACTTAAAGAAATGTAGGAAAAGTGTTAAAAGCTTTCTGAATCAGAAAGAAATTTAAGGCTAGAGCTTAGATCTCTCAAAATTAAGCAATAGGATGCGAAAAGAATTGAAAATTATAAAAACATGATGAATAGAAGCAATAATTTATCGAAATCAAATATTTCAAGTACATAATAAAAAAAGTTATATTATCAGTTAAATGTATATTAATTATTAATTAATAATTTTAATTGGAATAATGCAATTAGAAAAAAATGAGGAAGATGAAGAGAATAAATCATCTAGTGACAATGAAGAAGAAGAAGAAGAGTTAAAGGAAAAGAAGGACTTGTCTTCAGAAGAAGATGAAGAATCATCTGAGGATGAAAGAGTAGAAGAAAAACAAGAAGAGGAAGAGGAAGAATCTGAAGAAGAAGAAGATGAAGAAGAGGAAGATTAATATTAAGAAAATAATGATTGTCCATAATTTGCAAACGGATAGGAGGCAAATAAACTGAAAATCTAAAGAGAAATCCAAAAATAAAAAAAATTGTTGCAAAAATAAATGAAAAATAATAAATAAGGTCTGAAAGTAAAAATTCCATTATAATATGTGCAAGCTATTCCAAATTTAAGCATAAAACACTTGGATGCAATTATCGATGAAGAACAATTTGCTTATAATAGAAACTAGTATTATTTATATTACATGAAGTCCTAAAAAAACATGCCTTCTGAAGTTTTATAAAAAAATCAATCAAAAGATGGAAAAGTAATATAATATTAATAAAAAATTTGATAAAATATAAATTTTTAAATTGATTCAATATATTTATTTTAGATTACTATTCATTACAAAAACGGGAAAAAAGAAGTTATTTTTTCTAATAAAGTAAAAAGAGAAACCTTCCCTGACGGGTACATTATTGTGCACTTTATAAACAAAGATATTAAATAGGTAATATGTCTATATGTATATAGAAGCTGTAGAATGCCTTTATTTTTTACTATTATTTAAGGTATTACCTGATGGAACTGTAGTTTATTATTTTGCTAATGTGGGTACTTCCCAAACAACGATTCCAAATGGCGTTAATGTAGGGTTTACATTTTAATATTATAGCTAAATAACCCCTTTATAATTATAAATTTATACTTTAGGTGTTTAGATTTGATAATGGATAATTTGAAATTCACTATCCTGACGGATATAAAGAAATAAAGTAAATTTGAATTTTGGATAATTTTTAATATTATTATAAAGAATATCAATTTTCATAATATTCAATATTTTGTTTAGGTTCTTGGATGGAACTGAAAAATATGTTCAAGTTAATGGTGAAGAAAAAACCTACTTTTAAGACGGTACTATCCAAACTATTGACACAAATTAAGTAAAATATATACAGTATATCGATGGCAAGAAGGTAATCAAAAATAAATAAATAAATATATATATATAAAAACTTAAACGTTCCTCCAACTGAAATTTTTATCTTTTTAAGGATATCATTTATCCTGATGGACTAAAAGTTCGTGAAGACCATTAATCTGGAAACAAGGGCAGTTTAAACTCCTAACATAAATAATAAATTAATGAATTTGAAGATGAAGATTTTGAAGATAAATGATTTTTATTTTGCATTTATAAAATTGTGTCTAAATATATGTAAATATTAATAAAAAAATAATTTTATTTAAAAAATTTATATTTTATTTTACTAAAAATTATTATAAATACAAGTGTACCTATTAAAATCTAAAGAATATTTTATATTATATTTTTAATAAAATACATATTATTGTATAGTGTAGCAATAGAAATATCTAAATGAATGATACAAGAAATTAATTATTTTTCTGCTTATAAATTATTATACTTATCCAACCATCTGCTTACTAATTATTATTAAAGGCTATTTATTTATTAATAATCTTTAAATAGTACCAAGGAATATTAATTGAAAACATAAAAATATAGTGAATTATAGAACAATCAAATACCACAAAAAAATAAACAATTTTTTACTATGCTTTCCTAAAGTTTCAAAACCATGCTTTCGCAAATAAGATTGCCCGTAATTTATAGAAATTCTTATTCATTCTGCAGCAGAGAAGACGAAAAGAGAAGAAGAGAAAATGTTATCGCAGATAAATTAAAATAAGAATTGTAAGCATCTTTTGTTGATATTAAAGATACCTCGGTTAGAGGAAGCGCATGTAATTAAATTACTACTATTATTGTTTTCAGAATGGAAACAATCAATTAAATTATTAATTTTTTTTTATATATTTTACTATGAATATATATTTCATAATATTACACAAAAAATTAGTTAAAAATGAAAGTAATAAATAAATAAATAAATAAATAAATAAATAAATAAATAAACAAATAAATTATTATTGCTAGTAGCTAATAAATAATATTTTATAATTTAGGAATATATTAGAATTTAAGATATTTTAAATTATTTTTGTAAATTAATATCATCACTTTTTAGGTGGTACTATGTATAAAATGGTTGTTGTTTCTCCTTAATTTGACGGTATTTCTAGAGTTCAATAACACTAGTTAGTAACAGAAATATTAAAAGAAGAACTCAAAGAAGTTCATGGATATAATTTAAAAACAATGAAACCTGGAAAAGTAGAACCTTAATCTTAATCTGAAGAATGAATATATTTTATTAACTAATGTTATACTAATATTTATTAATTATAATAAAAAAATTCTTTTAGAATAAATATTTATTCATAATAATCCATATTTTGATTTATATAATATTTTTTTTAATGTAATATGAAAAAAATAATTAAAAAATGTAGTAAATATAAGATAATTTATTTTTATATATTTCGGACAATAAAGTGCGTTTCCATTTAATCCAGTTTTTTATTTAAATAGAGATAAGTCTAGATTAAAAAATGTATATAACATTCAAAAGAATTGTGAGCATTATTTGAAATTTCAATTAGCGCTCTTTCCATTTTATAAAGAAATAGCACAGAAATTAAATCATGTAAAATTTAATATTTTAAATAAATAGAAACATATAATTTGAGAAATAACAAAAAAAATTACTAATATAATCAAATAGTAAAAAAAGCGAAAACAAAAGAAAAAAAAATAAAAACAATTTGAATCAAAATAAGAAGTTAATTCGCAGCGAATAAATACTACTTTAAAAAATTTAGCTGATAAAATAGAATGTATATTATAGAAATTATTTTAGAAGGTTTCAAGTCTTATGCCCAAAGAACAGTCATTAAAGATTTTGACTAACAATTCAATGCTGTTACTGGGTTAAATGGATCGGGTAAATCCAATATCATGGATGCCATTATGTTTGTTTTGGGAATTTCAAAGGATTGGGATTTAGTAATTAATTTATTTTGCAAGCTTTACATTAAAATATGTTTAAAAAAACATTAAATTATTTTTGAAATTGAAATAATATCTTTAACACAAACATATATATATATACGCCAATAATTAGTTATTCTTACACATATTGTCTTATATAATAGTTAAGAGTGCAAAACATTAAAGAACTGATCTATAAGGGTGGTCATGCTGGTATTACGAAGGCAGAAGCAACCATTAGATTTGATAACTCAGATAAAAAAATGTCTCCAATGGGTTATGAAAGCTGTCAATTCATAGTTGTTACAAGATAAGTAATATTTGAATAAATAGAGACAAATTTTTTAAAAAATATTGAAATTTGAATATAAAATCAAAAGGTCACGGCTGAAAAATCGAAATATTTCGTTAATGGAGTCAAAGAACAGTAAAACAAAGTGAAAAATATGTTCAGATCTATTTAATTAAACATTGACAATCCCCATTTCTACGTAGCTCAAGGTAGAATTACCAAAATTATCAACTTGAAGTCTCAGGAATTAATATCTATGATTGAAGAAACTGCTGGTAAAATGCAATTATTTTTTTTTTTTGGTTTCTTTTTAAAATATTTAATTTTACTATCAGGAACTGCTTTATATAATGAAAAAAAGAAAGAATCTAATAAAATCATTTTGAAAAAAGAAGAAAAGGTTGCAGAAATAAATGATTTAATTGAAAAAGACATATACCCATAAATTTCGAAATTAAGAACTGAAAGAGAGTAGTATTTATTATGGAAAGGATAGGAAACTGAATTGATAAGATTAACAAAACTATTGAAATCTTACGAATATTTTAGTAAAGATAAAATCAAAAATGATAGGTAAAAAATAGGGGGGGTTTATATTATAAAAAATTCTTTGATATCAAAATTTAGTCTAATTTAATTTATAACTTACCATTATTAAATATCTATTAGAATCAAACTACTTGATAACTTGAAAATTGTGTAACAGGATTAAAAAATAGAATAGCAAGAGCTTAGAAAATAACTAAATAACGTGGAAGCTTAAATCGCGGAGTGCAAAAAACACTATAACTCAGAACAAAATGAATAATTTAAAAAAAACGAAACTAAATTAAATGAAGAAAAATAAGTAATTAGATGAAAGAAAAATACAAATACATATTTTCTTTATTTATTAATTCTTTTATAAATAGTAATTAGCCAAACGTATAACTGAAATAGAAAGTAGGAAAAAAAGAATTGCTGAAAGTGAAAGAGAATTAATTAAAATTGAAAAAGAAAAACTAGAAAATGAAAATGGAATTGTGAGAGCTGAGGACAAAATTAAATTTTTTTAAGATTCGCTTTCAAATTTGTAGCAAACATTAAAGGAAAAAAAAGAATAATAAGATGAGGCTCAAACAAATGTTGACTAAATGAAATAGGGTATTATTTTAATATTTTAATATAAAATGTAAATGTATAATTAGACTATTATTATTTTTAAGGATAAATTTCCTCAGAAGATGCTAAATCTTAATTATTAAACAACATTAATTCCTCTAAGGCCCACTTATAGCAAGCTCAATATAGTAATTTAATAGATTAACTAATAATAACTCTTAAGATTTAAATGATTGCACTTAAATATGTTATATTTTTTTTATTATAAAGCTATCAAATCTCTTAAAGATTAAGTAAGGCATTTAGAAAGGGAAATTGAGATTCAAAGCTAGAATTTCCAAAATATGCAATAAGAAGGCAAAGATAGAGAAAAATAAATTTCCATTTTAGAAAAAGAATCCAAAGAAATCGAAGATGAAATCAATCGTAATTTAACTTAATTTATTTTTTTTAACATAATTTTAAAATTGAGTTATATCAGATGCTAACTTTGATGAAATGAGAATCGGAGAATTGAGAGAATACATTCAAAATAAAAATAATTCTATTATGCAAATTAACCACTAAATTGATTTGTTTACTTAGGGAAGAAACTGGATTTTCAAATTACAAGTAATTTTTTAATAAATAACCTGTGAACTTAATAATTACCTATTTTCATCATCATCATCCCTTTTTACATTTTATATAGTATAGAGACCCCGAGTCAAACTTTAATAGAAAAAGAGTTAGAGGTAGATTGTTTACCCTCTTTGAACAAAAGAGCGGAAGTGAACATAATTTCTTAAAGGCTCTAGAAGCTGGAGCGGGAGCAAGACTGCAAAATGTTGTCGTAGATAACGAAGTTACAGCCAGTTTATTATTGAAATAGTAACAAACAAAATAATTCCCTTAGTAAAAATAAATATTTAACTATTACTAATTTTAAAGGAGATGCTTTGATTTCAGAGTTAACTTAGTACCTAACAATAAAATCTCTACCTTCACCCCTAACAGACAAATAAGAGAATTAGCTGAGCGAATTGCATATTAACATTAGGGATTTGCCATTCCTGCATATGAAGTCATAAATTTCGACGAAATGAATAGAAATGCCATACTGTATGCATTTGGAGGATTTGTAATAATAATAATATTATGAATTTAAGCTCCTTGCAATTAATACTTAATTTTTTATTTTATTTTCAGTTAATTTGCTCAGATGACAACATTGCTAAAAAGATTGCTAACAATCCCTAAGTAAATATGAGATATAGATGTGTGACAATTGAAGGAGATGTATACGATAGTTCTGGTACATTGAGTGGAGGATATAATGACACAAGCAATATGTTGTTGGTAAAATATGCTGAATTGCAACAACTTCAAAAACAATGCCAAATGGAAAGAAGTGAATTAAATAGATTATAAGAAGAATATGATCAAATGAGAAAAGATGAAGAGTAATGAATTTTTTTAATTTTTATTTTTTTTATTTATTTTTATTTTTATTTAGCTACTATAATGGTTTGAGACATGATTTAGAATAAAAATAAAAAAAACTTGAATATTTACAAAACCAATTTAGAAGATAATCAGAATATAGAATGCAGGTGCATATATATTACTTATTAAAATATTTTGAAACTAATTTAATTGAAAAATGAGCATAATTATTTTATATTTTTTTTGCAGGATAAAACTGAAAATTTAAAACTGAAAATTTCTGATTTATTGGAAAATGAAAAAAGAACTGAAATTTAATGTCAACAATATGAAAAAGAAATTTAGGAATTATAAGAGGAATATTAATCGTTTTCCGGAAGCACTAATTTGAAAGATGTTTATAGTAACAAAATCAAAAAACTGAAATCAGACATCAGTTAGTTGTCCAAATAAATAAACACTCTCAAATCAGATATTTCCAAATAAGAAGTTGAAAAAGATACTTGCGAATCAAATTTGAAAAAAGTTGAAAAGCAAAAAATAAAGGGTAAATAATAATAAATTAAATAGCAAGCCTTAATTTTCTATCAATTTGACTTTTTTAGATTCCAAAAATTTGGAAATCGAAAAGTCGCAAATATAAGTTGACGAAGGAGCTTTGAGAACTCACAAAGAAGCTCTGAAAGAATTGCAAAAACAAAAAGAATAGTTCGAAAAAGATATTGATATGTATAACTAGCAATCATAGAAATTACAAGATGAAAAGGTGAAAAAAAAGCAATCTATAACACTTTAAAAATATATTTTATTTTCTTTAACTTTTAAATATTAGTCCTCAATATCGAAAGATCTCTAAAAAGCTGAAGATGATATTAAGAAATCCGAAGCAAAATCAAACAAAATAGCTCATGAAGTAAAGAATATTTCTGATTAACTTGGGTAATTAGAAAAAAATTTTGATTGGATTCCTGAGTGCAAAAAGAGTTTCGGAGTGCCAAGTACGGAATTCGATTATACAAACTTTAACTATGAGAATCAATCTTCTAAATATCATGTATTTGCCAAAATTTATCCAAATTTAACAAAAATATTTTTTTTTAATAAAAATACTTATTTGATTGAAGGAATTGAAAATCGACCAAGATAAACTTTCTAAAAAAGTCAACTTTAAAGTGGAGGCTATGAGTGACAACGTTGAAAAGAATTTCTAGAATTTGAAGGAAAAGAGAGAAAAATTGACTCAGGATAAATTCAATTTGTAAAACAACATGGATGAACTCGATAAAAAAAGACAAATTACCTTGGAAAAGTGCTACATGACGGTAAACGAAAACTTCGGAAAAATATTTTCAGATTTACTTCCCAATGCTTTCGCCAAAGTAATTTTAACTTTTTTAAAAATATGTTTAAAAAAATTGGGGGGCAATTTTTTTTTATTTAAAAAATTAGTTATCGCCCCTGGAAGGTAAACATATAAGTGAAGGTTTAGAATTGTCCGTCAAATTAGGAAAGGCTTGGAGAAATAGTCTTTCTGAATTGAGTGGAGGGTAAAGATCTCTTTTGGCCCTTTCTTTCGTGCTTTCTCTTTTACTATACAAGCCTGCTCCTTTCTATATTCTTGATGAAGTCGATGCGGCTTTGGATTTAAGTCACACAGAAAACATCGGTAAATAAATATTTGACACCTTTAATCCTAAAATTATATTTTATCATTATATTTCTTATAGGTCATATGATTGCTCAAAGATTCCCTCAATCTCAATTCCTTATTATTTCGCACAAAGATGGAATGTATCAGGTGAATTTTATCTTAAAAATATTTTATGAAAACTAAATAGTTAAAACCAATTTTTTATTTTTTATTTTTTAGAATGCCAATGTGTTATTCAAAACGTCTATCGTCGATGGTAATTCAAGAATTGATAGATTTTAGTTTCAAAGCAAAAACAGAAAACAAATTAAAAAATGACTTAATAATTAATAAAATATGAATTTTAAATAAAAGAGTTTATGAGTTAAAAATACTAAAATAAAATAAATATCTAAATAATTCATTATATAGTATATAAAAAATATGACAAATTATATTAATTAAATGTGTTAGCAAAAATTATTAAAAGAAAATTTATAACTTTGAAAATCCAAAATATTATTAATTATATTGTGTGTCGTCGTCTAATAGTTGTTATTCATAAGAATATGAAAGAACAAATAAAAAATTGAATAACAGGGGCTTAGAGTGATGAATTTAATTAATATTGCTAGGCAGGTCAAATAATAAATTAATTTCTTTTATTTTCTTTTTACCATAAATACATCTTCCACTTAGCTGTATTATATATTGTATAAGCAAGCAATTAATTAAATAAGCAAACAAATATATATATATAAAAGAAAAAGAAAAAAATAATCACAAGAAATTAAAAATTTTACAATATTTAAAGATATTAAAAATAAAAATTAGCGATGGCAGAAGTTGTAATTTAAAAAAAGGGCAGAGAAAAAAAAGAAAGAAAACCATGCGTAAAAGAAGATGAATCTTAAGATACAATTAGAGTTATCAATGAAATTGTGAAGGAACTTGTTATTCATTTTGACAAAAATCTACCCATAAATCTTTCAAAAGTAAAGCTAGAAACACTAAATAATTTATAAATAAAAAACACGCGATACGATACCGCATCAATCTTTAGATTAAATTAATTAATCACATTTTTTGATTTTTATTTAAGGTAAAAACAACGATTTGTTCTAAATATAAGATTAGTTCAATGCCCAAACTTACTCAAATTATATCAGCAATTCCGGATTAATATAAAGATACTTTATTGCCCATATTAAAGGCAAAACCTGTAAGAACAGCTTCAGGAATCGCAATAGTAGCGTTAATGTGTAAGCCGCACAGATGTCCTCACATTTCAACAACTGGGAACATTTGCATTTATTGTCCTGGAGTAAATAAATAAAAATATAGATTGATTTCTAAGTTAGTTAAAAGCATCATAAATACACAGATAAATATGTATATTATTATATATATAGGGTCCTGACAGCGATTTTGAATACTCAACATAGAGTTATACAGGATATGAACCTACTTCTATGAGAGCCATCAGGGCCAGATACAATCCCTACATTTAGGCGAAAGATAGACTTGAAAGTTTAAAGTCTCTTGGACATGATGTAGATAAAGTAGAATATATTATTATGGGGGGAACCTTCATGTCTCTCGATGATGAATACAGGTTTTAAAAAACTTCTAATTTTTCTTTTTTAAATTAAATTAAACTTGTCCATTTTAGAGATTACTTCATCAGAAACTTACATGACGCCTTATCAGGTCACAGATCCAATAATGTAAAAGAAGCAGTGAAATTTTCCGAAGAAAGTAGAAGTAAATGTATCGGAATTACTATTGAAACCAGACCCGATTTTTGTTACAAACCTCATTTGTCTGACATGTTGCTTTACGGATGTACAAGAATCGAAGTAGGAGTGCAATCAATTTATGAAGATATAGCAAGAGATACCAATAGGTAAATACAAGTAAAATATATATTTCTGCAAGGAGTTAAAAATTACAAATATATTAGAGGTCATACTATCGAGGCCGTTAAAAAGTGCTTTGCTTTAGCAAAAGACGCCGGATTTAAAGTAAAAAGCAAGGAAAATCTTTTTATTCTATTTTTTACTAAATTTTTTTGTTTGAACAGGTTGTTGCTCACTTGATGCCTGATTTGCCGAATATGGGAATTGAAAGAGATATGGAGAGTTTCAAAGAGTTCTTTGAAAACCCTGCCTTCAGAAGTGATGGACTAAAAATATATCCTACACTGGTTATTCGAGGTACAGGATTGTACGAATTGTGGAAAAGCGGAAAATACAGAAATTATCACCCCAGTAAAAAAATGCGCATATTTTTAGAGTGAATATTGCGTTTTCTTTGATAAATATATTTTTTTACAAAAAACAGATTTGTTGGTAGAAATTGTAGCCAAAATATTATCATTAGTTCCTCCCTGGACCAGAATTTACAGAATTTAAAGAGATATTCCTATGCCTTTGGTCACGAGTGGAGTAGACAACGGTAATTTGCGAGAACTTTGTTTGGCCAAAATGAAAGATTTGGTAATTAGCAAGCACAATTAATTAAACTATTTTTCTAACTTATTGTTTCCTAAAGAACCTTCCCTGCAGAGATGTAAGAACCAGAGAAGTCGGTATAAAAGAAGTCCACGACAAAATCAAACCGGAACAAATTGAGTTGATTAGAAGAGATTATTATGCAAATGACGGATGGGAAACTTTCATATCTTATGAAGACCCCATACAAGTAAATATATACACATTTACATACAATTTAATAACTTTAAATATACTCTTTTTTAAAGGATATCCTTGTCGGTCTTTTAAGACTCAGAAAATGCTCTTCCTATACCTTTAGACCTGAAATGAATGGCGGAGAGTAAAAATCAAAATTGCAAAATAATTTTAATTAATCATTGCTATATCTATTCTTATAATTAGTTGTTCCATCGTTAGAGAATTACACGTTTATGGATCGGTAGTTCCTGTGCATTCAAGAAATCCCAACAAATTCTAGCACTAAGGATTCGGTACAATGTTAATGGAGGAAGCAGAAAGAATTGCTATCGAAGAACATGGCACTTCAAAAATTGTGGTAATTGCAGGAGTGGGAACTCGTCATTATTATAGAAAATTAGGTTATCATTTGGAAGGTCCTTATATGGTAAAAAATTTAAAGAAAGATGAATCTGACTCAGACTCTGAATGAATCGAATCCACTGATTGAAGACTTTTCACTAAATAATTTTTTTATTATAAAATCATTACACAGTATATGTATGATAATTTATTTGTTTTAAGCTAATTATATATATATTTAAAAAAAAAAAAAATATTGTAAAGGATTCACAAATTATTGCATTCAACTCAATTCCAACAAATGTCTTATTAAAATTGTATAAATCATATCATAAAAATAATAAATTATATAAAACGTTTAAAAAAAAAATATTGTTATATAGATCATATTATTATTTCTGCATTTTTTACTTTTAATATCAATAATAAATAAACAAAAAAACTAATAATTGCTTTAAAATAACTCAATAAAAAAATTCTTCATTGTCTTTTTTATTAAATCGCCTGATATTAGCCCCCTTTGCTGTTAATTTTTTTTGTAGCGAGCTTTTATTATTAAATTTACTAAGCCAATTATCCTGAAATCTGTTGTTATTGTTATTGTTATTGTTATTGCTACTGCTACTATCTTAAATGCCCGCTATGTTGGGAACTTCCACCGTAATTATCACTCAAATGCTAGCCAATATTTTAAAATTACTAATGGTGACCAGAGGAATTATTTAAAGATATATTGTCATCTGAGCCTATATTTGTTGAAATTTCATGTTGGTCCAAGAGGTCACTCATGTCTCTAATAAATAAACTCACATTGTTTTCTGTAGAAAAAATTTTTTCCTTTAAGTCAGAATTTTCTGCCTCCAACTCTTTAATCTAAAATTATTTTTTTATTTTAAATCTAAAAGTCTTTATTTTTCTACATTTTAATTGAAATTACCTTTATATCTAATGACTTATTATGAGCAGGGGCCCCGATGTCGGTGGAATGCATTTTCTTACTCTTTTTTATTTCGATTAACTCCTATTCCAAATTTTAACTTTGTTGCTCTCTTGTCCTTAATTTGTGCTGTAATTCAGCTTCTTTATTTTTGAAATTCCAAATTTAATTTTAAATAGAGTCGTTTTATTCGCCCAATTTTTAAATTTCGTTATCTTTTTACTAAAGTATTTACATAAATTCTTTTTTAATTTTTTCATTTTCTTATTTAATTTTAACTTCGTAATTTTTAACTTTGGAGGTAAACATAATCTATATAATATTATAAATTTACTAATAAATACATTGAGATTTATATTGTATATTTTTTTTACTCTTGACATAGCTAAAAACTGATTTTTATTGACTGATTTTTGCAAAGAATTTACTAATTTATTCATTTTTTACTCCATTATCATGTAAATTAATTTAGATTTTAATCCGATATTGTTTTTTTTGAAACTAGCAACTTTTTAAATTTGATTTAATCCGTGATATTTTAAATTATTTTCCCTAATAAGAATCAAAACGAATATAGTTTAAAATAAAAAAAAAATAACTATCTTTGGTAATTAAATAATTTTTTGAAAATTCATTTACCTATTATTGAACAGCAAAGCCAATTTATTTAGTGATGTTTCTAATTTTATAAATACTAGTTAATATTTAGTCATCATTCCTATAGTTTCAATATGTATTATCTATTATCTAAAAAAGAAAAAAAATCACATTTAGCATATTAAAGTAATAACTATTCATATAATATTTCATAATTGTTTTTATTATTTATTAAATTTTGCTAAGAAAATATTAATTACTTATGATTTTCATCTTATGTTTCCATCACTCTTTTCATTTGTTCCATTTATTAATTTAATTGTTCAGAATCTTATTATTGCTATATATTTTCGGAATAGTTTATTTGCAAATCATCCCCGTCATCTTACTAATCTTCAAACCCAAAATTACCCCCCATTTATTGCTGTTGTTGTTCTTGCTGATTACTACCAGGAGTTTGTTGAATTTAAGAGTCCAAACATAAAGAGCCCTGATCTTCATTTTACTAGTCTTAACTGGCTCCAAAAAGAGGAGATTCTTATAACCTATATTAAATTAATTTTACATATGGTTAATATTAAACATAGACATTAGATTGGGTTTTAGTATTTTGTCTTAACATATAATCTTTTACTGAATTAAATTTCTAATTACTCTTTTTTTTCTTCTCTCATGTTGAAAAACTCTTTTTGAAGCTTATTTTCTTTCTTATTTTTAGCAAATATAAATATTATAATGGGTATTTAATAGTTTATATAAATTTTCTTTAAATAAAATTTTACTTATTCGGACATTTTTATTGCTATTGTTGTTTCTAAAAATTTTTTTTATTCTTGCGATTGATGTGATTGTTTTGAAATATTTATTTAATTATTATTGCTTGAGAAATTAATGAATTAATTAAATAACTAATTAATTAATAAATTAAGTTTAAAATCAATCTAATAATATTCCTTTTTATTATGTGTTATATTTAATTATTAAAAATACACAATAATTTCTTCGTTATAATATAATATGAATACAAGGGCTTGTAAATTGGTAGATAGAAAATTTAAGAACTCTAATATTAACTTAAGTAAAATATTTCTTAATAAAAATAAACTATAAAAAAATATCACCACAATAACTAAATTAGTAAAAAAGCTATAAGAAAATGGGGAAAATTTAATATTAATTAATAAATATAATTTAAAGTTTATATTATATATTATATATTAAATAGTTAGGTAGTCAGTAAGAAGTACTTAAAAAGGCAGCTGTGCCATTTTTTATCCAAAAATCTACTTCTGAACTTTTCTATATTTTCAAATTTAAATAAATGAGGAAGTTAGAAATTCCACTCTGTTTCACAAATTTATTTCTCGATATTGATTTATACAGGGGACATTAGTAAATATCTATAAAAATTAATAATAAAATGAATAAATAAGTAGTCAAATAAAATGAACAAATAAGTAGTCAAATAAAATGAATAAATAAATAGCCAAGTAAAATTCATTTACTGTTTAAATTCAATGCTTCTGAAGTGAGAGTAAGTTTTATCGGCGGGAGAATTTTGTACGGTTCTCTCAGTTTGGGAAGAGAGAGAGTTTGTGATTCTTTATCCCACGTGGCCCCCTACAAAATAACACCGAGAATATAAACATAATCATCTTGATAGTCATTTCCCGAATTCGCGTCTAAATTTTCTAGTTCTCTTTCCATTTCTGAAGTAAATTAATCCATTATGGCCATATCGAAGCGTAGACTGTCAATGCAAACTCCGCGATTTCGTGCATAATTTTACGAAATTCCGGTCAAAAATACCTGCGGATTCATAAAGTAGGCGAGTTGGAATGCGTGGGGATGCCTTCCCCTTTCGATCCATTGCGAAAAGAACTTTATCCGGTCATTTAAGTCATCAATATACTTACCCAGAGGCTTTTCTGACACATAACTCACTTCAAGCCAAATCTTCGGAGGGGTTTTCAACCTCAACTCCTCAGTCATCACTTCCAATTGCTCTTCCAGTTGTCCTGATCCCTGCAAGGCGTTATTGAGTTCTCCCAGTGTCGATTTTATTCTTTCCAATAACTTGTTGTATTCAAGACATTCTTAAAGAATTATTGTGTTTAGCAACTGCTTGTAGTCAATTTTATATTTCTTTTTTAAAAAAAAATTAAAATAAAAGATTTTATAAATCGAATCAAATCAAATCAAATTTTATTACTTCAGTTAATTTGTCAATGTTCAACAAAGGGGGGATTCTTTCCAGCATTTATTTGATTTCCATTACGTCTGAATCGCCACTCTAGGTGACCATATTATCCATTGACTTGTGCTAAATTGACTGAAGATTACTTATAAATTCAGACAATTGTTCTTTGCCCAGCACCAAATTGGCATTCTTAGAAAATCCGTAAACCTCGGGATCCGAAAAATTGGGAAGAGTATCTATATATTGCAAAAATTCCTATACTGAGTTGCACTCGGGAATGTAATATTTTCCATTTTGTGCCAAACTGTACTTTTTTTAAGTACACTGTTTTTGATTTATACACTGTCTGAGCAAACATTCTATCAGATTTTAGTCATTTTCGTCCGTAATATTGCCCCCGTAGTGAATTTAGCCTTATTTTTTTTTTTTTAATTTTTTTATAAAAAAAAAAGTATATATTACCCAAAATATAGTGCAATAGTTTGAATTAAATCTCCTCATAAGTGTCCAAAATTATTTTTATTTCTTTGATTGAAATCAACAAATCTTCGTTACTGAAACTGTAAGGATTGTTCCACCCTATAGATCCAAATTTTTTCCTGTCCTGCACTATTGCGTGGAAAAAACTGAGTCCAAAAATCAGCCTTTTGTACTAAGCCACTTTGCTACAGTCATTTAAATCCATATCATTGAAATTCTGGTAAGTTCTTCTCAAATTGAACTTAATTTCCTGCCAAATATTTATTATTTATTAAATTAAACAGAAAGAAAAATAATTTTTTGTATTACTTATGGATTTTCTAAAACCACTTTGATTCCCCCGTGGAGAATGTGAAGCGGAAACTTGCTAAAAGACTTAGTAGTTAAAAATAATCGAAACTGTTCGTTGAGCTCTGCGGAATCTCTGTCAAGTTCGTTAAAAATCCTCTCCAAATCACTCATCCAAAATTGGGCCAAATCACAGTTTTCTAGTAAAATCCAGTCTCCCGATAGAGATCCTTTTTTGATCACAAATTCGGCTCGGGATCCCTGCAAATAAGCAAATATTTATTTTTATATTAAAAAAAAAAAAAGAGAAAGAAAAAAGACTTTACCTGTCCCTATCCCAGAGACACTATATTCGTTCTTTTCGTCATTTCATTTTCTTCGACCAAATTCTAGAAAAAGCTCCTGGGATCTATCCCCGGTGTTAATATGAAAATGCATGGGACTAAAACGGACGTTTTAGTTAAAATCTGTTGATTTTAAATTTACTTTGGTTAAGTAAAAAATAAATAAAATTATTTTTGTTATATTATACTTCTTTCAAATCTAGTTTGGGAGGAAGAATATACTATTCCCCAATTTCCTTCTAAATATAGTTCTTGATGGACCACAGCACAGACTCAGGCTTGAATGCTTTGCATAATATTATCAATTCAAAACTGGAGTAATTCGATTTTTTGATAAAATCCGTTTCTTCTACATTATCTGAAGTGACGAATAGCTGGAATTGGTCGTTTTGTTGTTAAATCTTATTCTCTATATCCGTAAAGCCCTGTATCTTTTTCAATTTTTGTATTTCATTTAAAATCTGACTCCACATTTCAATGGAGTAAACTCCGGGCAATACGTTGCTCATTTAATTTTCACCCGAATAGGACTGGTAGGACTCCATTAAAAACTGCCAAAGTTCCTGATTGATTTTCATATTTTGAGATTTCGCAATTTTCGTGCAGAGCATAAAGCTATAGATGAGTTTGTGGTTTCCCTTCAACCCAGTGACGACTTGGTCGTAAAACAAATAGGTGATACTTTGAATCATGGCTGAGACGGAAAATAATAAAATTAAAAATTTATTTGCGTAAATTTGATTTTGCTTTGCTTACCTTGCACTCGATCCTGCATATTTCTGAAGTGCGGAATTTAAACGATTCCCTTACTAAACAGGTTTTTAAACCATTCCAAAGAGTACTGGTACATGTTGTCGAGCGGGTGCAGTTCCATGATGGCGAAAAACACGAGCGTGGCTCGTTTGGCGAGCTCTCTATACTGGTCTCTCGTCATGTCAATTTGCTCTTCCGTCTTCGCTATTTTCAGAATGCTGCCCTGCAGTTGGTGCGCCATTTCCTTGCTTTTCTGAAGCTGCACTATCAACTGCTCGTCATCCAAAATTTGGTTCACAGTTTGCTTGCTGGAGATGTACTCCAAAACGGAGTTTTCGATTTCGTACAAACTTTTTCTTTCGGCCGCACTCTGGTTCTTCAGGTCGATCTTTTAAATTTCCAACGTCGGATTTTCGATTTGCACCACATGCGACAGCATCTGCTCCTCCAGCGCCTCCTGACTAATGTTGAAGTTGATGATTTTCAGTTTCACGAAAACCTCCGGAGTAAACACGGGGTTCTGCACATTGATGCACAAAAAGAACTTGAGCGAGTACTCCTCGCTGCTCTTGAAGCGCTGCTTCTGCTGCCGCTGCTCGTCGCTCGACTTCGTCTCCAAATAGTGCAGAATTTGCGGGTTTAAATGCGAAGATTGCAGAGTGATTAAAATTTATTTGTCGCAATTGATCGCCATTTCCACCTACTTCTGCAGATTTTGGTCGTACTCCGATATCAGTTCCAAACTGCCCTTAAATTTTCTCTTCACGAAATTCGTTCCCTGCATCTGCGGGTCTATCAGCAGGATGTTCTTCTCCGAATACTCCTAAATTATCGCGTTTTCCACCGACGAATCGTCTTTCGGAAGCGTCATAATGTGCCACTGTTGAATCGTTACATCATTGCCCAGAAAACTCCGAATGCTGCACCCCGCACTCGTCTCAATATTGAATTTCTCCAAAATATCTCTTATTTGTTTATACAGTAGTTAGCGGAAGTTCTGATCGAAGGGACCAAAAAAAGACAATCCGATGCTTGTCACTAGAGAATTCGGAATAAAATATTTAGAATTCATGCTTTAAATCTCACTTTCCTGTTGCCATCTTCCCTTTTCTTCAATCAGACAGTTGATCAGTCTCTAAAATAATTATTTTTATTGTATAATATATATCAATCATTTAGTATTTACATTGGCTCTTTCAATTTTGATCCTGCATTCCTTTATTTGTTTATTTAAATCTTAAATTAAATTTTCCTTCTGCACCACCACTTGCTGCATTTCTTTCGTTTCCTTGTTTATTTTCTCCATCACATCTTTTATTTCCTTCAGCTTTTCCGTCTTATCTTGCAAACTTTTTTTCGACTGATCCAAAACCTGTCTCTTCGGCTCTGTACCTATCCATACCTGAGAAAAATTTACCATTGCCTTTATCCATAAATACAGAAATTTCGCGGCAAACGAAGTTCTTTCAAGCACAGAATATTTGAA
Source organism: Miamiensis avidus (assembly GCA_037039885.1). NCBI lineage: Eukaryota > Ciliophora > Oligohymenophorea > Philasterida > Glauconematidae > Miamiensis > Miamiensis avidus. The sequence goes on from JAWVGU010000170.1 coordinate 420,162, forward strand.
TTCTTTTCTCTACAAAACTATAAGTTCAAGTTCTCTCAATTGGTCTGCTGAAATCCTAAAGAAAAAAATAATTGATTAAATGATTTAAATGGGACAAAATTAATGAATCAATAATACCCTGGCTTTTTAAAATTACTCAATATCTAAATCAATTCATTAGGTTCTAAGTACAAATAAAAGAAATAATTTCTTCACTTAAAAAAAAATTAAATAAAAAATACCATTTAACAGATATTTTTTTCCTGTTGCAAAATAATCATTTTCAGCCTTAATTCCATAGGCATTTGAGTGTCTTCTGCCTTTCAATTCATTATACAACTTTTACTAGCTCGGTTCTTAATTTTATACTGTATTCTGTATCATTTCTCCCCCCTTTTCATATATCTGATTGATGCATATTATAACTAGTCCCGATATAGTCAAAACGACACCGACTGGAGGATTATTCATATGTTTCAACTCAATTAGATGTTCTCTTTTCAATTTACTGATGTTTTTCAACGAATCTTAAAGCTGTTGCTCTGCTTCAGAAACTGATAATTCTGCTTCCAGTTTAAATGACTCCGCCTGATCTTGTTATTCCTTAATTTTTAAATTATTAATTTTTTTTTTTCTTCTTAAATAATTGGCAAATTTAATAAATTACTCTGGCAATTATTTCCTATTCTATTATTTGTTTTTACTAATCTTCAGCTTCTAATTTTTTTTTTTTTAGAGTTTCTAATATATTTTAAGATTCAATTTTCGCCTAAAAAAATGTATCAAAAATAAAAAAACATTTAAATTTTAAACAAAAATGTTTTAAAGTTTTTATTTACACTTTCTATTTGAGGAGTCAATGAAGTGAGAGAGTCCTACAATTCCTTAACTGTTTACTAAGCTTAATTAAGTTTTGTTAGCCCTGTTTCTAGTCTATTGATAGTTCCATCCACTTCTTATTGCTTGAAAAGAGCCAACTGTTTAAAGCATTCAATCATTTCTATGTAGGCGAGGGAAGAAAAATACGTTCTTCTTTTGTACAATTGATAGTATTGTGTGCATATATTTTGCAGTTATTTAAACAATTCCACTAAAAAATCAACATAATTGTTTATCTAATTTTCATTTATTTCCAGTTACTATTGCACTTCTTCGATCATTTAAACCCCGATTCTAGATAAAGAAGCCTCTGGCCATTGCTATGAATGAAAATTATTAACAAATCATTTGTGGCACTAATTGTGTGTTATTATGTTATATATTACAATTATAAACACAGTATTGCAATTCTTTAACAAATAAGGGAATTTTCTAATTTTTTTTTAAATAATAAATTTAGTTAAATTTAGAGATTATTAATTTGGTTTTTTATACCTTATTCTATTTTTAAATTCTCTGTGCAAAAAGGACATGCACATAATTAAGTGAAAATTTCGCATGTTTTTTGCCTGATATTAATGATAAATGTTCTGCTTCGTTGGATTTATCCCCATCTTCACGCACTCAAATTTAATGGCTTAAGTTATATCGTACTACTCCTTGTCAGAGTAAATCCCAACAATGTCTCCATTCGTTATTATTTGCCCTATATCTTCTAGTTACTAATCGTCCATGGCTCTACTATCCACGAATTAAAATCCCAAATGTCTTTTTTCCACTCTTTACAAACAACAGAGAGGCCAAATAAATAATGAAAAAAAATAGAAAAATTTATTAACTAAAGAATTTTACCCCGTGTATAAAATCGCCTTTTTCAAATCTTCAAGCCATTAGGAATAGGAATAGTCAGAGTACAGGCCAGCTTAAAACAGTTTCATTCCCGAAATGAAACAGGCCAGTTTACTTAAACTCTATTTTCCGTTTCCTCCCAAACCTGTTATTTATATTATTTACATATATATATAATACATATACATCACTAAAAATTACAAAAATGAAATTTACCTAGCAATAAGCAATTTCCTTAATTCATTCTTAAAGATCTAACTAAGATAAAAAAATAGAAATTAAAAAAAAATGCAGATTTTCCCTATTTAAATATTACTTATTCTGGCTATGATTTGAATGGCTTCGTAAAAAATAACCAATTTCATAGTTTTCAGCGGCTGGAAGCTAAAGGTTTAGTCTTCATTGCACTACACCAGCAACTCTTCCATCAATTTTATAAATTGCTTAACATTTACTACCTACTCATACTTGGGTCCATCATAGCTGACAGTGTTTATTGATTAAAAGTCGACATAAAAAATGTCTTTCGATTTTTCATAGAGCAAATCCAGATTAATATCGAGATTTTAGAGAGATTTTTCAATAATTCTAAAAAAAATAATGAATAAGGTTTTTTAAGTTGTTTAATAAATTAATTACTTTTTCAAAGTTTCTTTTTCTTAAATCTAAGTCAACTTGTCAGTGAGCTGGTGATAGGTTTCGTGGTACCACAGCTTGGCAAATTCTATTTTGGAGATCGTTTTTTAGTTGGTAAGAAACGTAATTCCCTGAAAAAGCCGCTGCAGGTCCCTTATTCCAAATTCGTAAAATTGGGTTTGAGGAGCAGGCTTAAACTTTTCCCTGGCCTTTTGATATACTGTAATCGATTCTTTCACAAACTTATCAATTTAAGTAACGATCGCTTTGTTGAGGTCAGGCATGAAAAACTTCGTGACCCTCGCAAAAATTCGTACTAGCGACTCTTCATCTAAATTTAAATATTAGCTTTTAATATATATAAGCCATTTTTGTAGTTGATTTACTCAATTCTTCAAAACACAAGCAATTTAAATACTAAAAAAGCCTTTCTGTAACCAGGGTATTCTGCTTCATAGTTAGCACCAACTAAACATCCATGATTGAGGTAAAATTTAGCGAACTTCTATTGTACCACCCTCCTTGCGAAACCAGTTACCTTACTACTTCTACCTGTGGCTGGGCTCCATTCTCTTCTTGTAGTGGCATGTTAATGTCTTCAATCATCAAGTAGTATTGCTTACCCAAAGGAGGGCCATACACCCCCTTAATTCTCTTTTCCAAAAACGGCTCTAAGGTTTCTTAAGCGTATTCCAGTTTCGTTTGGCCTGTATATATGGCAGAAACATAGATAATTGACTCTTCTTATTCTCTGAAGTAAAAAAAATGATGTAAACAAAAGTAAACCGAAATCAACAATTAATTACTATTGCAAAATGTCATAAACCAAGCGCGATTTGCCCGAAGAAGAAGGCCCACCCAAAATCACGCTGTACAAGTTTGTAAAGTATTTGTTTAGTAAATATCTTGTTTTTAACATCTGCTAAGTCGGAACGTAAATGTCTCCGAACTCTTGAAATGGCTACGGCTTTGTCGTGAAGTTAAAGTTTTAATTGCTCCAATTTCTGAATTTCTCTTCTTATTCGTCGTAATAGTAGTGCAACATCATGCCTGTTTTGGGAATTTTGAACACGATGTCTTTCATGCTTTTTTTAATCAGGTTCCTCACCAATTCGTCAAACTAATTTTGATATTCTTGAATCAGCATGTTCCCGAAGCTCTGAACAATGCAGAAAATGAATAAGCACTTCACTGTTACTACATAATCCTATCCGTTTTCTTGCTTTTTGGCCAATTCGTAGTTATAATCCACATTTTGCTGGCCACAAAGCAGGTGACTCGAAAGCAACTTCAAAAACGTTATCAAAGAAAAAATATTGTTCATCCGAATGATTTTTTATTGAATTTTGAGACTATCGAAAATCTGCGGAATGAATTCCTTAAACAAGTCGAGTAATAGCTTGGGAATTGCCCCTTCTTAAAATTGGAAAAAAGCCTGCGGGAGTTTTTCTATCCATGATTCCCAGAAGGAGTTTATTTTTACATCATCTAACTAAAAATAAATAATTCCCAATCTCGAAATAATGGCAGGGGTCGTGCTGAAGAGTTCCTACATACATAAATGAAATGAAATGTAAACATGAATTTAAATTAAAAAAAGAATTAATTCATTTAAACAGATACATGGGTTTCGAAAAAAAGAGTTATTCTATTGTGAAGCTGTATCACTTGCCCATTGGGATTGCAAAACTTCCGATTATCGTCCAAAACACTATTTATTGACTCCATCCAGTAGGTATCTATAGGTCCGTCCAAAGAAATCCAGTGTTTATCCTGTGAGGTATCATTGGAGCACTTATCTATTATGGTAGTAAATATTCCATCTTACCTGGGCGTAATTAAATGAAAAATATATAAAATATTAATTTATTTATTAGTTTCTACCAGTCTCCCTTATTTTGGCCATAAAGCTATCCAATTGAGATTGATTTAGGATTGATGGTATAGTTAAAATATTTAATATCAATATTTCTGTTTCTCTATATGCAATTCAGTGTTTCCAATAAAACCTTGAAGACTGTCGTCTTTCCCACAGCTCCGTTGCCAAGCAGGAGAATTCCGTTTCTGAAATTCATCGTGTTGTACAGCTAGAGCAACTTTTTCAGCTGGCTGTCAGTTGCAATTAAATTCATTTCCTTCATTAATTTTTTAGCTTCCCTCAGAACATCCTTGTGCTCTTCTTCTTGCGCCATATTCGAAGGGAAAAGGTCCTTAAGTATATGATTGAAAAGGATTTCGTCATTAAATAGAAGCTTCGGCTAAATTATGTCTCTCAGAGCCTTCGTTATTATCGCCTCCTCATCCTTGTCCCAATTTTGCTTTTTCAATTGTCCGGCCTGTTCCAATATCGACATCACTTCTCTCATTCCATTGCTGTAGTGAGTTTGAAACGAAAACTATTTCGACGCTAAATTAAACACGGAAATTATTTTTTGCGCGAAAATGGATCCATTCAGAAATCCCTTCGAATACAGCAATATCTCCGTAATTCTCAAAATATCCGGCACCATCATCGAAACAATCCGGAAAAGGGACTTCAAATTGTCCGGCAAGTTAACCTTACCTTAAATAAAAATAAAATATTAAATTTTTTTACAATTTTTTAAGCAAAGAAGAAAGAACCTTTGTAGCCCGGATTCATCGTCACATAAATGCTGAACGTTTTCTTAATTTATCGGAGCGTGCTGCCCTCGAACTTCAATCCTTCTTTTGACGGAAGGCTTTTCGAGTTATAAATAGTCAAAATCTACTGCGCTATAGCACTCAACACTTCGATATTTATCCGATTGAATTCGTCAAAGCAACACCAGGACCCACATGTGACCAACCCCTTGAATATTTTCCCAATCGTTTGGTAATCCATCGAACTTGAACAGTTAAAAACGATGCATTATTTGGCCATATTTTTCGCTAAATCTTTTACCGTTTCGGTCTTCCCAGTCCCTGCAGGTCCTAGTGGTCAATTAATTTTTTATTATTTTTGCAAATTTCATACAAAATTTTATTACCGACCGGCGCTCCTCCGAAATTAAACTTATAAGCTTCCAAAAGAGTAATGTAGCATTTCTCCGTTAAAGGAGTGATAACGAGTCTGAGAGTGTTTCCCAGGTACTCAAAGCCATACAAAAACGAAGTTTGAACGCATTTGACCAAGATGTCTCCGCTTTCCAAATTGAACAACCGGAGTTCTTCTTGCTTTTTTCTTTTGTTTATCTGCAGATTGAAGTATTCCTTCATTTTATTATCCTGTTGTTATTGCATTTTTTATTTCGAATCATTCGGACCTTTTCCATTTTCCCCATCTGAATCGTCATCGGACTCACTATTTTATTGTTCTTAGTTTTTGCTTTTCTTCCCAGAAGCCTTACTACTCTTTCTGTTGCTGTTAGCAGTAGTGCTATCTACGACGCTGAATTTGTATGCATCGTTTTCTTAAGCCATGTTTATTAGTGTTTTACCCATAAAGGCCTTTACTTTTTGCTACCTTTCCATTTGCTTTTTGAATATTTGCTTCAGCGATAGGTGGTGCTAAGAACTACTGTTACTTTTCTACTGATTTACCTACTCTTCCGAATCTTATTGCGGATAATACCTGATTTACTTTATCCAATTAAAGTCATCATGAGAAAATTCGCTTTCGAAATGGTAAATATTAATAAAATAAAAAACTCTAAAAAAAAAACTTACTTATTTTTTTTTAATTATTCACACATTTGCTCTAAAATATCTCTACTATGCACTATTTGAACGATCAAAGAGTTTATAGAAATTAGCAGAGCTGTAGATAATTCCTTATTATTTCTTAAAAAATAATAGAAAAAAGTAATTATGAAGCGTGAATACCCATTATTAATTTATTTAAATTCTTACTTAAGTTCCTATACCAGTAATTGAAGTTGCTTCGATATGTTATCTCTGTAATTGAAAAGTTCTTGCGAATTTCTTTACAAAATTTCTTCGATTTCCAGAGTCCAGTATATGTTTTGCGCAGACAATATCGACATTTGCGGATGCAGTTTTATCCATTCTATGATATTGATTGCTTAGTCATACTGACTGTAGGCGGAATAAATACTCGTTTTGATGGTCAATTGCGTTTCTTATTCTATTTCTCTCATCCAGTCTTCTATTGTCCGGGCCTTAGTCTCAATGTCGTGATGGAAATACACCTACGAAAAGATAATAAAAATTGGGATAAAATTTGTTTGTTTGTTTGTTTGTTTGTTTGTTTGTTTGTACAATTTCTTCTTATGGAGATATTATGGCACTGATAAGGGAGTTGTTCTAAACTACAACTTTGTCGACATTTTCGAATATTTTTTTCAAAAAGGGCTACACCTCCGTAATATTCTTCGACAGCGATAGCAGTTGCACCATTTCCTCATTGCTGAGAAAGAAAAACCGTCCAAATAGTTCTCTCTTTTGCTCCAGGTAATTTTTCAGTTCATTTTCTATCATTTCCAAATTTCGATTTTGGTCCTGTAGTCTAAGTTAAAAAAATAAATTAAATTAAAACCCTTGACCCCTTCTTTCCTCCCCCCCCTTTACCTTTCATTAAGCGATTCTGTTAAAGATATCTTCTTAACTTATTTTTCACTGATGACTGTAGTCATTAAATTGCGATAAAATTGGTCAATCATTTGAAACTTCTTCATTTCGCCGGCCAAGTGTTACGCGATATCTTTTGATTCAAAAATAGGAAACATGTAGCGCCACTATAAAGTGAAGTGAAGATAAATTTTTTATTTATTTATTTATTTATTTATTTATTTATTTATTTATTTATTTATTTATTTTTTTATTTATTTATTTATTTATTTATTTATTTATTTATTTATTTATTTATTTATTTTTTTATTTATTTATTTATTTATTTATTTATTTATTTATTTATTTATTTATTTATTTTTATATATATCTGTCTACTCTGTGCTGATAAATAGTCCAAACTTCTAAAACTTCTCCGATAACGTTCAATATTTTATCCCAACTTTCAATTTGATTTAAAAAGGGACCGTTGTACGGATTCAGAAATAATTTGTTAATTTTTATCATATCTTGACTCACCTTTTCTTGTATTTCATCGAAATTTAAAATTATGTGCGTTCCCTTGTATGGTTCCGACTTGAAACAAATCGCCTTCCATTTACTATCCATTTGATTCAGCATTTTCTCAATGTTGAATTCTCTCTCGGCCATCTCACTAATTTTTATAACTTGCGCTGCCTTATTCATAATGCCCAAATCCAAAAGTTACTAAAACGTTTTTTCTCCATAATTAGGGATTTCCTTCATGTAATAAATAAATCAATTATAAACAAAAATAAAAATCTTGTGTATTTGTTTGTGTATGCATACCAAACCCAGTTCTTAAGAAATTTGCGCCCAATGTCTTTGGTACATTCCCTTTTATTTCAGAGCTTGGAGCACCGGCAATTGAGGTTAAAAAGTCGCGAATTATTCATTAATTTGATTTGCAGATTCCAAAAGAGAAGGATTATCCTAAGATTTTTATGTAAAGACTCTTATTGAAGTCTGCAATACTTTCACCCCCTTGTCATGAATTTCTTGCGCTATTGAAATATCTATTTCCTATAGTTTTTTATGGTAATACTATTCAGCAACTTCTTTCCTAAAATGGATTTTTTTTGTTTGTTTAATAAAGATTTGTACCTTATAATACACTAGTAATACCATTAACGAGAAAAAGTCCAAAATTGATAATAAGGCTAAAACTACTTCATGTATTTTGTTATTTACTCCATATTTTGGGTGATTTTCAACTAAAATAGCTTTTCTCGACTATTTATGTCTTGTGCCTGTCTTTCAGAATCAACGAGTTCTTTATGAATGGTATTTGCAAGATCAGAATACCCAACAAATCTATAAGTTATTTTTCGGGTAAATTTTTATAAAATCAAAATTTTATTTTTATAATATAAAAATTATTTATTTATTTATTACTCAGAGAGGTCATGTTCTTATTGAAAAGACTGGATCGTAATTTTCAAATTGTTCATGTTGGATTAAAACTGTTCCTACTCTTCCTAAAATTAGTCCTTAAACAACATTTGTATTTTCATCAGCTCCATTTCCTTATGTGTCACCATTCTATATGTCTTTTTCTTTTACCCATATATTTCCCAATACTTCTTTATATTGGCAGGCTTTATCTTAAATTCCAAATCTTCCAAAACTGAAAACAAAAAATAAAACCGTTGCAAATTGGATTTAATTTTTTAGAACTCAGTCGGTACTGTATTAAGGTAAATTCGTAGTCTGAACAGTTCTTCCACATTTTAAGGAATTTTTTGTATCTGATTTTTAATACAAAAATTAATTTAACAACTGCTTAAAAATTACTTACTTACTAACTTACTTCTCTATGGATATCACTTATATTCAAGTTAATGACATACGATTACATCTCAGAAAGAGACTATAAATTGTTCTGAATTACAACAATGGCCTCCTCGTAAAACACTTTCAAAGTTTTTACCAATTGTTGTTGATTTACTTAGAAAAACCCCAAATTTATCACCTAAGGAATATCATATTCCAACTTATTTATCAACTATTTATACCTGTTTATTGTGAATTTTAAATTCAGAATTCTCCTTTCTTCATCCTACCTGTCTTCTTCCAAATCCCCCTCAATTTCATTAAACATTGGGTCATTTTCATTGATTTTAATGTCAAAAATCGGGTTATAAATCTAAATTTTCAAAATAATATATAACATTTTTTAATTCTTAATTTTTTATTTACTTTGAACTGATTTTTGTAATCCTCCATAGGCTTGAGTTGTGCCTATAACCTATTATGCAATTTTTCAAATAAACCCTTCAACCATGGATAATTATTTTCTTTTTCTCCCGGTATGGGGACTTTCGATTTTAATTGAGAAAAGGAACAAAACGGAACCTTTAAATAAATAGTACCCTTTTAAGTACCAAATAGCCTTTCCAACAGGTACGGAACAATGTCAGGAATTCGGGATAAAAACGAAAATGGCCTCTCATACATCTTCATTATCTTTTCTATGCAATTTTACGGCGTTTCTTGATATACAAAAATTTTATCCTGCGGGTCTGCCTTGTTGAGAATGCAAATCAGAGGGTCATTATTTTCAAAATCTTTCGTCTTTACTGTTTTTAAATCTCTTATTGCCATATTTTCTGGAAGGTATTGGAGCAGCAACTCTGTGAATTTGGTGTAATTATATTATATCAAATCATATAGGCTGTCTTCCATTTTGAATTTTATTACCATTAAAAATTTTTTAAGTTTACTAAAGTCATATGACTTTCAAAAAAAAAAAATAAAGATAATTATTTTATTTATTTTTTTTTCTTCTTTTTATTTAATTACGACTTTGTTATCTTCTTTTAAATTAAACCATCCCTTTCCGATGTGTTCAAATCTTTTTTTAATAATTTCTACAATTTGCTGCACCCTAGAAATAAAATATGTTTTTCTTTAATTAATTCAATAGTTTGTTTAATTTACCAAGTTTCTGTCAATTTATAGTTCATTCTAGAATAGACACTTTTAAAAATAAAAAATGCAATAAATGAAAAAATCATTTTAATTTTTTTCTCTATAAACAAACAAACATACCTTTCTTATAAAGCCAAAAATTCTTCAAGTTATAATTTAGATTAAATATTTAAATTAAAAATTTTCTTTTTTTGTATTTTTAAGCATGATTAAGTTATTTCTTAAAGAGTTAATATAGTTTCATCTTTAATTAAAATAGATTGAAATATTATTTTATTATAAATCTAAAGTATGCTTTTGTAGCATTCTTTTTTAACGACCAAATTTTCATCAACTACCGTGCCCCATATTTGGTCCTATCTTTTAAAATAGCTTTTCTGAGTTTTTTATGCCACGAATATCTTTATTTATTTATTAATAAATTAAATTTTTTCGGTAATTAAAATATATTGTTACTTTAAACTAAGGTAAATGTTCTTTTCTATAACTCTCTAATTGACTGGGCAACAATGTATTTTAAGGATACAAGTGGTAAGAAAAGTGTTCAGGATCTTCGAAAAATTTTTTAAACACCAAGACCTTCATCGTATAAACATAATGGTCGCAAATTTCATTCATATACATATAAACGAGTTTCGAATCATATCCTTTGATTTAGCTTTCAATTCGTTTTTTTTAACTGTTGTCAAGTTCAGCAACCTGAAATCATTTAAATATTACATTTAGATTTATTTATTGATTGATTGAACATAATGAATCACAAATAATATACCCCTTCGGAAGGCATGTTTTCCACTATCACATTGTGGCGTATAACCATCAAAGCAATTCTTCTCTCAATTATTGCAGTCAAAAGTCTTTTGACATATTTTCTTGGATCTTCCGCGTCCAAACATATATACAATCGATGCAGTTCAACACTTTCTGAACTATTTTTCTCCTAACACTAAAAAAGACTAGTTTCCGGATTATAACTTTGTATTACGATTGATTTCCACTCCCATTTATTTTTTTCCTTATTGAAACTCATCGTGCGTCCCTATATCACTCTGACTTCATTTCCCCCCTCTTCTTTAATTTAATTTATCCATTCTTCCTTTATTAGAGAGTACAGTAAAATTGTTATTTTTAAATTTTAATCGATTTTAAAACAAAAACAATAAACTATATATATATGTACGTACATTAGAGTAATCATCAAATTTGGAATCGTCAAAAAAATATAAAGGAGCCCAATTGTCCTACCCATTAAACACGTCCTACAAATTTATTCCCTCGTGTTCAAGTAATTATTCAATGGAAAATTGCGAATATTACTTGATTTTACGCTATATTGCTACATTTCGTGGTACTCTTCCTTTTTTAATTTTGTAAAGAATAACAAGTTTAACTAACTTTAAAATATTTGCATATTTTTATTTTATAATTAATACCTATTACCCTCATATGCGGTTCCCTTATTTTCGGATCAATTGGTATTTTTTGAAAAGGGACCTTTTTAACAATTCGATTTCTATTGGGAGACAGCGATCTGGTATTCGAGACTGTAGGCGATTTGAAGTCGTAGGTTGTTTAATTGAGGGCATTTAATGCCTTAGAAGTTGCCTTAACTGGAGACCTCGATAAGTAAAACGATGAACTCGCATCAAAGGCTTTAGGTTTCCGCACACAAATTTCATCAACTTCTTCTTAAATATGGTCCATTTACCCACCTTAAATTTTTAGACTTTTTTCCATGGCATTTAGTTTCGTTAAGGCTACTTGCTATTTAAAGGGAGAAGTAGGAGAAGAATATTCGGTTTTATATAACTGCGAATTTGAATTTGCGGGAGGAGATTAACTAAAAAACTATTACTCTGTTTTGAAAAGAGGACTTGTAAGTTTCGCTAGTTTTTACAGAGGGATTCCTTGCATTTTATTCTTGACTTATGGACTATATATAAACTTTTCATTAATTCCTTTCGTTGACTCTTCCTATTATTTTTAAATCAATAAAAACTTAGATCCGATATTAATATATGCAATATTCATCTTTTATATTTAATTACTTTGATGTCTTAGGAGTTTATTGGATTCACATATTCTGAAAATATAGCTCTCTATTTACTTCCTGGAGATTTGACGGAAGATAAGTTTAAATTATCATTATACATATAACTTTTGTTTAATGTTAATTGCTTCAAATTTTTAGAATTCGGACTTTATTTTCTTGTAAATTTATGCGGAGATTTGTACTAATAAGATTTGTTTATTTGAAATGATCCATCATTGTTAGTTGTACTTTAATTCTTTTCTACAATTTAATCAACAGTTTAGTTTTACGTATTCTATTTTTAAACTTTTACAATTTCTTTTTAAGAACTTTTTTTTTGTATGTTTGGTAACTTGGGACTCTAATATTCTTTGGAAGAACTACGTTTGTCCATAATATTTTGTTTTTGTTTTTTTATAATTCACTAACAATAACTGAGTAGGTGAGTGATTGAAGGATTGTATTTATTATAATTAAACCAGTTATGTTGTGATATAAAATTTAATTTTTATAAATGATAATGGTATATTATAAGTACTATAAAATATACAATTTAACTCACATATTAATCTATATATTCATTTTGATAATATATAATATAATATAATTTATAATTTATTTATTTACTTACTATTTTTAAATCTCAAAAAAATATATTATTTTAACAACAAATGCCTAGTTTATACACATTTGGATCAAATAGTTCTTATTTATAAATTTGCTACGTATTTATTTCTTCATCTGTAAGTTTAACCCAAAAATACGGACTAGCTCTAAACCATCCCATTATTCTAGCTATATGATACCCCCCAGCATATATTTCTTAAAATGTACATAAATGGTAATTTTCAGGGCAGCTAACTAAAGCTTTTTAATAACTGCAAGATTCACATCCTAACACTACAAATAATATTAAATTTAAACTTTATCGTCCATATGTATATAAAATTATCAATCATATATTATATACCTGCATAGCTTTTTCCCATTTACATTGAACTGAAATAGGAACTTATGCCATAAATTTCATATTATTTTAAAATTTTGTCATATATACGCAAATCATCGAAATACATAATGGGTCCCTAGTGCCAGGGATCTTTCCCGATATGAAAATTGCCCTAGTTTTTCTATATTAAATTTTAAAATTTAAATAATTAAAAAAAATCAATAAATATATGTATACCTTCAATTATCCTGTTAAAATAAGCTGGTTATCTAAAATCCCATTTATATATATTTAAACTAGCATATTCGAAAAAGTAAATGATAAGTGCGTCCACCTTTTTAGCAAAATAGAGCTTTTAGAATCCAGATTTTCATTCCAGTCAAAATCAGTGCTAACTTTTACATGAATCTTGCTTTCATTCGGCCACAATTAAATAGTGGGCGTTAAATCTTGTGCCATATCTCCTATATTATTTTGGTGCCATTTTAATAAAATTAAATTTACTTATTTAAAAAAAATTGATTCTTACCTTTTTACAGTATAGTCTTCCACCCATTCCCAAAATCATTTTATATCAAAAACATCCAAAAAGAAATTGTAAATTCTGATTTATTATACTCTTCATTATGTTTAATCGTTGACATATAAGTACTGTCAAAATAAGCAGATTGGCCATTTCCACCCTATTGTGGTCCTACTTTTGGAGCTGCCAAAAAATCGTTTTTAGTTTTAGAATGGTCTATACTAAATTTGTCATCGAAATTCCAATATCCTACTAAATTTTATTCTGTAGCTTTTAATCCTATTTCTTGTTTTTCAGGACCTAAACACACTGATCTATCTATTTTAAGACACTAGTCTCTCAATGTACTTTCATTGAAACTATCTTCATAATCTACATTATTATTGTTTTTAGCATTTTCCTATTATTGCTAAGTAGTTTAAATTAAATTTGATCTTGTCAAAATTAGAAAAGCTATTAAAAAAATTTTTTATAGCTTTGAATTTTTTGCTCTCATTAATTTTTTATTTATTTTTTGATTAATTACGAAAGAAAATCAAATTAAAAAACGAGTACTACAATATTAATAAACTAAAGAAAAGCTAGGAAAACCTAGGCATGTTAAAATAAAATAAAATATATTTTTGTCAATTTAAAAAAAAAATATTAAATAATTTTTAATTTATATAAACAGATTAAACATGGTGTAATAATATAATTATATATTAAATGCTATTATTTCATTTTCAATTATCCCAATGAAATTCTTTAATGCTAGGCTAACTAAACCTTTATTCATCAAAATGAGTATCAACATAGCTACTTTTATACTACTGCGTTTACTATTCTTAATTTGAACTATTCAACGAAGAAAAGGGTTCAAGTCGTTAATTATATTTTTTTACAGTATCTACAAGACTCTCTTCGCTTTTCTTATTTTTAATCCCTGAACCACTATTTTTTTTATAACTCAGTTAATATAATTTGGGAACTTTGATTTAATGCAAAGGTTTATTTTTTGGATTTATAGCATCTGAAAGAGTAGAGCAATCATTAGTGCATTCTGGAATGGTATTAATATTATTTTGAAATTGCTGCTACTTAATGTTGTTATTATAAATATCTTCATTCTCTTGAATCTAAATAGATTTTTTCAAGCCTAACAAATTTTCAAAGCTATCTAAAGTCTGGTAGTATTTCTCATTTTTTTAAAAGTCTTTGTTGTATTTATGCACGATGGGCTACTATTTATGAGGATTCTACTGGCTCATCAGTTTTAATTGAAGTTTGTTTTTTTTGATAATATCATTACAGGGTTACCTTTCATTTTCTTCAAATTCCAAACATTTGTTCACTAAACTCTCTCTGCTTTGCTGCTATGTAAAAGAAGAAGAAGACCTCTTGAGATCTTTTTACTTTTTAAATCCTTTCAGATTGTCAATATTAGACTGAATAAAGTCCCTTCCTTTTTTTTTAGTTTTTTATTATTATTCATTACTCTTATTTGACGATTTCTTATCTGCCAGCCACTGAGAAGAAGATAATACGCTTTTTTTAATTTCCTCTACATCTTTTTCTTAATTTTCCATATTGAAAGTGACATCTAACTCATCTATTTTATGTCTTAAGGAACTCTCTTTCCTTATTTGTGAATTATTTTCATTAACCAATTCTTGACTTTCATTTTACTCTTCTATATTTTCAATTTATTATTAGGTTTCCTTAATACTGTTTTGCAAAAACAAAAGGTATTTTTCAGGGTCAAACCTCAGAGGGTTTTGGTTCCTTTTGATATGTTCTTCCGCTTCAATGTTATCATTTTAATCATATTTCTTCTAGAATTCCCTACTTTGTCTTACCAATTTTTCATTCACTTATAGTAATTTATTATCTACATCTTCATTCTCGTAGTAATTAGATATTAACCCCTATTCTCTATTGGAATTTGTATCTTTCACGCCACTGCAATTGTTATTTAAAAAATATCTCGTCGAATTAGAATATTGACTCGGCACATTTGAACTTTTGCAGGACTATATTTAAATATTGTATAGCTAGCTTTAAATGGTATTATTTCGAATTGAATTGCTATTGCATACGCTGCTTTAATCTCGATTACTAGCATAATTTCTCTTTTCCGAATCAGGTTATCGGCTAAGGTCTTTAACGAGCCCAGAAAAAGAATAAGGCTCACTAAACTGCGACCTTCCCGTACTCTAAACACATTTTATTGGATGAATTTTAAATGATTCTTCCCCTAATTGGGTAAATTGTTAAAAATTGTCGCCGTTTATTGCATTTTTATCTGAATTTAAATCTTTATCTTTGTCCATTTCTAAAATTTAGTTTTCCACTTTTTTATTTTAATCAAAATCTTTTTCATTTTAAAATTATGTTTATTTATCATTGTTTCCTAAGTATAAGTCTTTTTAAGTGGCTTTTTCTAATTTCTATTTGTTTTCTTCATTTTATGGTTTTGCTTGACTTTAATATTTCTCTGGAGATTATTTGCTTGAAATATTATTACTTCTTTCAGGAGACTGTAAAGAACAACTTTCTTTTATATAGACTTGTGTGCTAGGGTAAATATGGAAATGGTTATCAATTTTAACGGGATATACAGGATGGGTTATCATCGGAGAAGGAGAAATTACCTATTGGGGCTGATATTTTTCGATTGAGCGGTTTATAGGTACTGCTTTTTTGTGAGAAGCTATCAAAGGGCTTGAATATTTTTTAACAGAAGGTGACCTTTCTAAACTGCATGTACTAAGGCCTCTTTTTTGTTGCTACTAATTAATAATGTTATTTTGTACACTTCCTCTATTCATATCTATAGAACTTTGAAAACTTGTGAGGGTTTTTACAGGAGATTGCACATAATTAGGTACTATTGGATTATAAACTGAATTATATGGAGTACAGTAATTAGTGTTTATCTAAGATATCATGAACGAAAATAATTTGTTTTTTTTCTAATAATGGAGCTTTTAATATGTAGATGTTTGTGGTATTTTTTATTAATTAAATTGACAGGATTGTATCATATAGATTAATAATATAAGTTTATAATAAAATTTAGTTAGTAATATTCATTTAATATTTATTATAATAATATATTGGTATTAACAGGCCTGTACGAAAAAATTTCAAAAAAATTATATTGGAATTAAAAATAATAATTTAATTTATTAATTAAATAAATATATTTTTAATAAGTCTCATTATTTAAGATTAACTGAATAATTTTATTTATTTCCATTTTTAAATAGTATATATATTTCATATTTATTCTACTATTTTCCATATAATTATTGATGAATTATAATAGAATTGATCAGTAATTTAAGAATAATAATAATAAATAATTTATAATTAATTTATTCGATTGCTTGCTTTTTTTCTATAATAAAAAAACAAAAGCCCTTTTTTAAATATATTTTATTTGAAAATGGACAAAGAAAATGAAAAATAGCCGATAGCTCCCGTTATTTTTATAAGTTACTCCCTGCCTCCCATTTCTTTAAATCCAAAGTTGGAGTACAAGAAGAACTTGTAAGACTTAGGCTAATTTCTATCAAACTTTAGTTTTAAGAGTATCATAGTTATTTCTTCACAGTACATAAAACCCGACGTTACCTACATAAGTTCGAGTTATAAATACCAAACCATCCATGATCACCCTTATGAAGAGTTCTTTGATTTCACTTACAAGGCTCACGGGTCCCTAGAAATAGCTCAAGACGTAACCAAAATTATTTTATTTTTAAAGATAAACCTAATATTATTAACACAATTAACTAATAAGATTCTACAATTCTTGTAAGTAAGTCATGATTACTAAAATTGTGAATTGGATGACGAATGGGGATTGGATCACGGAGCTTGGATACCTCTATCTATTATGTTTCCTGAGTTAAAGGCTCCTGTTATTTAAATATCGTTAGATAGCAAATTAGAGTAAGAAGATCATTCAAAACTAGCAAATGCCCTATTCGAGTTGAGAAGAGAAAACCATTTAATATTATGTTGTGGGGGCTTCGTCAACAATTAGCAACTAACATATTAAACTTTGAATACCTACAAAACTCCGAAGATTGAAAAAAAAATTTACGAATAAATAAAAGCGTTTATCAGTTGCATGGAAAAAATATGTATATAATTTAAAGGTATTAGCAATGTGTTTTTTTTTTTAATTTTCTTAAAAATGTTGATATTTAATGTAATTAAAGGTGAGGAGAGAATTAAAAAATTGAAAGATTTTAAAAAAATTCCATATTTTGATGTTGCGCATCCGTTACATAATAAATATATTCCTTTATATATAGCTCTTTTGGCTGCTAAAGATAGCTTAGGAAAGCCAATCAACTAAGAACTTTACAAGGAATGTGTTTCATTAAATTGCTATATTTTTTGCGATTGAAAGTGATTAAATAATGTTTAGTATATTATTATATTTTAAAATAGAAAAAATAGTTTTTTAATAGTATTAATTCTATATCATATATCATATATAATTACCAAATACTCAAAAAATAAATAATTTTATTTTAATTATAATACCTAATTACTGCCTAGTTATGAATTCGGTCATTCATTTAATTTATTTTGTAAATTTAAATTTAATAATCTTAATTCTGAGAATAATAAGAACTAAATAAATAAATAATCAAATAAAAAATAATTAATAAAAAAAATGGATAATTAAAGTGAAATTTAATTCTAAACCCCTTTATCTAAAAAATATGATTTGACGGAGACTTCTCCCATATCATGGTAAGAAAAGCCAATGAATTGTTCTTCTTGTGATAAAAGGTTCGGACAATTTGATAAAGAGCACCACTGTAAGCGTTGCTTCAGATCAATTTGCATGTAATATTTCTAGAATTTGTTTATTTTAATTTATATATTTTATCTATTTTTAATTAAACACAGTGACTGCGGATAAAATAAAAGATATGTAAAGTTTATGATTTTTATTTTAGAAGAGTGAGTGAGTGAAATATGTTTATTCTATTTTTTTCGATTTTAGGTCGTTGGATATGATATTCATCCAGAAAAATAGCATAAAGTCTGTCTGTCTTGTGCGAAAGATTCAATAGCGTAAGAAAAATTGAGATCAGAAGTAAATTTATTTTTAGGGTATTTAATTTTCAATAATTTTCGTCATTTTATAGCAATTTTTGTAGTGGGAAAGTAATTCAGCAATAGGAGATAACATATGTTAGAAATTATAACTCTAGTAAAATTTAGGTAAAAAAACTAAAGTACGTTAAATAAAGTGGGTTTATTTTAAAATTTAAAATTTATAAATTATTTTAGTGATTATAAAGAATGATGGTGATATTTTAAAGAGTTTCGATTAACAAAAGAGTTTATAAGATTTACAATTTAAATCCTCCTACCGTTACCAATGTCTTTAAAAATATTTAAATAGTTCTGATTTATTTCCTTAGTCTTGTATTGAAAACTACTCCTTAAATGAATTTTTTCACTACATATAGTAAAATAAAATACAATAGGAAATCAAGTCATCTTATGATAAGCTATTATAATCGATTGCGTATTCGCTCTATTAAAATAACGTAACCATTATTTTAGATAAAATCTTAAATAGTTTATTTTTTGAATTGAAGCATTTCTTATTAGATAGATTTTGATGAAAATATTGTTGCAATTATTAATTTTTTGCTGTGTTTTACAAGTCAAGCAAATATTTTGCCAATTCTACTTAAAATATTTCAATAAATTCTTCCTCTTTTTCTGCACAAAAAGTAGCAATCCTCAATTTCTTAAAACTCGAAGCATATAATCCACCAACTCAAAATTTATTTTATTGATGCATACAATCTGAGCAATTAATTAACGAATTAGGCTCAATAAAACTTGACTATCTTTATGCAATTATTTACATTTGAATTTTTGGGAGACATCTTTATTTCAAAGTAATTCTAATTAATTTTAACGAAGCTAACTAAACCTTATTTAAATAAAAAATTTTTATTAACAAATTTGGCAAAGGTTGAATCTAGAATGCTCGCTATTCATTTTCCAAGATATTTTGAATTCACAAAATAAGCAAGAAAGACTTTATCAATATTATTTCGCGATATTGTATTCAAATTTGGAGCTTATTATAAGCAAGTAGGAAATGGAAATCGTTGTAGGAGATATTTTAGATAATACCTCCAAAGAATTGCTTATAAAAAACCTCAAAAAAATTATAAAAATAGAATTCAAATAAGACAACAACATTATTCAACCCGAAAAAGAAGAAAAAATCACTGTTGATTACACTAAATTATGTAATTCTAGTTCAGCTAAGAAGGAATCTTGAAACACAAAAAAATAAAATAAAAACATAAATTCCCAAAAGAATCATAATAATAGAATGCCGTTTAATATGTATGATAAAAAACAAGAATTCATTGATAAAATTGACACCTATAAAAGAGAGTTAATGAAATAAAGACAAAGAAATACTGAACTTGTATCTAAGCTTAATAAAGCATAAGTTGTAACGTTTAAGAAATTTGTTGTTCCTTTTTTATAATATAAATATAACTAACTTTTAATTTCAAGAAAAAATAAGAGTTTGAAGAATTAGAATTCAGGGTCAAAGAAAAAGACCTTATAATTTAAAAAATGAAATAATAGCAGATCCCTAAAAACAACAATAATAGCAATTATTAATAAAGTGAAAAATTAAATCCAGAAAAATTAAAATAAATTTCTAAAAATGAAACACAAGAGAATTAAGTAAATATTTAAATTAAGTAAATATTTTTGTATACTAATGAAAAATATTTATTTCTAAAGAAAGAAAAATTAGAAAAGCAACTGAAAAATGAATTGAAAAAAATAAAATAATTAGAAGACAATGCAGCCAAAATGAAATAGGAAATTGAATATGATAAAAAATAAATTTTGAATTAAGAACAAGAAAACAACAGAATATAACAAAAATTAAAATTATTACAAAATGATAGCAAAAAGCAAAAAAACCTAGAACAATAAGTTAGCAAATTAAATGATGAAATCAAAGGATTGTAATAAAATATTGAGAAAAAAGAAAAATTAGTAGAAAGATATGAATAACAAAATAAACTAAAATAAAAAAAAGGCTCCACTTAATAAACCGAACTTTAAAAGGGTAAATAAAAAATTTTATTTGCTTGTTTTCTAATGTTATAATTTAAACAAATATATAAAATAACAATAGAAAAAGAAAGTTTGGAAGAAATTATTAAATAGAAGGAATTAAAATCTAATCAGTTAGAAGGCTAGATAAAGCAATTTGAAAAAAATTTAAATTAAAAAATAGAAAAAATAAAAGAGCTCACAGCCTAAACCTTGCAGCAGGACATAAAAACAGCCGAATTGTTGCAGTAAAATCAAGCCCAGCTAGAAAAATTACACTCTTTCGAATAGCTTTCAGCTTCAAGTTTGAATATGACGAATTTACCAGCAAACTTCAGTAAAGATGCTATAGAAGAAGGAAAAAAAGATAAAAAATAGTCAGAAAGCTTCTCTTCAATTCAAAAAGAAGATGAAGAGGAGTATGGAATTTAGAATACTCAAAGCAGTCCTAGTTCATAAAAAGATTTTTAAAAAATTTTAAATTCAAAAAACCAGCATTTGTTGCAAGTATCAGAACAAAGCACGAATATCTTGCCGAATGAATTGTAAAATTACGGGACTTTTGAGTCAGAATAATCTATGGAATAATTGGCCAATATATAATAGTAAGATTAGCAGCAAATGGATAGTGTTATTTAGCTAGAGTAAAATGATAAGGAGAATATGAATTAAAAAGAATCTAATATTTTGGAAAATGAAAAGTAGTTGAGAGATTAAATCGCAATAATTAATGAATAAAATGAACTGCTGAAATAAAAAGAAATAATGATAACTGAATTAGGAGCAAAAATTGCAGATCAGGAAAATCAAGTAAAATAGCAAATTGAATAGAACTAAACGCTCTTTTAGTAACTAGAAAATATTACAAAACAGAAAGAAAAGAGTGATTTGAATTAGGTATGAAAATTTTAACTATTAATTTAAAAAATAGAAACACTTTTTAAATTTTCCTATTATTTTAGAATTAAAAAAATAAGGAAATTTAACAGTTATTAATTGAAAAATAAAATGAAATTGAAGAAAATAAAGTTAAATACTAGGAATAATTATCTTAACTTTAGGTTTCTTAAAAGGAAAATTTAGAAATAATTAATTAATAAAAGGTCACAAATAATTAGTTAAAGAAATTCATATCTGAAAATCTAGATCTTTTGGGAATTTTGGTTGGCGATTAAACGGAAAATATTTTTGAAGACGAATAAAAAATAGAATAAATAGAACATTAATTGAAAGAAAAACAAAATCTTTAATAAAAATTAAAAGAAGAAAACGAGATTATGAAAGGTTAATTAAAATAAAAGGAAGAAATTTTTGTAAAATAAAAAACATAGCTTTTATAATACTATGAAGATAATTAAAAGTAAATTTTTTAGAAATTAATACTATTAACAATTTATATCTTATTTTATATTTTGAACAGATTAAAAAAAAAAGCGAGTGACTTGGAAGAAAAAGTCAAAAATTCACAAATTTAGTTATAAAAAAAATAATCATCGGATTCTATTAAAGAAAATGGAATGAATTAGAGTAATGCAGAGAGGCAATTAAAAAGTGTCATTTAAAATTAAAAAAACTAAATATAAAGTTTGGAGCAATAACTATATCAATTATAGGAAAGCCCCAGATCTCATAGTTAAAACTAATAGAATACACATATAATAAATGATTTAAAACTAAAACTGTCTCAGTAGGAATAAAAATACAGAGATTTAGAAGAAATGGATAAGGTACGAGAGTAAGAGATAACTCAACTTAAAGCTATTATATAATAGTTGCATAAATAGTGAACAAAATTATCTTTCCGATTCAAAATATGTTATATTACAGTAGAGTAAAGTAGATTTATAATTTTACAATTTTATTTAAATTATATTATAAAAATAAATAAATATAATTAAATAATTAATTATTAAAAATATTTTAATTTAGAAATCAAAATGATTAAAATTATATATATTTTTAGTATATTTAAGTTTAAAATTCCTAACAATTTAATATACTAATACACTAATTTTTTAGTCTTATTAGCTATATTACATCACTGACTCGTGCAGTAAAATGCGATATAAATTCTCTCTTACGACTGAAAAAGGTTATTTTACCGGATTAAGAGTTTAGACTATAACATTTAAGTTTATTACATTATTAATTAATAAAAGAGTTGTGTATAGTGTTTTGTTATTCTTACAATATTATAATCAAAGTTTATATACTATAGTATCAATCAATAGCAAGCATATATAAATATTTAATAATAAATATCAATTATAAAATAAAATATCAAGAACTCAACAAAATAATAATAATATACTCAATCAATGTTAAAATTCTCAAAAAAACTTTTAACTTCTCAATTGGCCAAAAAGAGTCAATTCGCTTTTAGATATTCTGCCAGTTTATAAAAGCCACAATAAACATAGGAAATAAATCCCTATGTATCTTAAATGTATGATTACTGGAAAGCGTAAATTATTTTATGATAATTTTTTAACAAAATATTCTTTTATTCTAAAAAAAAATAAAATTCGTAAAAAACTATTATAATATTGAATCTTACAGATTTTATCATCGCAACAGCATATAATAAAATAATAATCTAAAATATGCAGTAAAATAAGTTTTTAAAATTAAATTTCACTTTACTTTTAAAAGAGATCCTTAGTCAGTAGATCCCCAATGGAACTAATACTTCTAAGAGACTCTCGAGTAGAAAGATGATAAAGCTAATAAACTTGATTAAGATTTTGTACTAGAATAAACCGAATTGAATATGTTGGCATATGTATGTGTTAAAAGATACATGTAAAAAGGTCACGAATTGGCAAATCTAGATCCTCTTAGTAAAAAAATTAAAGAGTTTACTTTTATTTATTAAATATTATAAAAAGCACATTCTTCTAATTTTTTTTTGTAAATATTTTAAAATAACATTTATTAGATTTGAAAGAAGTTTATGGATAGAGAAAAGAATTCGGAAAAAAATATTCCTCTACCTCTATTAAAGATTCTCTTCCTCAACTCGTAAATATTTTTTTTTAAAAACATTTGTTACAGATGATAATATTTTAACAACTATTTGTATAGGATGGATAATTAGATAAACCCTTCATTATTGAAAATGGAGAACATTTAAGCGAAGTTGCAGTAATTGATTAATTATAGAATATATTTAATATTGATATTAACTCCATTTCATTTCCACACTTTTTATTGATTCTCAATTTTTTCTATCACAGTTCTTTTTGAGAGAAAAATCCAACTGGACCTTAAGAGAAATTCTTGATAAATTAGAAAAAATTTATTGCAGACATGTCGGATTCGAATATTCTCACATTGAAAATCCTAAAAAAAAAGTAATAAAAAATTAAATTACATATTATATTTCGATTTACTATTAATATAATAAAAATTTTTTAGGCTTGGTTATAAGAACATGTTGAGAAATTCCAATTAAACGATATTCCCGTCGAAACAAAATTGAAAACTCTTAGAAATTTAGCCAAAAATGATGCTTTAAACAACTTTTTCAAATCTAAATTCTCAACAACTAAAAGATTCGGAATTGAAGGATGTGATGCCATGATTTCTGGATTAGAAACTATCGTAGACACTTCAGTAGAAAATGGAATAGAAAATATTGTTATCGGAATGCCTCACAGGTAGTGTTTATAATAAGATAATTGTTTAATTTTGATTTTTGCTAAAAAAAAATTCTTATTAGAGGAAGAATGAACACTTTGGCCTGTGTGCTCGGAAAGCCAATGGTTGAAATTTTTGCTGAATTTTAAGACAAAAAATTGTGGGTTGGAAATGAAGACGGATGGGGAGGAGCAGGAGATGTTAAATATCATTTAGGAGTTACTCATGATAAGTACTATCCTGACAATAAAAAAATTAATTTGGTATTTATTATTTATTTATTTATTTATTTATTTATTTATTTATTTATTTATTTATTTATTTATTTTTTTATTTATTTATTTATTTATTTATTTATTTATTTATTTATTTATTTATTTATTTTTTTATTTATTTATTTATTTATTTATTTATTTATTTATTTATTTATTTATTTATTTGGTTTTACTTATATATCTAAATTTCGTTAATATAATTCTTTTTTAATAGAGAATTTTACCTAACCCCTCTCACTTAGAAGCTGTTAACCCATGCGTTTACGGAACTACAAGAAGTATTTAAGACGACAGTGAAGATTTTGAAAGATCTAAATCTATGGGTATTTTAGTTCACGGAGACTCTGCCTTTTCAGGATAAGTAAGAAAATGCATGATTTAACAGAATTAGTGTAACTATACTTGAAATTTTAAATTAATACATAGGGAGTTGTTTATGAATCATTACAAATGGGAGACTTAAAAGGATATACTTCTGGAGGTCTTATTCACATTATTGTTAATAACTAAATTGGATTTACTACTACTCCTGCCGAATTCAGATCAGGATATCACTGCACCGAACTGGCCAAGGTATTTAATTATTAAATTACAAGTATTTTTCAAGCTTAAAATAATATAAACATTTTCACTAAAGGTTGTAGAGGCTCCCATATTCCATGTCAATGCCGACCACCCTGAATTAGTCGATGGAATTATGAAAATGGCCGTAGAATACAGACAATAATTCAAATCTGATGTATTTATTGATATTGTCGGATACAGAAGATATGGACACAACGAATTAGATTAACCTTTGTAAATAAACTATATATTACGGGGGGAAATGATACTATCTTGATATACTAATTCATTTTTAATTATTAATTAAGGTTTACCCAACCCATGATGTACAGATAAATTTAATTACACCCCCCTGTTATGGATTTATATCTTAAGCATATGATCAATATGGGATTAATGACTGAATAGAAATTCAGAGAAATCGTAGCTGATTTCACTCAAGAATACGAAGAAGTAAACAAACAAACAAATATTAGATAGCATCAAACAGCGCATAATTTATTATTTTTTATTGCACAGGCTTACCAAACCAGTAAGGGAGATAAATTTGTTTCTTCTGAATGGGAAATGAAGGCTTGGGAACAAGTCAAGGCACCTCACACTTTTGGAGTTATTAAAAATACCAACCTCCCCATGCAAATACTTAAAGATTTGGGAAGATCCTTGAGTTCCATCCCTGAAGACTTCAAATGTCACAATTTAATTAAAAAAATTTTCAATACTAGACTTTAGAGCTTTGAAACCGGAAAAAATATCGATATGGCCTCCGCCGAAGCCTTAGCTTTCGGATCATTATTAACCGAAGGATATGGAATCAGATTAAGTGGGTAAAAAACATTGGAATAATTATTTTATCGCCTTATTGTTTCTAAATTTCTCTTATCATTCTAGATAAGATGTTGAAAGAGGTACATTCTCTTAAAGACACTCAAAAATAGTCAACCAAGAAGACGAATCATAATACATTCCCTTCCATTAAGTAATGAACTAAGAATAAATTAGAAAATAATAATTTACAGTAGTCAACTCTTCTTTGTCCGAATTTGGAGTTTTGGGATTTGAATATGGATATTCTATAACTAACCCCAACATATTGACTATTTGGGAAGGTAAAGCAATGCGATTTTTTTTATATTGAATCTAAACTTAATTAAATTTAAAAAAAAAAAAAAATTTTTATAGCTCAATTTGGAGATTTTTGTAACGGTGCTTAAGTCATGATTGATAACTTCATTTCAACTGGAGAAACGAAATGGGGGTAATGTTAATTTAATATTTTTTAAAAAACTTTAACTTATTTTACATTATTTTTTGTATTTCTAGAATTCAAACTGGTTTGGTAATTAATCTTCCTCACGGTATGGACGGGTTGGGAGCCGAACACTCCTCCGGAAGATTGGAAAGATTCTTATCCCTATGCGATGACGATATAACTGCAGTAAAACCTGATAGAGCAACCAAATTAAAAAGATAAGTTAGACACGCCAATATGCAAGTAAAATATGTTAATAATATGTAAAAGTAATTTATGATAATTTACAAATTTTTAGATTGTATACCCCTCTACTTCTGTAAACTATTTCCATGCTTTAAGAAGATAAATGAGAAGAGATTTCAGAAAGCCCCTTGTCGTATTCAGTTCTAAAAAACTTTTGAGATACAAAAGAGTATACATATATACCAAAAAATTAAATCAAAATGAGATATAAATTAAACCAAAATTAAAATAATATAGGCTTCATCTGACCTAGAAGAATTTGAAAATCAAATAAGATTCGCCACAGTGTACGGAGAATCCTACCCCTAAGATTTAGTACCTGAAGATCAAATTAAAAAAGTCGTAATTTGTGCTGGTTAAGTTTACTACGATCTTTTAGAAAAGAGAGAAGAATTATAAAGAAAAGTAAATGAATTCATTTTAATATGATATTTTATATTTATATTTATTTTAATTTTCCAGGATGTTGCCTTAATCAGACTTGAATAATTATGTCCCTTCCCATACGATTACCTTAAATAAGTAATAAATGGATACAAAAATGCTTCTTTCGTTTGGTGTCAAGAAGAATAAAGAAATAATGGAGGATGGGAGTATGTTGAACCTAGAATAGATCTCGTAAACATTGAAAATAAATTTAATTTGTATAATACAATATAATAATAATATATCTTTTATCTTTCAAAATACATAGATTCTGGGAGAATTATTTAATGAAGGGAATACAACTGAAAGATAATATGTATACTATACTGGAAGAAAAGTTTCTGGATCTACTGCCACTGGATCTACTAAAGTTCACGCTCTTGAATTAGAAGCCTTTTTAAAAGATATTTATGAAAAATGAGTATTTTTTTATATATTTATGATGTCTTCACAATTTATAATAGAATTATAATTATTATTACCAATTATTTGTATAATGTATAAAACTAAATCTGTATTTTTTTGATGTTTGTATATAATAATTATGCATATATAAAACTGCAAATTAAAATAATGATTTCAAGGAAGTTAAATAGAGCAAAATCTAATTAAATAAAATAAAATACTTAAATATTAATAATATTTTATTATATTAATTATTTTTTGTTAATCTATCTATCTATCTAACTCTAAAACAGTAAAGAGCAGAATTTACTATTTTTTTAAAGTACAAACAAAAAAAAGTAAATTCTCTTTAAAAAAAACTTAAAATGGACTAAGAAAAACTATAAAAACTAAAAAAAATTATCTACACCCAAAGAAATAGTAGTTTTGATTAATGTCCTGATATTCACATGCGTATAGTTACTCCTACCAGACAGTATTAATCTGTCAAATGCTAAAATTAAGTAAATAATAATAATAATTAAAATAATTCTTATCTTCAAAAAATGAAAAAAATTCAATTGTATAAACATGCAATTAAAAATTAAGATTCTTTGTATCAAAAGCATCAACATTGCAAACTAATTGAATAAAATATAAACGCTTTTAATTAATGTGCCAAAGAAAATTTCCTATAAAATGAAAAGGAGTCATTCGATTAATAGCCAGCAAGATATGGAGCATAAGAAAATGTATTTTAAAATGATTTGGAAATTAAAAGTGTCAGAGCTAAAATACTGCAATAATAATAGTAAAACTTATCTTGTGCAAATCCTTTAAAAGCCAATATAAAAAGAAAAATGTTTAACTTATCTGAATGCTCGTATGATAAAAAAATAAATAGCTATTCTAACGTAGATAAGACTTAAAATGCATATCTTACAAAAATGGGCCAATAAGACAAATTGATTCCCTAAAGAATTAAATAGCATATATTTCCCTTTAGAAAAAATATATATTAATGTATAAAATACAACAACTAGGACTTGATAAATAATAAAATGCATTCATCAAATGATAAAGATAATAGTAATATAGATGGGCAAGAAAATAAAGTTACAAATATATTATAAAGTCAAGGAAATGATTCAAACTAATAATAATAATAATTAACTAACAAAAACGAAGAAAATAATTCATAATTATTGAGTTTTTACAATATAAAATAAAGATTTTGTTCTACTTTTAGAAAACTATCAAAAGATAGCTAAGTAAACAATAATTTACATTTTTATTAAGAAAATAATATTTTCAATATTGGGATAAAAAAGCTAGACATGCCTAAAAATAAATAAAATAATATCAATAGAATCAATTCTTTTGATACCTCAAAGGAAAATTAAGAGAGTTTTGATTTGAACAATTCTAAATTTCAAAATTAAACTTAAATTTAAAATAATTAATTTAAATCTACTTTCAATTCTAATAATTAAAAAAAAAATTGTAATAAAATGAATCCCTTAAAAATTAGAGGGTTTTCTTTCTATAAAAATGATAAAAAATCGTTTTTTGCTTCGAAAACTAAATCCTTTCATATCGAAACTTAAAAATTAGACCAGTCAGATTCATCATTAAAAGACATTTCTAACATTTAATTAGAAAGTAAAATTGAAATGCAAAAATCAAATAACTTGGCATTAAAATAACGAGAATTTTTAAATTTAATTGAAAAATCAAATAAAAATGACAAGAGTAATGAAATTAATGCAAAAATTTAATCATTCAACCCTGCAAAACTACGTAAATTGTAAAGTAGAACAAATTACAAGTTAAATGATAATAATAAAAATATTCAAAACCCAAATGAGGAAGTCGGGAATTTATTGAACATATCTTGCATTAAATCATGTCACTCTAACTAATTATAGTAATCAATATAGCAAAAATCAATAATATAACGAAGGTAAAGACGAATAATAACGGAAATTAGATCTCCACAATAATATCACAAAAGAAGAAAAAATTACTTTGATTAAAAAATTAACAAAATTTTATCCTCAAATTCTTGATATTATTTATAGAGAACAAAATCATTAAGCTAATGATGCAAATAAAAGAAATAAAAGATATTATAAAAGCCAATAAGGTCAAAAAATAATAGTCTGTAATTTCTAGAAAAGATATGGAGATTTATAATAATAATAAGACCAATTTGGATAATTCTGATGGTACTNNTAACATTAGTAATTACAGAAAATAGTCATATACAAGTAATTATACTTCAGAATTCATTTGGTTCGTTCGGGAGATTGATGAGTATGTAAAGTTAATCTTAAATAAAAATTGATTAGTGAAAATTCAAAATATATTTAAGTTTTTTTAATTTTTTTTAGTTTTATTAATAAATTTACAATCTCCTATAATAATTTGATTATATTTATATACATTATAATATACACATTTAATTTTATTATTGTTATACAATATAGTATTTATAAATCGTATACCCTTACATAATTGGAAATTAAAATTAATTATTATTATAAGAACCCAATCACATTTATTAAAGTATTGAATAAAAATATGCAAATATTGTGATTATACTAATTAAAGTTTTAAGAAACATATATATTATATTAAAATAAATAAAAGCGAGACTTAAAAAAAGAAAATGATACCAAGAGATAATAAAAGACACAAATCTTATATAAACAAGTCAGATACTATTAATTAGTTAATGCAGGTATCTCCCAAAAAGGATTAGTTTACCAAAGAGCAATAAAGAAATAGTTAATTATCTCAGAAGGAGCCATTATCTGCACTATAAAAGTCATCTTCGTAAAATAATACATCCAATAGTCTATAATTCAATAAAAAGAATAGTGTGAGATCAAAATAAACATTCACACAAATAGAAAATTAAGAAAACATGTCATAATAAAAAATGAATACATACAACGGAGACGACTAATTAAATTCAAGTTTAAGCGGCGATGATTAAAAAGCACGAGTTTCTTCAAATAGTAAATAACAAAATTATTATTATGTAATACTATTATATTTTTGCTGCAAATAAAAATTTAGAAATAAACTAAGAGTTTGGAAGAAAATACAAAGAATTGAAAAAAAGAAGAAAAACTTATATAAAACATGAAGAGTTTTCTAAATTGGCGTGTTTTAATCCTGTTTATGATTAAAACTCCTAAGATTATGAAGAAATAGGTAATTAAAAGGTCAATATTTTTGCCAATTCTTCTATGACTGAAGTGCCGAAGTTCAAAAATTAAGGATAAGATGAATACAAAAACAATAGCAATATGGAAAGAAATTCATCTTACGTTTAATATAATGTCGAAAAAAATTTATAAAAATCTAATAAAATTATCAAACCATATCAATAGTCCTAAAATTCGCTTTATGATTATAGTAATTGCAAATTCTAAAGACAGAATTATAAAATACAAAAATTGTGCAACGAGAAGGAAAATGCATTATATACTCCGCAACTCCTCCTCATGGTTAATGATTTGACACATAATGAAGAGTGGCGACTGGAAACCTTTATGAAAGCGCGTTCACGAAAAAGCATAAACGATTCAGTAAAAGTGAATAGAAGATAATAAAAAAAATCTTACAAATAGTAGAAAAAGTCCTGTTGCAATTAATTTGTAGTATTTTTAAACACAGTTCCTTGTGTAAGGAAACTTGTTTAATATTTTGAAGGTAAAAAATGTCAATTTATAAAGTTTAATAAATAAATAAAAAATAATTAATTTAGAACGAAAATAGAAAAAAAACTTTTTCTCTTCTGTTTAGCAAATGGAAGCCATGTACAAAAAAAAGAGTTCTGTAAACAGTGGCGAAGAAGTTAATAACTACGTGATGGCTCCTGTAAATTTTCTTATTCGTTTCTGACTAAAATTATTCAAATATTATATTTTTATTTTTTTTAAGGATTGCCGCTTCAGAGTGGTGTGGGATATTCTTTGCATGTTTCTCATCTTTAATGAAATGGTAATGATTCCGTTCAGATTATCCTTTCAAGAAGAAATTGCACCCGGGGCTTACGTTCCTGAAGACTAATAAATTTTTGTTTCATTAGAAAAAGGAGACATTGCTTTAGATTCAATATTTTTAGCAGATATACTGCTTAATTTTAACACAGCTATATACGTTAAGGGAGTCCTGACATTCAATAGAAAAAGAATAACGGCTCGCTATTTAATGTGTTGGTTTTGGCTCGATTTGTTAAGTTCCTTTCCCTACGGAATGGTCAT
The DNA here is from genome assembly GCA_037039885.1 of Miamiensis avidus. Classification (NCBI taxonomy): domain Eukaryota; phylum Ciliophora; class Oligohymenophorea; order Philasterida; family Glauconematidae; genus Miamiensis; species Miamiensis avidus. The sequence continues at coordinate 451,691 of JAWVGU010000170.1, forward strand.
AAGCAGCTTTTAGTAAACAAATGCGTCCACATCGAACAAAAAGAACACGGCACAAGAAATACAATAAGGTGCCAGAATTATAAGACTAATAAAATTTTTCCGATTTATTAAAGTAATCAAAACAAATAATTTAACTTAACTAATTAAATTTTGCAGTTTTAATTTAAAAATTTTTTTTTTTTTTTTCTCTTTTAGGTGATAAAACTGCTCCGAATTGCCAAGTTAAAAATCATTATTTCTAAAATTTTAGACTATTTCAGTCTGTCAAACACCATTTTAGGACTTATCGGGTTTTTCAAACTTTCAATCATTGTTTTATTTTTGGCTCACTGGTTTGCATGTCTCTGGCATATGATAGGGAATACGAGTGAAGATGACAATTGGCTAATACGACACGATATTTTCAACGAAACTTGGATGGTTAAGTATATATCAGCGATATACTGGGTACTCATTACAAATTCAATTTTTTACCATTTTTTTAACATTTTTTTTCCACGGGAAGGCAATCACCACAATGATAACGGTGGGATATGGAGACATCGTACCCATAACCCCGAGGGAAAAGCTTTTCGCTGTATTTACGATGTTGGTCGCTTGTGGAATTTTCGCCTATACAATGAATACGATGGGTTCAGTATTGTAACAAATAGATCAGTATTCCGATGACTTTAAGTAGCAGATGAATTCTATCAATCGTTACTTCAAAAACAAAAAAATTCCGATGGATATGCAGATGAGAATAAGGAAATACCTAGAGTAAACAAATAAAAAAATTTTCAATTTTTATTTTATTTTATTTTAAATTAATTTTTTTTGTTTTTTAGATATATTTACGATATGCAGGAACAAATTCAGATGGAAGAAAATACTTTGCTCAATAAATTATCGTCTTCGCTTAAGAACGACCTGATCGTCGAAATTAATAGGAAAATTATTATTGACTGCGAGTTGATGGTCAACAATTTCAGCAAAAAATTCCTATACCAGATCACCCTGATCCTAGAGGAACGTATCACGATTCCGGAAGAGCTGATCTTCGAACAGGAGGAACTAGAGTACTAGGACCATTCGCTTTATTTTATTCAAAAGGGAGAAATAGATATTTTTCTATCCAGAAGTTAAACACTAATAAAAAACCTAGCTGTAATATTTAAAATTATTTCTTATTGTATTTTTATTTAATTTACTTTACATTAATTTTTTCATCGATAAGAGTGGCTCTTTCTTTGGAGAAGTCTCTTTTTTTACTGATCAGGAAAGAACAGCCTCAGCTGTTAGTATTGATTTTTGCAATTTATATTTGATAAATAGGGCCAAATTTACCGAAATACTTAGAAAATTTCCTTAAGACCTGGTAATTACTTTTAATATAGCAACGTAAACTTTACGTAAAAATTTTTTATTTTAAAGGAAACATTCTGCTATATTCGAGACCAAATAAATTTGTATGGAAATTATTCAAAGTTGGGACTCATTTGTGCCTCCTGCAATTAGAATGACCATGTTCTTGCAAATTGTCCGAGCATTTCTTTTTTAAAAATAAGGTCCGTATACCAGGAGAAAATATTGAAATATTATAACACCATTAGGAGGTAATTCGTTCGAAATTAGTATAGATTTAAATACAATGTTTGGTTGAAACTGATCGAATAAAGCAAAACAGTTGAAGAAATGCACACGGATCCTGACATTAATTTTTAATAATATTACATAGCCTATCTAGAAATGATTGATGTTTAAGCTTAATTGTAAAATAAAGAAAATGATGCTCTAAAAATGGACGAATCTTAAAACTAGACTTCGTTATCTTAAACTGAAAACTCTATTTGTCAAAGTCAAGCAATGCAAAATTCTCTAAAATTGCAACAACTTCATCGACATTTCAAATACAACAATAACAACAGTAATAACAATAATGAGTCTCAAACTGAAATTTCCAATAACACCTCTCACTTGGAAGATGATATAAACGAAAAAAATAGTCCCAAACATTTTTTTGATCAATGTAATAATAAATAAATGTTATTTTAAAATTTTGCAAAAATAATTAACTTTGATAACAAGGTAATTACATCGAAGAAGTGCAATCATCCTAAATGGACAGCCATTGTTAAGAAATAGAAGAAAAATATTAAAAATATGATGACAGAAAGTAAATAGCTTATTACAAATAACTAGAACAACAAGAGTAAGAACAAGAAGAAGAACAATAAGAAGAAAAACAAGAAGAATAGGAAGATGAATAGGATCAAGATAACAGCAAAAGCAGTGCAGACTAACTTCTAAGATAATAAAACGATAATAACCAAATATAAGACTCCAAATAAATAGAAGAAATTACATATATTAAAAATATGACATTAAAGGGGACATAAGATATTGGTATTCACTACTTATATTTTATATGTGTTTGTTTTAAATTATAAAAAAATTCATATATCAGTTTTCAATTTTTTAAAAACTAATATAGCTCTTTATGAATACTGGCTCGATGTTGAGAAGTTTGATTCAATGAAAAATTATGAAATATATTTTCCACACAATAACATTACGCAAATGGAACCTCAGGAGGATGATTATAAAAAGCGATAAAGCATATTTTATGGAGCTTAAGAATAAAATGATATATTTCAGGAAATTAAAAAATTGTAGCGCCATAACAGCAAATTGATACTTGTTCCCAAAATAACTGGTATTTAATATTGCATTTTCTCTTAAACATATATAACATTTTATTTAATATTTTTTTTAAGCAAATAATATTGCCAAATCTGGAAGTTTCGCTTCTCCAACTATAAATAATTTAAATAAAGCTAAATATAATAATTCATTTTTTAATAATTCTTAAGTGTACGAACCTGAAACTAAATTTACTTAAAAATTGTCCAGAGTAAAAAATAATTTTATAATAAATTTTTAATATTTTCATATAATGCAAAAGAATGAGTATGATAAAAATAAATGCGATAATGAAAAAGAAGAAGAAGAAGAAGAAAAATAAAAAAACAGTGAAGTTAAAGAAACATTGTAAGAAAATGAATAATATTCCGAAGATTAAAAATCCGAAAATAGTCCTAAAAATCAAATTTATTCTCAACTTCCCAAAGGAATTTTAAAAAGAATAAATTACTCCAACGAATGTTCTCCCCAATTATCTACAAATGATTTGATAAAATGTGAGTCTAATGAATAGCAAATAAAAACATTAAAATTAGAAAATGAATAAGAAGAAGAAGATTTCAAATTTTAAGAAAGCAAATTCTAAGATAGCTATCTGAATAGTAATTGCACTTCTTCCCTATAAATTCATATCAAATCTGGAAGTTATCATAACCATAATGGTGGAACCCAGCACTAGAGCCCTAATACCTGTCAAAATATTAATTAAAGAGATGAAATTTTGGCCTTTAGTGAACCTAGTGAAAACGAAAATAAAGTAATTCCGAGCAGAAGCTAAAATAATTGATATACGATAAAACATTAATTTTTAATTAAAATATTATTATTATTTTTTTTTTTATTTAAACCTATTAATATATATATATAAAATATTTTATCTACTTTAATTTATTATATATATATATGAATGAATGAATGTATTTATGTGATTTATTAGTTAATTCTTCAAAAATTATATTATATCTTCAAACTATATTTCATCTTCTTCCTCTACTTTTTCCTCTGCTTCCACCACCTCTGCTGCTTCCACCTCCTCTGCTGCTTCCACCCCCTCTGCTGCTTCCACCTCCTCTGCTGCTTCCACCCCCTCTGCTACTTCCACCTCCTCTACTGCTTCCACCTCCTCTACTGCTGCTTCTACCCCCTCTGCTCTAAGATCTTCCTCCTCTCTTATTATCAAACCCTCCTCTTCCGGCTCCATTTCCTTTATTAAGCATTTTTTATTTGTGATCGGATCTAGATTGTTACAATTTTGATATAACTTTGTTTCTTTTTTCTTTTTCCATATTTTTGAGTTTCATTTTTCTTTCTCCTTATTTTACCTTATTTTATTTTTTTAATTTAAAAAAAAAAATAAAAAAAAATAAAAATAAAAATTTAAATTAAATTACCTTTAGAATTTATTATGGAGTTTTCAACTCTGATTTCACAAAAGGCTGTGTGTCTTCACTATTAAATCTATATCCTTTCTACGATAAGGATCTTGTTTTTAAAGTAATTAAAATTAATTAAAAGCAGACTCTACTAGTAGAAATAAATTTATTTTATCATTTATTATATATTACCTCTTTTTGAAGGCACTAGAAGCTCTGGCCATATTTTCGGAATCTTCTTGTTCTCCCTCTCTCTGCAATCTCACTTGGTTTTTCTTTTGCCATTTTTGGAAAATAATCTTTCCTCCATCTTTTTTATTGTGTTTCATATCTTCTCTATCCTTTCTTCCCGTACTTCCATTCAATTCCGGAATTTTGAAGACGTATTTCTTCTTTTTAGCGTCCCTGTGCACATAATGAATATTTTTATTAATTAAATAAGAAAATTTAATTTATATTGCTAACAAATTAAATACCAAACATTTTGTTTCTATCTCTTCAAAATATCATCGGGATCTTCTCCAATAATAAATTACTACACGTCAGAACTCGAAATTTTCGTTTCTTTTTCAAAGAAGCTTCCTGATCCTTCTTCTCTGGTATTACCCAAGAATCTAAATAAAAAATTAACACAAATTAATAATTATTTATCATCAAATCATTGTTGTTTATTTTTTTTTTTACTATGAGTTATTTTTAAAATTAATCATGTGTTTTCTTTTTTTGTAAACTCCTTATTACGATCCTTGGAACTCCACATTATACTGTTCCTGTAAATCTTTGCTTGCTTTTCTTTTTTGTCCGTAGTTTTCTTATTGTAATTGTTCTTCGTACTTTCTTTGCTATTCTTTCTTTTCTCTAATTTTTTCCTACTTCGCTTCCTATCTTTTATCTACTTCTTATTATTTTTTCATTTCTTGTTCTTTTTTTTTATTTTCTTGTTTTTCTTTTCTTTATTCTTCCTTCTGTTGTTCTCTAAGCTTCAGTTCTTCGGGAGTCAATTTCGCTTTTTCTTACACATTTTACTCTTGTTCCTACTTTCTCTACTTAGCCTCTTGTTTTTTCATTTATTTTTTCTGTTTCTTTGTCAATTTTGAAGATGCCTGTTTTTCTTTATCCTAATCTTCTTCTACTTCTTCGTTAACTTCACCACCTTCCTTTTATTCGTTTACGTCATCCAAATCCATTTCATCATTTTAATATTCTACTTCATACTCAATTTCGTCATTTTATTATTCCTTTCCCTATTCTTCATCATCTTCTTCTTCTTCTTCTACTTCTTCGATATCAGCTTCTTCTTCTCCTTCTATTTCTAAAGGTTAAGCATCTACTTCTTCGTTCTAATTATCCTAGTTTTGCTTTTTTTAAAATTCATATGCCATCTATTCTATTTGTTCAGCCATTTATTTCTGCTATTTGTCAACTTCTTGTCTTCTTTATTGATTTTTCTTGTTTATTTCTTAAATATTTCTCATGTTTTAAATCGCAGAATTCAATTTCTCCCCTTCTTCAGTTTTGCACCCTCCCAATTTGATAGCTCTGGCTTTATAAATTTCTAAGGCACTTTCTTTGGGCTTAAAATTTCTCAATTGGTTTAAAATATCTTATTGTTCTTCGATCATGCTGTTTTGCTCTTGGAAAAGGGGGTGGATCTGTTGATTTAAAAAATAAATTTTAAAAATAAAATCATAAGTTAAGTTAAGCTAAGCAAACAAATAAACAAACAAACAAGCATATAAAAATATAAATTTTTTACTTTTCCAGTTTCTACGACGTGGGAGTTTCTAACAGAGGCTTTAGAAGCTGATTGTCTGGTTTTGAGAAATTTAGAGTAGGCCTTGGTAGCAATATCGTTCATTTTAAACAGATCAGGACTTTCTTTTAATATGCTTTGAATCTTGTTTTAAATTTCGTTTAACAAAAATGAGGGAATAATTCCGCAAAAAGCTTTAGAATTGTCTCCTTTAAATAAAATTATTAAAATAAAAATCTACACCTAATAATCGAAAATTCACTAAAAAAAGTTTAAATTACCCATTTCAGATTTCTCATTGGAGGCCTTTCTCCCGACAAACAACAAAATTTCACTCACATAGCACACTTCGTTCATACTGATCAAACCGAAAATTTTACCGCTTTTACCGGCTCTGGCTGTACGACCAGATCTGTGGATGAAAATTTTAGGCTATTAAAAAAGAGTGATTTATTATAATAAAATACAATAAATTATTTCTATAAATTGATTTTTTTACTTAAGCAGGAAAATCGTAATGAATTACATTGTTGACATTGGGTAAATCGATACCTCTCGAAGCCAAATCCGTGACGACCAAAGTTCTGATGTTTTTGTGTTTGAATTCCATAATGGCTTCTTTTCTTTGGTATTGGTCCATTTTACCATATATTCCTACATTCTATAATAGTAATAAAAAGATAAACAAAATTAAATATTTTAACACTAATATTCATTTTTTACAGAAATATTGTAGGTTTCAAACATTTCCATAACCAAATCTACGTGATATTTAGTGGGGCAGAAAATGATATTTGTTTCGTTTTTAGGAATAATAGTTTACAATATATAAATTAAAGAAGCCATTTTTTCGTTCGGTTTGCACACCAAAAAGTTAACCTAATTAAATAAATAATAATTTATTGCACCAAAAAAATAAAATAATTTTTAATAATCCTCTTACCTGCATCTATTCGTTTAGAGTATATTCTTGATCCAGTTTACAAAAGACATATTCTCTTAATCCAGCTCTGGCAAATTGAGATAATTCTTCGGGAATGGTAGCAGAAAACATTAAGGTCTGTCTGTGATGGGAAACTTTTTTTAAAATAATTCTCATTTATTCAGCGAATCCCATTTCAAATAAGAAATCTGCTTCATCGAAAATCAAAAATTCAACTTTTAACAAAGACAATCCAGTTTCATTCTTTTTTTTTAAATTTAAAATATTTTTATTTTTAAAAAGTCAAAAATGCAAAAATAAACATACAATATGCTATGTAAGTCTTCCGGGAGTGGCAATAATAATATCAGGATTTTATGCCAAACCTTCAAACTGTCCTTCCAGTCCATGACCTCCCACAATTAAACAGTGTTTCAAATCTGTAAATTTCGTGAATTACTTCAGCACTGACACGATCTTTATTAAAATAAGAGATAGGATAAGTTAAGTCATTCATTTATTTTGCGAGTGATAATTTAAATAAAAAAAATAAAATTAGAGATTTCTAAATTACTTGCAGGGCCAATTCCCTTGTTGGTAGAATAATCAAAGCTCTAGCTCCTACAACTTTGCTGTGTTCCTTCAATTTGTTGATCATAGGTATAATGAAGGCTGCTGTTTTACCAGAACCTGTTCTTGCACAGGCTACAATATCTCTTCCTTCTAATAAAGGAGGAATAGCCTTCCTTTGAATGGGGGTGGGAACATTGAATCCCTTAGCTTTAATTGCCCTGTAAACGGGATAAATCAAGTTCATTGATTCAAAACCTCCTGATTTCTTCTTTGATTTTTTTGAATCAGTAGTCTTTTACATACTGCTTAAAATATCCTAAGGAATTAATCTATCTTCTAAATTGTCCATTTTTTATAAAAACCTAATTTTTTTTTTGCTTTTTTATTGAAGTTTTTCGAATTAAGTTGGTTTTTTATCGTTGCTTTTCTTTTCTTATTCTTAAAATTTTTACCTTGATTAAACACAATTATAATTTTAGCTAATATATGAAGACTGATTAAGCTTATTCTTAAATTATTTATTTATTAATTGGTTGATCAGTAAGTAAGTAATTAAAGAAAGCAATCATTAATAGAAACAAATAAGCAAACAAACAATTGATAAATTAAAGTAAGTAAAAACAAAAATATCTCATTTTTATTTTAAATGAATTATAATTATAATTATATAACTTATAATTCTTAAAATTCAGTGCAAAATTTATTAACTATACAAGTAGTACTTTTGTATAAAAAAATATAAGTGATTCTGAAAAAGAATAATTAATTATATTATATTATATAATGCGTAAAATGTATTTATTTCAGCGAGATAAATTATCATTACTATGATTAACTATAGCAAAAAAAATTTTATATAATAAATAAATTAAATAAATAAACAATTTAATATATTAGATTCATAAAATATTCCCAAATCTTAAACAATAAAACCTATTCAATTTAAAATTTATTCATTCTAAATCAAAAAAATGTTAGTCAAATTAGCGTAATAAAGTGTAAAAGCTTTCAACAAATAATCTTTAAGAAGATTTATGTCTTTAAACGATACTTCTAATTTAAACGAAGATTAAATTGCTATCCAATAAATGGCCTACGATTTCGCCAACGAAAAACTCAAGCCTTTCGCTGAAGAATGGGATTAAAAATCAATTTTCCCCATCGAAACTATTAAAGTATTAATACGATTAATAAAACTACTATCACATTGTTATCTTTTATTTTAAATTGCATATTAAAATGGCTTAATAAAACATGTTAAATGCATTCTAAGATGAAACAAAATAATCTATTTATTTATTTTATTATTAGGAAGCTGCTCAACTTGGGTTTGGTAGTATTTACACTTCAGCTGACAATGGAGGATGTGGACTCGGAAGACTTGAAGCTTCTTTAATTTTCGAAGCTCTTTCTACTTCCTGTGTATCGACTGCTGCCTATTTATCAATTCACAATATGAATACTTATATTTTAGATAATTTCGCCTCCAAAGAAATGCAAGAATAATATATGCCCGGAATGGTTTCAATGGATTTATTCTCCTCCTATTGTTTAACCGAACCCGGAACCGGTTCAGACTCTAAAAATATGAAGGCATCTATCTATTTTAAATATTTATAGTTTTTATAGACCCTAAAAAACCACTATTTACAACATTTATATTGCCTTATTTGTTATTAGTATGACTATTTTTATTCATTTTTGACATTTATTTATAAAGACAACAGCTAAAGAAGACGGAGGAGATTATATAGTAAATGGACAAAAATGTTTCATTTCCGGAGGAGGAGTATCCGATGTTTATATCGTTATGTGTTTGACAGGAGAAAACGAAGTATCTACCATCTTGATCCCTAAAGATGCCGAAGGAATTTCTTTCGGAGCCAAAGAAAAGAAAATGGGATGGAAAGCCTCCCCCACCACTACCGTAATGTTTGACGATGTTAGAGTTCCCAAATCCAATTTAATAGGAAAGAAAGGATAGGGGTAATTATTTATTTTTATGCACAGTTGATTACATATTTTGCTAAAACAATAAAAAATAGTTTCAAAATTGCCATGAGTGGATTAGATGGAGGTAGAATCAACATAGCCTCTTGTTCTTTAGGAGCCGCAGCTTACTCTATTGATAAGGCAATGGAATGGATGTCGCAAAGAAAATAATTCGGAAAACACTTAAATGAATTCCAACATTTGTAATTCAAATTGGCTGACAGTAATTTACATTTATATTTTTATTCAGAATAATATAAATTTAATCATCATAATTTGTTTTATAATAAAACCAACAATTTATTTTTTATAATAAAAACAGTGGCCACTGATTTGACCGCCAGTAGACTCATGATTAGAGATGCTGCCCACAAAATCGAAATCGGTCACAAAGATAAAACTATGTATGCTGCCATGGCCAAAGCCTTTGCCACTGAAAAATGCTTCAATATCGTTGACGAATCCTTATAGATGCATGGAGGATATGGGTACATTTCTGAAGGAGGAATTGAGTAAATCAATAATAATTAAAATATATTTTAATTGTACGCTTTTAATTCACTTTAAATTATTTTACTTTTACAGGAGATATTTAAGAGATTTAAGAGTTAACAGAATTTTGGAAGGTACAAATGAAATCATGAGATTAATTGTTTCCAGAAATTTAATTAAAACTCACAGTTAGTTGTGAAATAAAATAATTAAAAAATTTTTAATTAAAGTAAAACTTATTTATAAATTTTATTTTATTAATTTACATATTTTATTTATTAATAAAAATATAAAATTAATTCACATTATCAAATATTAAATTTTTTCATGAATTTTATTCTTTTTTATTCATCTACTACTAAAGTAGTTTAATTATTTCTATCAGTTAAGTGTGTTTGCTGCTTTTGTTGTCCTTCGTATTCTATTATTCCTTACTCTATTCGTTCTATAAGCCCCCATTAGACTCCATGATACCAGAGTACTGATTTTGTGATTTCAAGAAATGTGAACTCAAAATTTATTAAATGCATTAAATAGTATCCTACTAATTACTATTACCATTCTCTAACGTCTGAAAATCATTCTTTTCCTCACTATTAGAAAACGATTCATTAATTGTAAATTGCACCTATTTAACATCGCTATGTGTTTCATTACCGTTTTGAGCTAGGCTGGAATTTTGTTGTAATGGCTACTATTATTATTTTTGAGTCTATATTTAATCCTCATCATCATTACATTATTCTTAAATATCTTAATTGTTTTATCGCTACTAAGTTAGATTATTTCGGTCAGAGAAAAGAGGATCTAAAAATTCTTAAATGTTTGTCTAATCAGGCTTTATTTCCAGCTATTGCTATGGGCATAAATCTATGGGATCTGCCAATTCAAAATCTTTATTCTACAAATTACTTTACACAAATTGTGTCGATTATTTAGCATCATTTTAATTATCTTCATCAGATATAATTAGTTAATTTCCAGTCAAAATTCGTTTGTGTGTCAAAGAACTGATATTTTGTGTAGAATTTTATTATTTTTTTTGCAATTTTTTTGTATTTGAGTTTGTTGCCATTTTCTTCCTTTAAGGACTTATCTAACTCTGAGTCTTTATCTGACTGAGTTTTTGCTGTATTTATTTAACATTTACTTTAACTTCTTCACCGGCTCTGTATTTAACAGGCGAAGGAGTCTTAAAATTATCTGCCAAACCATTTTATTGATCTGACGATTCGACTTCTCTTCTAAAACGGTATCTTTCTCCATAGGAGCCTTTGGTTTTTTTGGCAGAGTTGGGGGATATATATTTACTATTACTGTTACTACAATTTACTATTTTTTTTTGACTAGATTTGTTTGGACTTTTACTACTTACTCTTTTTTCCATCTGCGATATTTCTAAATAAATATGAATTTATAAAATTAAAAAAAAATTTAAATAAGCTTTTTTTTTACTTTATGAATTGCTCATCCTGAACTATTAAATTTCTTGTTATAATCTATAATTTTCGGTTTCAAGATTTTTTATTTAATTATTTAAATTCTTCTACGGTGTATAGTTTTTCTGTATTTCTTCAAGAAATTATTGCTAAATCATCACTTTATCTGTCATTTAAGCGATTTGTTCCTCTAAAAAAACCAAAAAAATTAAAATTGAAAACAAGTTTTATTCAAAACATAAAAATAATTATTAATCTCGATATGTTTTATTTACTCATTGATTAATTTTCATTTTGCAGTTCAGAATATTTTTTCATTTATTCTTTCAAAATATTAATTTTATTTTTCTTTTTCAACATCTTTTATTGCATATCTTTAAAAGTGGCCTCACTCCCATTCTCTCCAACTGAATTAAATCGGCCAGTCTGTTATTGTTTTGCTAAATGAGAATTTTCCTCTTTTTTTTCCTAATCCATATATCCACTTTATTGTAAAATAAGTTCACATATTTAGTTGGCTGACTGCTTTTCATATTCACTCAATTGCTGTTTCAATTCTTAATTTTCTTCTTCTTTTCTGTAATTGATTGATCAAAAAAATTTTAAAATATTTTTTTTTAAAAATAGATTTATTTCTTACTTTTATAAATTATGTGCAAATTCTACTTTTTCTTATTCTAATTAAGAAATTATTATTTATTTTTAACTGCAAATTGTACATTATTATTAACTACTTTATTATGTTAAAGTGTTTATTTTTTCATTTTTTTAAGTCAATTCTATATTTATAGAGTGAATTTACGATTTTAAAGTATCAAGTTATATATTTTTTTCCTGAATTTCTTAACTCTTTTATTAAAATAAAACTTGCAACTTTTCATTTTCATCAAGTAATTCTTATTAAATTTTCAAATTTTTTTCTACCACTTCTTAAACAATCTATTTTTATTAAGAAATTATTTTATTTAGTTAGACAATTTATTTTTCTTTTTCATACAATTCTGAATTGTCCACAACTTCTCTTTACTACAACTATTACTTTTGATTTCTATACATTTCCTCATTATGAAAAGAGGTATTTTATTGATTATTTTTAAATGCAGGAGTTTAATCCTAATAAATGTTGTCTACAGATTTAATTTACGCATTTTTGATAAGAGAATTTATATTTTAGTTCGGCACTGTCTAAGTAATCAATTAAGGTGAATATTATTATATTTATTATTATTATTTCCCATAGTATGGCGAATGGCTGGACCTATTAATAAAATTACTTTAATTATGCATATTTTTCTCCTTATTATTATTATTTGGTATGCTATTAATTTAATTAAAAATTTAAAATGTATATAATATATTTTATTACTAGCTAATAAAATTAATTACCTTATCAATAAAACATATTTAAAAAATAGTTGATTTAATACAAATGAAATTAATTTCATTTAATTATTAATACCAAGGCTATAATGATAATTAACTATTTTCCTATTATTAGGTTAGGTTATAATAAATCCTATGGAAGCTAAATTTGATAATATAATATATAAATAGCTATTTTCTAATACTTATATATTTAATTTCAATATAAAACTAATTAAGGAAATCATATAAATGTGGAAGATAAGTAAACACAACATTACTAAATTGTTTATTAAATTTTCATAAATCATAAAAATCATATAATATTATATATAGGTAAATATGTACTAGAATAATTAACTATGTTTAGAGATATTAAAATTAATTTATGATAATTTGGTTACTATAATAAGGGAAGAAATCTGAATTATTCTTCTCAATTAATTTTTAGAATTATTTATAATTTTCGTAAATATATTTATATAATAGTACATATAGAAATATTTTAGCAGAATTAAATATATAAATAAACAAAAACTTCTAATTAATATTATAAACAAAAAAAAACATAGAAATAAAATAATAGAAATCATGAAAAAACAAATAAAGGGTATAGAGTTATAGGATGAAGTGACTGAAAATACCCTGACCTCACTCTCTCAGCCTTTTCAATAGTAGTATAAATAAGATGCGGAAGAAAAAGACAACTAATCTATGAATAATATAGAATAATTACAACAATAATAATAGGAACAGAACAAAGAATCACCAGAGCAAAGTTAGTTTAACTAATCTTTTGAAAATGACTAAACCTATGTTCTTAACAAAACCACAAAGTTTACGCATTTAAAGCTGCTTCTTTGGAAAAACTATCTCATTTTTAGATAAAACAATAAATCCATTTTATTTTTAATTCTGGCCCCAATAGCAATAAATTTATTGGCTGTGATTTTTCAATTAATCGCAAATACTTCTGGAGGAGATCCAGTCGTTAATCCAACTGTCCAGGTAAAGAAATATAGAGTTACAATTTATTGATTAAAAAATGCTGATATTGTTTCTTAGGTTAAATAAATAAACATGCCTTATATACGTTTTTTTGATATTAAAGGCATTCAAAATATGACAAAAAACTAATAAATTATGACACAATAAATTTTAATTTAAAGAGTCTGTCAGCCATACCGAGATGCTACGAAAACAGATAATTTCACAAAGATTGCATTTCCGTAGCCTATGGAATAGTTGGAAGAAGAGAAGTATTTCTATTAATTAATCTTTGATTATATGCATACAAAATAATATATTCATATACGTGTAAAAATTTAGGAGTGGATGGATTACGTATTATCAGAAATACAAAATTAAAATAATCTTTCAGAGAAAGATGTGAAACAAGTGGCGAAGTAACTATTACCGACAGTTCCAGTAGTATAAAAAAGCAGCTTCAGTACCTATTAGTTTATTTTCTAAATCATAAGTTTAATAAGTCTATAAAATCCTAAATTCTTATTTAAATAGACGAGTATCTTACAGAAAACCCTGGGAAAGTGTAAATAGGAATTGAGTTTTGTTCAGGAAACTTATTCATGTTTGATTCCAACAAGGTAACTCCTGTGAAATACGACGGAGAAGAATATTAAGTGCCTTATGTGTATGTGACCAGTTGTAAAGATTTAAAGATTTCATAGCCGGTTGTAATTAATCAATTATTCTCACTAATATCAGTTCGTCAACAATAATAAATCCGGTTTTATAAATAATTAAAGGAAGGCAAAGATCATAAATCACAAGAAGTGCATTTTCCTAAGGCCAATTATTACTCCATTGTAGCGAATGCGACACTTTTGAACTACAGAGCAATGGATTTTAATAATGCTCCTATAAGAGTAAATTAAGTTGCTATGGCACTTAAGATAAGCATTGATTAAGCCCTAATGAAATATCATTAATAAAAGAATAGTAAACCTGCTCCTAAAATAGAGGCAGATTTCTCTATTTTTCCTTAAACGGTAAGGAGGTAAGGAAATAATTATGTCAATTAGAATGGAAATTATTTTTACATTTAATTTTTATCATAGAGAAGTTTAGAATTATAGTGTGCTTAATTCCTTAGGTGCTTTCTTTAATTTTTTAACTCCCATGTTTCTGTACTAAATGCTTTTGGGTATATATATTATTTTTATTGCAAATCCAATTATTGTATTATTAATGAATTGTCTGCTATAGGGGAAATCGTGAGAGAAAAAGAAGGCCGAATGAGATACGCCTTAAATATTTTCGGAGTCAGTCACTCTTCGTTTTGGATCAGTTGGTTTATAACCGGACTGGTATTTTCCTTTTTTTTGGTAAGAAACAACATTTTAAATTGAATTGAATTGAATTGCCTTTAATAAAATACTTAAAATTTTTAATAATAGGCTTTGTACTAAACAGCGCTTGGGAACATATTTCAATTTGAAATATTTATAGACACTCCATTTTTAATATTCTTTATTTTATTTTTTGAACTAAATGTGACTCTAGTAATGATAGCATTTCTAATTTCAACTGTAGTACCAGATTAAAAATCAGCTACGACCGTAAGTTACGGCTTCATATTGCTCTGTATTGTGGTTGAGTTATTCATGAGTTCAAACGTTTTTATATCTTATCTGTATAAAATTATTAATTAAATAAAAATAATATTGCAAATTCCAATTTCCCCCCCCATTTTTTAGTCATATGGACGACGGACCTTCCTGGCTCCCAGTTTTTGTTGCTATTTTGACGTTATATCCTCCTTTCAACTACACAAAAGTATAATAATTATGACGAAGAAGCATTCAAAAAATACAATATTTATTTTTATTTTTTGCTAGGTATTTTGCGACATATCTTAAAAGTCGGGCTACCACTTTAAAGTAACGGATAGATCATGGGTTCGGGGCCCAGGGTACACGTGGGCTGATTTGACGAAAAGCATATCAGGTACTCTTGTTCGTGATGAGCATTTTCACAAGCCCCCTTCAAGCTTCAATTTGTGGATGATGGTTGCAAATTGCTTTGTGTTTTTAGTGTTGGCGTGGTACTTCGACCACATCGTTTCCTCCAACAGAGGAGTGGCCAGTGTTCCTTATTTCCCTTTCACGGCCAAATTTTGGTGCAAAAATAAAAACAGACAGAAAATTCATTAAAAAAACTTGGAAAAATAGAAAAAACAAAGTAAAAATATCGAAAAGCAATAGCTATTCAATGGCATTTCCTCTTCCTCCAATTCTACTACTTCTTAAAATGAAAGCCTATCCTATGATATTGACTCTTCTGTTGACGTAAATGATAGCGTAACCACTGAAAAGAACAATATAATTAAGGATAAGGAAGAAAAGGAATAGGAGTAGGTAGAAGGTATTCGAATTGGCAATTTATCCAAAACCTATGCGAGAGGACTGTTTTGCTGCAGAAGATATAAAAAAGCAGTCAAAAATGTGTATTTGCATGTTAAAAAGGGAGAAGTTTGCACTTTTCTGGGACACAACGGAGCAGGAAAAACTACTTTAATCAATATTCTGACTGGAATTCTAGTACCTAGTAATTTATAGGAATCAATTTTTAATTATTTTAATTTACTTTAAGGATTTGGATGACGGAGAAGTCATAATTAACGGAAAAAATTTGGGCCTCGACATAGAAGAAATTAGATAACAAATGGGACTTTGTCCTCAATTTGATATTTTGTGGGAGGATTTGACTGCGGCGGAACATATTTCGTTGTTTTGCTAAATTAAAGGAATTGAAGAAAAGGCTGAAATTGAAAGAATTATTGAGGAAAAATTGGTGGCTGTTTCTCTTTTAAAAGTAAAAAAAAAATTAATTAAAAGCATTTTTTTTAAATCTAAATTCACCACTTTTTTAATAGGTAAAGAATGCAGTTACTAGAACCTACTCCGGGGGAATGAAAAGAAGATTATCTCTGGCCATTTCCAGCATTGGTAATCCCAAAATTCTCTTTTTAGACGAACCGACAACAGTAATTAAATATACCTAATAGTTGATATTTCGCAAGTTTAATTTAATTTATTTTGTAGGGAATGGACCCCAAATCAAGAAGAGAAGTATGGACTTTAATTTAAAAACTCAAATAAGACAAATCTGTAGTTTTCACTACTCATTCGATGGAAGAAGCGGATCTATTGAGTGACAGAATCGTTGTCATAGTCGATGGATAGCTTAAATGTATAGGGAACAGTTTATATCTAAAGTAACGATATGGAGGTATGCAGCACACATAATAATTTTACTTTCATTTATACCCAAAGGGACTTATTTTTTTTATTTTGGAATAAGGTGGATACCGAATCGAATTGGTAACGAAAAATGAACACTCAGAATCCGTAGTAAAGGCGTTTCAAAACCTATTCTCTGAATCGAAGGTAGTTGATACGGCTGGGGGTTCTCTGGTATTTTCAATAAAAATTGACGACGCTGAAAGTATGAAAAAATTCTTCAGATTAATGGAAACTTCCCTAGAGTCGCTGTAAAAAAATGAAACAGAACATAACCTTCAAATAAATACCCGATAAACCGAAGATAGTACAATGGAAAGTGACTCGACAAGTGACCAGATTACAATTTTAAAATACGTTTTAGATTGGGGGGTATCGCATGCCACTTTGGAAGAGGTTTTTATAAATTTAACTCAAAAAAAAGATAACAAAATATAGGGGATGAAAAATAAAAAATCTCTGTGATACAATAAACCTTAACTTGAATTCCAAAATATACAACAACTTTGACGCGTTTATTTATACCTTATTAATTTATAGCCAATTTATTGTATTTTAATTTAATTTCATGTAAATTATATAATTTTTAATATCAAGCTTTTTAATATCATTAATAAATAGACGTTTAATCAAAAATTAATATAATTATTAATTTATATATAAAAAAATCAATAATAAAAAACATCAATTTCAATTTTTTTTGGAAAAAGAAATAAAGGAATTATTTTATTCTGTTGATAGAATACAACTACTATTAATAACATTGTTGATACTGTTCGTGTTGTTATTATGAATCGTGCTATAATCTATATTTTTTAATTATTAAAACTAACTCTAGTTTGATGTATCAGCATTAGTATTCAAATTTTTTTATTTAAACAGTCTTCCCAAATCATCTGATATATCAATGCTTAGTTTCGGAATATTATTACAATGTAACTAATATGAACTCAAATCATCTTCCTATTTTTCGTGTTTCTATATAAAGTGTATTTTCTTATTCGATTAACAAACAAGTTCTTAGTTTTTTTTCAACTACTGCATACTTTTACTTTATCTCATCAAAATTTATTCATGTTTGGATGGTTTTTATACTTTTTATAAATTATTATTATTATTTGTAGGAATATTTTCCTTATTTTCAGAATTTATAAGGTAACTTTTTTCACCATAATTATCAACAATCCCTTTCTTTTCTTTTTGGCAAAAAAAATTAAACGGGAATTTTTCCTGCATTTTTTTACTATGCTGATTTATATTTTTACTTTATATTTCGATCAGAAACTCTGATTTTTCCTATAATTTCTGTTTAATTTACTAAACTCCTTCCTAATTAATAAGCTAGTCAATTATTATCTATTTTTAATTTTCTGAATATTGGTTAAGTCCAGTATAGTCAATTTTCTTTAAATTCTATTCGGTTAAACCATTATTATTAATGAACTAAGGCCTGACACTGTAACTTAAATCTTCTGCAAGTGAACCCATTTAGTGTTGCTATTGCTGGTATTTTGAAAAAGAAGATTGTCTCCTGGAAGATGTTTTCTTCAAAAATTGCTGTGTTTCTGATTGCAATCTGTTTTCCATTTACAACTGTTTCTATTACAAATTTTACATTGACAGTCTCTGATTGTTCAAACTTATTTCACAATTTTTATTAGTTTGTTGCAGATTTTTTGCTCCCTACGATCGTATACTATAACTTTTCGCCCTATTGCTAAAGGATTTTTCCTTCAATCTTTGGGTTGTTTCTAATTAACTTATTTACTATTAAGACACTCTTATCGCATTTTATACTGTATTTTACAGTTAATGCAATTCCTATTATTTACTAAATCGTTATTGTTCTAAAATACAAGGCATTTCTTTATAAACGTTTAATAAATTATATCAATAAAAATAGAAAATTTTATAAATATTAATTAATAAAAAATGTCTATAAATAAATATGTTTTCTTACACTGTTGATTACAGTAAAGCACTTTCTTTATTTATTACTAACAAGGAATTTAATCTGGAGCAATTTTAACTTCCTAATTTTGTGAGCATTATTAATTTTTCTATTAATTTTCTTGCACAGTATTAGTGTACAGAAAATTATTTAGAATTTCATTTATATCTGTTGAACTTGTATTAAATCTGAGTTAAGAATGACTTGTATTTAAAGTTTTTTTTGTGTTTTAAATTAAAGAAGCAGATATATCTTCGGAATATTAATTCTCCATTTCTTTTTTTTTTTTTTATTTACTTATATACATATAAAATATTATTACTTTAAGAATTTATCAAATTAATATTCAGATTTTTAATAATTCCTTTATAATAGCTAAACAAACGCTCATTTCTTAAATTATATTTAACAACTATATTACCGGTAATACTAACTCTACATATTTCGACTTGAATTATAAAAATGATATATTGAGAAATATAAGCAATTTGAATAAAATTAAATATTTTATATGTAAAATGTATTTTTATTATAAATCTTATTAATAAGAAAAAAATTAAAAAAATATATGTCACTACTAAATTTAAATCTTAAATAGTTTTCATTCGGATAAAAAATTAGAGATCATTAAGATAAATTTATTCTTATATTAGAAAATTGTGTGTATATATATATTAGGTGGTAACCTAAGGGGTTATATATAATTCAGAATAGTAGTAATTGCTTGTCTATGCAAATAAAATTAATTAGTTTAGTATTAGGAATTCTGAGAAAATAAAAATAATATTAAATAAATAAACAATTAAAAAAAAGTTTGAATAAAACTAGTTAAAAAAGAATAAATATTAAATCGTATAAAAATCATATAAATAATAGAAAATAGTGAAAAAATGAAAAAATAAACCCTTAATACATCTGTCATGTTTTTATTGTAAGAAATAATTTATTTTTAATTTTAAATATAAATAATAGTTAGTAAATTGGATTTAAAAATAGAATTACGTTGTTTTCACTTTTGATTTAAAATTCATAGTCAGAAAGAGCAGAAATATATTCCATAGACGCTGGGATATAAAAAAGTTTTAAAAATAGTGTAGATGATTTAGTAACGAAAACTAAAACAGAAGATATAGCTATTGTAAAATTCTCTGCAGAAAATGCGAACATTTCTGATATTAAGGAATTAGAAAAATTAGAAAGTATTAAATGCATCAAATAATTGTATTTAAACTTTAATAACAATAAAATTGCCGATATATCTTCCCTTAAAAAGCTAATGAAGAATAAATAATAATTAGAGGTGCTACACATTGATTTTTCTCATAATGAAATTACCTCTTTATTAGAACTAAAAGATATATTAAATTATGCCAATAATCTCTAAGTAGTAGAAATAAACTTGGCGTAAAATTATTAATTAACCTATTTTGAAATTTTAATTTAATATTTTATTTAAAAAAAAAATAGATAAAATAAATTGACAACTTTAAATGGAATTGAAAGTTTAAGTAACATTTAATTGCAGAAGCTATTCCAACTAACATTAAATTTTGAGTAAATACTTATAGTTAATCCCTAAACATATAACTCATATTTTTGTATTATAGATAAAACCAAATACAGGTTACAGCAGAGTAGAACAATGAATTAGAATAATTAGTTAAATAAATGCCAGATATAGATGACTTATCATTAAATTTTAAATAAAATAAACTAATCAATACAGTCTTTATTGAAAATGCTCTCAATTAGTTAAAAAGTTTAAAAAACTTATCTCTTAATCTAGAGTAATATAAAAATTGTTATATGTCATTATAATAAATTATTCATTTAATAACTTATTTAGAGAAAATGACATAAGTAGCATAAATACCTTTGTTCAAAAAATAGAATCATTATCATTATTCGTCATTGAATTGAATTTTGAGTAAATTAAATGTATTTGTAAAATATTTTTTTAATAATATTTAATATTTAAAGAAAAAATAATATTGAAAACTTTGTCCCATTTTAGCATTTACAAGAAAATTTGCCTTTATTTAGAAGTTTTCATTTGAAAATTGGGTAATTTATTTTTAATTTTAATAACAATATAAATTAAAAAGTAATACTTAAATTTTAATAAAAAGAACTTAAAAAAATAAATCAATTAGCTGTTCTATTGATAATAATATTTAAACTCAGAAAAGTCAAGAAAAAAAATAATTTATAGAATATACAGAAAAAAATTGCGAAGAAAAAAATTGTGATTCCTAGTGTGATCAATGTTTTGGGAAAAGTTATTTTTGCTTGAAATGCAAAGATTAAAACTTATCTTAAGGAGGATAGTGTGTAGCATCTTGTTCTGAAACCAAATTTTTATTAGACAATTCCTAGTGTGTTTCAAGTTGTCCAGCTGGGATGTATGGGGGGTTAAATAATGAAGGAAAAAGTAATAAAACACTGAAAAATTAAAACTATTTAATTGAAATAAACTTATTTTATTAAGACGCTTGTATTTCTTGTGGGGAAAATTGCTAACGATGCACTCAAGATTAGTGTTTAAAATGTGAATATGGAAGTGAATTACAAGGAAAATAATGCTCTAAAATATGTCCATTGAATTGCAATGCTTGCGAGTCTCAAACTTCCTGTACAAAGTGTGATGGTAAACATTTTAATTTCAATCTAATTATACCTCACAATACAATATTTATGATTAGGAAAATTATTAATTTAACATGATGAAGATGATAAATCTAAGGTTAATTGTGTGTATCAGTGTAATAAGAACCATATTAGCATTAATGGAGTATGCACTGAGTAATTATGTGAAAAAGGGAAATATCCAGTATCATCTGGAAAATGTGAGCCCTGTCATGAAAAGTGTGCAGAATGCATCGGAGTGGGTCTCGACAATTGTATAAAGTGCAATTCAGGATACGAATTCAATACGTAAAAAGGTGATAGGTAAACATTACAAATCCTAATTCACTTAAACTATTATACCAAACCTTTAATTAATACAGATGCATTAAAAAACCGGATAATTCTTATCGTAGCGGGTGGATAGCAGTCGGAATAGGAGCTCTCGTCGTACTCATCCTTATTGTAATTTACAAATGTATGAGCAGGTACAATTTTAAAAAAAAGGAAGAGCAAGAAGCTTTTTTAAAGGGAGAGAAAAGATTCTTCGAAAATGAAATGACTTCAACTACAGAAAAAAATTTTGAAAGAGGAATGACGAATGAATCTGATAACTAAGATAACACCTACAATTACAACTATAAAAATAGCGAAAAATCGGCTGGGACCGACCCCAAAAAGGATTACTAGATTGATCTTTCTAACCTGTCCCAACCCAAATAAAATGAAAGTCCTAAAATGAAGGAATCCTCCAAGGATGAACTTTAGTATATTACAAATGACACGTTTTAATAAAGATACAAAAGGTTGAGCAATCTCACAGAAACTTAGTATGGAGTTATTGACAAATATCTCGAAATTTAAACGTACACAAAAATAGTTATATTATATTAACAGCATAACAACATTAAATTGTATATAGAAAACGTGAAGTGGCCATCAAAAAATATAACTATGTCAATGATCCTCAGTTGCTAAAAGAAGGACTGAAGGAGGTAGACTTACTAAAAACACTAAATAGTCACTGCTCAAATGTCATTTAATTCTTGGACTGTTTTATAATTCGATAATAGTAAATTCACATATTTTTTTATATATCTGTCCTTCTTAAAATATTCCTACTCTCATTTAATATTATCTATCAGACCTAAAGATGATATTGAAAATCAAGACGAAAAATTTACAGAAACAACTCATTTGCTCGCCATTGTTTTAGAATTGGCTGAATACTCGTTGATGGATAAATTAAAGGAGAAAAAAGCATAAAAAGAAAAGTTCAACTAAGAGGAAATCTAAAAAATTTTGAGTGATGTATCTAAAGTATTCGATATTTCACACAATAAAGTCAAAACGGCCCACCTTGATATCAACCCCAATCACATTTTGTATAAAAATGGAAGTTGGAGGGTTTATAATTGGATGTCAGCACAAAGCATATCTTCATTTTCTACAACGAAGGTAATTTTATTAAAACTTGATTTCTTTTAAAAATAAATTTTAAATAATTGCCAATTTTTAGAAAATTGTTGAAGACAAGAAAAAGAATTTAATGTAGCTGCAATATTTGTCCCCAGAATAACGAAAAAATCAAAATATATTAATTGAGGGAGTTTTGGGTCAAAAACCCACACCTTTTGATCCATTCCAATCAGATATGTTTTCATTTGGGCTAACAATGTATGAAGTTCTCACTTAAAAAGAAATATTGAGTATTTTTCTAATATTATCTTTAAAATATATATACTCACTCATATTTAACATTTTATTAGATTTAAATGACAACAAAGAAGCAATTGAAACTGCTCTTATCGAAAATCTGATGAGTGTTTAAAATATAGATATAGGAATTGTTGGTAGTGTTACGGCTATGTTAGCTTGGAATCCCGTATAGAGAATCAGTTTCTAATAATTGCATTAAAGATACCCTTGAAATTATATAAATTTTGAAGAATTTTTTAATTCTGTATTTATTTTATAGTACTTCATTTTTTTTGTAGATTTCACTTTTTTAAATATCTACATAAAATAGACAATGTATATACAAAATGTATAAATTTTATCAATTCTTTTAAAATCTGATTTTTACTTTTGTCAAATATTAAGGTTTGATAGTAAAATTAATGAATTTACTTTACCACACACCAAATAATTTTGTTGTCTTTTTAAGAAGTGGCCCGATATTTGCCTATATAAAGATAAATTAAAATTACAATTTATTAAAAATAATATAAATAATATAATTAATAAGTTTACAATTCTAAAAATAATAATAAAACACACACAAAAATGCCTCCTCAGAAAACCACCAAAGGTTCTAAATAAAAAAAGAAATAAGAAGACACCAAAAAAAGAGAGTTGCCCACTAAAGACGAAGACCCCTCATTAGATTACGCTATCGTTTTGAAGATACATAGTGTCGAAAGAGTAGATGTCAGATGTTTAGATGGAAAAACCAGACAAGGTATACACAAACCAATAATCTTATAAAATAGCAATTCATCACAAAAAGTGAAAAAAAAAAAAAAATACTAATTATTTATCAATTCATTATAGTTCAACATAATAGTTATATTGTTTAATATATAGTATTATTCACTTATTTAAATTGATTAAATAAACGGATATTTTATTTGAAAATGCTAAAATATAAAAAATTGTATTATTATAATATATTTATTTTATTAATTGTTTTTAGGAGTTATCAGTGGTTCCATGAAAAAGAAAATTTTCGTTTAACCTGGAGATTTGGTTTTGATTGGAAAAAGAGAATATCAAGACTCTAAATGTGATATTTGTTTAAAATATTTCCCTCACGAAGTTTAATAATTAATAAAAATGAATCATATTCCCAGTAACTTCTGCAGTATAGAGGACAATAGTAAAAAAGACAAAAGCCAATTGGAAGAAGCAGTAACCTTCTCTGATCACGGAGAAGAAGATGAAGAATCTGAACAAAAACCTAAAAAATAAGGAAGAACTTTTGAAATGCCTCCTTCTTCATCTGACGAAGAAGACGAGGACGAAAACGAAGAAAAACCTATTGAAAAAAATTTCGAAAAATAAGTCAAAGTAACCGAAAACCCTGTCAAAGAAGAAAAATAAAAACCATAAAAAGACCCTGAATAATTCCTTCACACAAATAAAACTCTCATCAAAGATAAAAGAGTTTAATAAAATAAATAACAAAAGAAAATGGATAGCGATTCTGATGGTGACGACGATGTTAATGTCGATGATATTTGAAAATCTTATAAAATACTATCAGTTTTAAATAATTTTCTTATAAAAAGATGTTATTATTGTTAATAATTTCAGATTTTCGATTAGATTTAATAGTAGTATTAATATCGATATTATCTAAATTATAAAAGTACTTAAGTTAAATATAATATTAATTTTTTTAAAAAACTTCTTTTAAATTCTATATAATTAATTAGAAAAATTAAAAAAATATTTTCTGTTTTTTTTTTTTTTTTTGATTCATTTTTCTTTTCTTTTTTTCTTTACAAAATTTATACGAAATTATTTGGGGCTCCTGTAGTAAAAATAATTATTATTTACTAATAAATGGGCTGTAGATTTTACTTTTCTATATCAAATTAGTTAGTTACTACGATCACAGAAATATTAATAATTAATAAATTAAACAACCATTAATAATCTATTAAGACATTAAAAATATAAGTAAATAAAATGGTAAGAGCATCTTCTCAATACGGCTCTCCTTTCTCTAACACTAATTCAGGAATAGCCGTTAACGATTCCGTTAATGAAAAGAGATTGCAATAAGGATTTTAAAATTGGTGGAATTCCACTGCTGAAGGTAAATAATCAAAAATAGCTTTCATTGATCTTATTTATATATGCAATATGTATTAATCAAATGGCGCTACAAAATAATATATATATAATCGTCCTATTTCCTTACCATTTTTTATTTATATACTGCGTTTATCAATTGTGTTAATCATAGTACTACTGCAAAACGAATGATATATATTAAAAATAAGTAATTAATTTTCCTTTTTTTAGATAAAGATTACAGAGCTTAATTTAAAAACTCTATTTGCATTGACAAAGTTTAATACTCTAAGTATTTAGGACCCGTATTTGGACTGGCTGTAATAATAATTGATATTGAAATAAATATTTTTTATATTAAAACAGTTTTATTTTTTCTAAATATACTTTATAACAACAATATTCAACTAATTTATAAATTAGTTAGGAAAATTCTTTACTGATGCTTACTGCAGTCCTAAATACTTCTATTTAAGATATTTCATAATGGGTTTTGGACTTTTTGCTGGATTTAAATATGCAAGAAATGTAGAAGAAAATTACACCTATTCCTTTTATACAAAGAATTATCATTTATTCCCTAAGGAAATTTAAGATGCCATCAGATCTAGAGACGCTAGATATGTCAGACAATATTGGCAAAATTGAAATATATCATTTTTAACTAAATAACTTAATAAATTTAAGTGTAAAATTATAATATGAAGTCAGAATTAACAACGAATATAATTATAAAAAATTATTTGAAAACCAAAATAAGTTAGAAAACGAAAATAGAATTTCATAATCGATTTTTTCTTTCTCTTATTAACCATATATCAAATGATAATATTAATAGTAAAAAATGAGTTTTTATAATGTCAAATTGAACATGAATTACAAAAGAACAAATATTCAAACAAACAAATAAACAAAACAATTACGATGAATTTTTTTTAGCATTATATATAATTACAGTATTTTTTATAAACTATAGAAATTTTTATATTTTTAATAATTTTAAAATTATTATTAAAAAATCTAATGATGATGATGGTAATAATAACTTTACTTATTAACCAACTCAAATAGTTAATTAAATAATATTTATTCAGTATTTAAAAATTCCAATTACCAATGTTTCTTAGTAATTTTAATCAAATTATTGAGTTAAAATAGGTATTATTGTTATTGTTTCTTTGTATTGATACTATAATTTTTCACAAATTGTGATGAATTTGAGATATAGATGATCCCTAAGCCATGCTTTGAGAAAGGATAGGAGAAGTAACTTTGCCGTCTTTTAATGTAATAACTCCAGGCACAGACTCACCAGGTTTGTCTTCAAATAGAATTTAGAATATTTGCGAGTATTCCTTTACAAAATGAACCGTCATTCCTTCAAGTAATTGCTAGGGGAATTCAAAGCATTCGTTCATATTTGCATAGGGAGCCAATACTGTATTTATTTTAACTTGTTTACATCCGATTATTTTAGATTATAGTCCTCCTACATATTAAAGTATTTAATTATTATTAAGCTTTCTTTATAGATTTAAAATTCAATGTATTACCAATTTTGCATACTTCTCCATTTAAAGATATTTCTCCAGTCATTCCAATATTGGTAGGTATTTTTTTGTCAAGGACCAAACTTAAAAATGCTGTGGTTATAGCAGTTCCAGCTGAGGGTCCATCCCTTAATATTTAATATTGGATTTAATTTTGTATTTTAAATATGAAAAATAACTTTTGTTTCTATTTACTTAGGCATAGCTCCTTACATAAAATGCATATGTACATTTTTCTCTTTTACTATTTCAATTTATTCTTTCGTTAAATACTTGTAGGCATTTATTTTGGCTATGATTAAGGACTCTTT
Source organism: Miamiensis avidus (assembly GCA_037039885.1). Classification (NCBI taxonomy): domain Eukaryota; phylum Ciliophora; class Oligohymenophorea; order Philasterida; family Glauconematidae; genus Miamiensis; species Miamiensis avidus. The sequence continues at coordinate 478,782 of JAWVGU010000170.1, forward strand.
TAAAACGTTTTTCAAATTTCCACTGGAGTTAATGATTCCCTTTTTGTCAATTTGGGTATAATCATACACACATTCTACAGTCAGAGCCTATCCCACAAATCCTGCAACAGTTAGGATATTCACAGTTCCTAATCAAAATTTTAAGATTAAAAGAAATTAAAAGATATATTCTTTTTTTATAAAAAGCTTTAAACCTGAAGGGAAATCTCTATTAGTTCTTTTTTCTAATTCTGCATCGTGGGGAGGAGTTCCAAGATATTGCTTTAACAAATCAAATTAAGTTTCTTCATTAGTTAAATTCAATGGGGGTATCTATAATTCTTTAATTTTTTCATCGGTTAAAATATTGTTTAATGATATGTATTGAGTATCTTCTTCTTATTACTATTCTTATTATTATGGATTCTAAAATTTTTCTTGAACAGGAAAATGTTCAGTTTCGACTCCTACAGGTTGCTGATGATGATGATGTTATTATTATTACACTGGACTTTCGCTCTGATTATCCTATTCCTTTTTATCTTTTATTTCTTTTTCAACTTCTTCGAATTAGGCCTATATCATTTAAGGTTCAGGATTTTCTTCTTTTTTTTCTAATAATTTGGGGAACTTCAAAAGTAATTCTACTGCATACTTTCTGCATATAGTCTCGAATGATCGCTTCAATTCTCTTACCCCACTTTCATGATAGCACCAGTCTGTTTTTATTTTATCAAAATTAGTTGCATTACTAATAAATTAATTTATTGCCGCTATATAATTAACTATAGTTTACTATTTATTATAGATTGGAGAGTTGACTTGTCAAATTAAATCAAATTCTTGTTCATTCCTGACTATTCCAAAACTGTAGGAATCAAATATTATTATCCAATTGCAACTTTTTCTTCTTCTATATAAGCGGGTATTTCCAAAAGCTCTAATCTATTTCTCAGGGGTTCTAACATATGCAGAATTTCATTTGCAGTTAAAATAAATATAACATTAGAAAAGTCAACCTAGTTTTTGTTTATACGTACTTAATTATATATATATAATTTTATTAAAATTAAATTTTTTTACTTTTATGTCTAAATAATGGTCAACAAAATTCATATTTTCATCTGGATTCAATATTTCTAGTAAGGTATAGTAAGGATCAGCTCCCATGCTTAAAATATAAATTATAAAAATCAATAAAAACGTAAGCCATATTTTAAAAAATTATTACGAACTTTTCGAGATTTTATCTATTTCATCAAGAATAAAAACGGGATTCATAGTACTAGCTTTAATTAATTCCTTCACAAAAACCCCTATCAAAAAATGAATTTAGCATATCTATCCTCTTTTAAAAATATAGCAAAAATATATAATACCAGGTTAAGAATCTACATATGTTCTTCTGTGTCCTTTAATAAAGTAAGGGTCAGATACTCCTGCAAAACTTATGAATCTGAACTCTTTTTTTAAAGAAGAGGCAACGGCTTTAGCAATTGAAGTCTTTCCAATTCCGGGAGGTCCATAAAGTAAAATAACAAATCCTTTACTTTCCTTAGACCCAGTATTTTTAAGTTAATTACTTTTCAAATATAGTTATCAATATTTTGTTATTAAAAAAATTATAAACTTTTTACATAGCAATCATTTCAACGATTCTCTATTTAACTTTTTCTAATCCGTAAATTTAATTATTAAGTTAATTTTCTGCATACTATATGTCCCAAAAAGGTTCAGAATATTTTTTCCAGGGAATGCTGAAAACTTCATCTAAGTATGTGCTTACTTTATGATATTCAGAAGAATGCTAAAATGATTAGAGAAAACGGAATACATAATATTAATATTTATTATTTTTTCATTTATATAAATATTTACTTTATCTAACATTGAAAATCTTTATATTTCTTTGGAAATTTTTTCTCTGCTTGGCAAATCATCAATTAATTTTAACTGTTCTTAGTATTTTTTGATTATATTTAATTATTATTATTAAGGATTTTGAGCAGAATATGCTCCTCCTTGTTGACCTTAACTGAAAGGACTATCTTTTCCAGCATTTTAGAAATAAGTTTATTTAATATATTCCATTGACATTCTTGCTCTTGCTTAAGTGTGCATTCTTATCATGTTTTCATCTGCAGCCTGATAATGATATAATTTTTATAAAACGATACTAAAATATACTAATTTTTTACTTAATTAATTTAATATTTACCTTGAAATTTTTATTCACAATTTCCAATACATCTTCCAATGATTCCAAATGATATCTCAATAACTACACTCTGGTTATTATATTTTGCGATTCAATTAACGATTGAATTAATAAATTTATATTTTCTTTCATATATCTAGTTGTTAAATAAAAACATTTAAAATTTTTTTAAAATATATTTATTTACCTAGAATAAAGCTTTTAAATGTGTTATATAATTTAAAATATTATTTAATCGACTTAGTCTATCGAAAATTCTCGGAAATTCATTCTATCAATATCAAAGTCTTAGAATATATCAATTTTTTCGTAAGAAACACTTTTTTTAATACTTTTAACACTTTATTTTATCAAATCAAATTCTGCATCTAATATATTAATTATCTTGTATTAATTATTCATTTTTAAATATTTTTATGTTATTTGTACCCAAATTAAAAGACTTTTGACTTTCAGACGAAGGGGTATCTTTATAAGGAATGGTGACTGCAAATATACCTTAATCATTGACTTTTATTTCCACAATTTTAATTCTGTGAGACATTTTTTTAGGGGTAATTTTCATATTAAGAGAACTTCCTTATCCCAGACCACCTTGACTATAAATATTTTACTGTTACTATTGGTTTTAAGTTTCATCAGTTTTCTTTTTTTTTGAATAAAAATGTAAGTAATTTTTAAATTGAACACTCCCATAATATATATATATAATTATACCTGAATACTCATATTTTTTTTTAACTCATTTTCAACTTTGCTTTCAAGCTCAACTCCCACCAAATACACTTCTCCGTTTTCATTTAACAAAAAATAAGCCAATGGGTGGGCAATTTCAGATAATTTACCTTTTAATAGTAATATATATCAAATATATATGTATAATTTCAATGAATATAAACTTAACTGAAAGGTACCTGTTCTTAATTAGCAAGGAACTGAAGTATAAGGAAGGATGGGCTGTTACGAGCTAAATAATATATGTGTTTCTTATTTAAATAATTTTTCCTATTCTGTTAACTCGGCTTTATAATTTCTAAGAGGTACAGCTTTTAATTCTAAATATTTCTAAAAGAAATTATGTTGTTCATTATTTTCATTATCATTATTATTATTATCGTTATTTTCACCAGAGGGATTGTTAGAACTTTCATTGTTATTATTATTATTCATATCAGGGTACTTATTGTCCTCTCCGTTCTTATCAAGATTATAGATTTTCTCATTATTGCCTTCTTAATTGTAGTTATAAAAAAGAGGATTTTCAAAATTGTACATTGGATTAAGTTATTGGAGGCCGAAGCTCTTATATTTTTCTTATTCAACAAAATTATTTTACTCTTCACTAGTCTCCAGTCTCAAAGAATTATAGCATTGCATTGATTAAAATGTAAAATTATTATTCTTTAATTGTTTGAGATTAGGAGTCACAAATTTATTTTTCGTAGTTTTTTGAAAAAGATTAAGTAACTACTTATTCGTTTAAGCAAATTTTATCATAGAATTTTGAGAAGAAAATATATTGTTTTTGATTTTTTTAATTTTTTAGTTAGTAGTTTAACCTAATTAATTAAATTATTTCTGAAATTAGATAATATACTTATTTATTACTTTATAAATTATAATATGAGGTAATCAATCAAAATCAGAATATGAGACTCTTTAGTTATTAACAATGTAAATAATTAAATTAATATATATTATATGTTAATATAAGAATTCTTAAACCTTTAATCCTATAATACGGTGTAAATATTCTTAAAGTAAATATTATTTAATTATATATACCATTACCATAATTTGGAGACCTTATAATTGATATTAATATTTTTATAGTTGTAAAAGTATAATTTAAAGCTTTTTTAATTTTATATGGAGTTTTCGGTTGACGAATTCATAATATAGATTTAATTTTATAGATATTTAATATATAATATAATTTTTTATACCAGTTATTTATTTTTAAAAAATAATTATTCTTATCTATTTATAATTAATTAAATGTAAATAACGAAATTTTATTTTAGAGAAACGATATATCATTTATAAATAATCAATTATCAAGGAAATATTAATGAAATAATGAATTTTCATAAATATGCAAAAATAAATTAAAAATAAAAAATAATATTTTAATCAGAAATATAATATAAAAACAATAAAAATTATGAATTTTGCTACCAAAAACTCCATATAATTATATTAAAAAATAGTTCTATAAAAATTCAATCATAATAATTCATCAAGGATGATGATATGGAAGTATTTGATAGTTTTGATAAATCGTTTGTATTTTTCTTCTTTCTACAGCAGCAGCAACATATTTTTGATAAAAACCCTTGCTAATTATCAGTTTCGACTAGTTATTCCAAATCTTTATCCATTTTAGGAATTTCATATCCAGGTTTATTCATTTATTTTTACAAGCTAATATACTTTGTATACACGCTTTAGTCCCCCTATTATTACTATCCTCCTTATTCTATATCATTACCATCATCTTAAAAATCGTCACTGCTAACTTATCCATTGATTTACAAAACTTTTTTCAACTGAAAAAAATTATCAATTTTTATAAATATTCATCATCTATTTTAATAATAATATTTTATCATTTACCATTCCTTAATTATTATGATACAAATCTTCAATCTGAGCCTCTTCATCTTATTATAAAGATTTAATTAAATGCACCCATTCATCCCTGTCTTTATCATCTTTACAAACTAATTTCCATTCTTTTCCATCAGTACCAGTTAAAATGAATTTAGACTTTTCTTCGATTTTAATATCCTTAATTTTTTGAATAGCCATAAATTTTGTATCACTTGTATATTTTTTATCATTTTTATACAGAAAAAGAATTTATCTATTTATGAAATTAAAAATAAATTATAAAAGTTTCGTTATTTTCTAAAAAATATATTTACCTTTTCAGCTATAATATTTTTTACTTATTTTTTACTTTTTTTTCTAACTTTACAATATCTTCTTTAATAACTTCTTTCCTCCATTGGTTTTAATGTTCTTAGTCTTATATTCAATAAAATATAAAATATAATAATAAAAGTTTTATATATAGTATTTTTACATTTTTCGGAATTGTTGCTTAATTCAGATCTATTATCTTCATCATCATCTTTTATATTTACTTATTATTATTATTTTTCATCTTCATCTTCTTCATTATTTTATTCTTCGATACTTTTATTACTTTACTAATTAGTATTATTATGTGCTTCAATGCTATTCATACTAATACCATTTTATATCTATTTTTAATCTTTACAATACTAGACATATGATTCAGATTTGCTTATTGACATTCTTTTTAAACTATCAACTTCTTCTTTTCCTTTTTATTGTTTAATTATTTGTTATATAGCTTTAATCCATTTATTTATCTCAGTTATATATTCACTAAAATAATTATAAGTAAGGATTTCATCAGAATTTTCTTTTTTTATCTTTAGCTCAAATCCTTTAATTTAATTTAGTTTAATAATAATTACCATTGATAATTTAATACAAAATATTTTTACCATACTAAAAGGAATGGATAGACATCCTATTTAAGGTGGCCTAAGACATTTTATTAATACCTTTTGTAATCCCACTTTATATTTCCGTGAGACCCTTTGCTAAAAAGTTTTTCTACTTATGCTTTAATTAGTGCTACGTTATACTTACAATCTGACCGGGTCTAATTTATCCCTTTCTTTCACTCTTGTCTTTTTCTATTATATTAATTAAATTATCAAAATGTTAACCTTCTTAATCAGATATAAACGATGAATTCCTTACCTATGTGATGAGCATCATAAGAAAAATAGTAAATAGTATTCAAATCAGCCCAGGGAGGAAGTAATGTCGAATCTATAGTATTGTGGTCATCTTCAGAGTTGAGAGAGTACTTTGTCACAAGGAATAACCATCTCTATTTTGACGAGAGCAATTTTTAACTGAATTCTGATTTTTTTTTCCAAAGAAATCCCGTAACCATTCTATCTTCTAAAATTTAGCTGTTTATTTTGTCAGTATATTCACTAATTCCTTTAATGTCCATTAGTCTGTAATTCATTTACTTTATATCATCTATTTTATCGTTAATATGTAACTCTTCATCTTCTAACTTTATCTAAGTCAGAGTTTCAGAATCCAACTTTTTCCAATAATTATCAATTTCTTGTTAAAAAGAATTAATTTTATTTTCTTTTTTTTTGGTTATAATATCATTAAAAAAAAAAAAAAACTACTGCTAATTTTTAAAATTTATACTTTAATCTAACATTTTTTTTATCATTTGCATCTTTTTCAGATAATCGGGTTATTTTTCCTAATGACTCTTCAAAAATTTTAGAGTATTAATCCATGTTTGTTTTTCCTAGCTACTCAAAGTTTGTAATTCGAAAATTTTCGAAAACATCTTTACACTGAAATGCTTTTCTTTGTCTGGTTTTTCATCAATTTCAATTGCACCAATATATATACTTCCTTTTATATGTATTATTGTAGTATGGAATTAAATGCAACCAATATGATATATTAATACCTTGAGGCACTGCATCCTAAGAGGAGATTTAATTTTTTTTATAATAGACAAGTAATGCTCCTCCTCCTCTAATAACGAAGTGTCTTTCTTAATATCCTTTAACTTTAGCTTTTTTTTTTATAATTCCTTCCTGGGAGCAATGCTTTTGTAGCAATTGATAATATTTTCTATCCATTTTTAAAGATATTTTTCTATTGTAATATATTTTTAATAAAATGGAATTAATTCTATATTTTTATTGTCCAATGAATTAATATCAAAAATTATAGGTACTTAACATAATTTAATACTAATCATTAAATAAAATTAAATTATATTAGAATATTTAGATTACCATACTTATTAAATTTAATGATGGTTTATATTAAAACCTAAAATACAAAATAGTTTANATTAAATCATAATTATTTTTAAAATAATAATTTTATTTTACTAATATAGATGAATAAATAATACTTAAATTAAAAAAAAATATATTTTTATAATTTATAATAATATTTAAATAAATTAAAAAAAAAAAAAATTTATTATAAATATTTATAATTTAAATTTATATAATGTTTCTAAAAATTTAATGATACCTGTATCATAAATACTTTTAGTAGGAGAAATAAATAAATTTTATTTTTACTCAATATATAAAAATTATTAATATTCTTATTATTTAATTTAGTTGTAAACTAATTATAATATACAACTAACTACTAACTATCTAGTAAAAAAAAAAAAATATAAACATTTGAAGCAAAATAAAAATAAAAATAAACAAATTATGAAAGGAAGTAGAAAAATATAAAATATATAGTATTTTTTGCAAGGATAAAAATTTCAAGGAGTTAAAGATACGTAATAATAAGATTCCTAATCAAAATGTCATCAATAGATAATCGTTTAATATGCATTAAATCAAAACCAAGATAAATAATCTTATTAATAACTTAATATTAATATGGAAAAAAAGCTGAAGACATAATATTTAAGCGAGTAATACATTTTATATTAATATATTCTAATAAATTATTATGATTAAAAATTTTAAAGAATGATAAGAATAGTTAAAAAAAGAGAAGAAAATTTCCTTTTCCTTTTTAATTTATTTTAAAAGATTCATAATACTAATAGTTTTGAAATGAAATAGCATGCAATTAATGAAAAGGAAAAACAGATAATTGATTAAATAAAAATATCAGAAGAAACAAGAAGATTGAATGAAGACTAATTATTATCATAGTTTTCCAATAATCCCATTTCTGATCCAGAGATAATAAGGTAAACAAATTATAAAATGTTAAATAGGCTAAGTTTAAATAGTAATTTTTGAACTTTTCCCCTAGACTTGCAGTGAAATTTAAAAATAGAATACTTGAGATTTATGAATTAGGTATGGTAAAATTGAAGTAAATAAAAGACCAAAGTGATGAAGAAATACAAAAAGATCTATAGATTAATAATATGGAGCAAGAAGAAATGGAAAATAAAATAAACTCATATTATAATGAAGTTATGGAGTTGTTTAGTTCGCAACTATAAAAATAGGAAATATAATTTCGTGAAATGGCTCAATTTGTTTCTGAATCTTCTTAAAAGAAGATTAGAGAATAATTATAAGTTTTAAATACTTTTATAAATAGTAAAAATAAACTAAATTGTATTTTAAATTATTTTAAGNTTTTTTTTTTTTTTTTTAAGGTGAGAAATATTAAAATGAAAAATTAATAAAAATATAGCTATAAAGTACACTATCTGATATGAAAGATCAAAGCTAGGATACTACAAAGACATCTTAGATTAATAATAGCAAATCCTCATATGATAATGTAAGAAGAAGAGCTCTTAGCAAGGCGGAATACTACTCATCTAATTAGAATAATTATTAAACCCCCAAAAATAATAATTCTTCATTTACGTCTAAAAATAACAACGGATTTTAAAGCAATACTTAGCAGCATAGCAATATATAAAAATCAAAAAACCAAAGCAACTGCAAGAAACAAAGCATGTTTTGTGGCAAAAAATTGTTCAAAATGTATGATAGCTGTCTAGATATAGATAGAATGCATTTTAAAATGGGAGTCATTTATGGAGGATTTAGCTAAGAAGCAAAATTTCAGGATTTAATATAAAGAAATTCGCAAATTAAAATGTCAATAAACTCCCATCAAGTAAAAATCAATTCTAATATGAGTATTGTGTAAAAACTGCAATCTCATTGCCGCGATGCAAATAATAATAATAGTCCAGCATAACAAAGTGTCACTGCATCTAAGAAGGTGAACCATTTTACAATTAAAAAGGTATATTTAATTTATAATATAAAAATAAATTATAAATATATAATTTAATAATATAAAGAAAAATTGTGATTCTCATCTTAATAGCACAGAAAACAAAAAACGATCTATTTCAATGTACCAAAAAAGTACTTAATAACAAAAACTGATAGAAAAAAAATCAATATTTTACTAAAATACATAAAAGACAGAGCATGCTATAGAAAGTGATAAATGTGAGTCTGTAGTTTAAAAGTAAAAATCTTTAAAACTACTAAAGTAAAATTTATTAGAAAATAATAGCCTAGCTCACTCTAGCGTGGATAAAGAAGATTATAAAGCGGTAGAATATGCAAATTCGAATTTAATTGAGAAGAATTAGAATCAATAAAAAATTGCAGCAGATTATAGAAAAAATAGCGCAAAAATAGTAAATATTGACCCATCGGTGATCAAATTGAAAAATGATATTTCTAAAACTTGCAATAGCTCCACTCTTCACAACAAAAAAGATGAAAAATATGCTTAAAATAATAGACCACCTAGATAATAAAAGTAGTAATAGTAATAATATTTTAATATATCCCACTATTTTTTTTTTAATTTTAAAAAATAATTTTTATTTATAAGAAGCTAGTGCCCAAATGATATCAACAAATAATAGTCCTCATTTCCATCTTTATAAAAAAAATTAAAACTAAAAAACATAGCCAATTCTCATAAAGCAGATAAAACTAATAATAAGGAAAACCAAGAATAATGTACTTTTATAAATAATTAAAATAATAATTTTATTGATATGGAATAAGAAATGCTTATTTAGAGTAGAGCCCTACAACCTTGCAAAACAAATTTTTAGAATTAATAAATAGGGAAAAGTTCTATATCAGGAAAGCATTCCTAAAATAACTCTCATCTAAAACTAGAAAAAATAAATATAGAAAATATAGTTTATAAAAATGAGTAAAATACTTTTAACACTGAGTATGAAACGCCAAAATACTAAAATAATTTTGAGCAAATTTATTCAAAATCTTAAATGTTTAGTGCAACATTAAATCCAGTTACTCATGATGAAATAAATATCATAAAAATTAAAGAGATAGACTTAAATAGGACTGAAAATTAAAATAAATGCTAATAACTTATAAAGGTAAGATAAGGATTCAAAAAACAGTCAACAGTTAGCAAAAACGTAAATGATCAAAATTTTTTGATTGAATAAAAACAAGAAAATCATAATAGTTTGTCTTAATACGCAGAAAAGAAATAAAAGAATAATAGATACAGATGCTTTGTTGAAGAATATAAAAACATGTTTAAAAACAAGAAAAATTATTAGTGTAATGGAAAAATGATTCCTAATCTGGATTAAACAATGTTGTAATTACAGGAACATAAAAAAGAAGTATAAAAAATATCTTAAAGGTTTAGAGCAGTCTCTGTTATGGACTAAAATTGCTAATATAATTATAGTTAAATATGAAAAATGAGATTATTTTAAAATAAAAATTATTTATTAAATTTTATTTATCATAATAAAATATATATTTTGATAATTATTTTTAATATAATATAATATAAAAATTTTATATAAAAATGATGTATGAATATATTCTATTACTACAATTATAAATATTATATACTATGTATGTTAAATATATAAAAAAATAATCAATTGTTGGGTTAAAATGAAGGAAATGACTCTTAAATATAGTCTAAAACTTCTTCTTGATCAGTTTGATTAGATTGAGACAAATTACTTAGAAGATTTCTTTATTCTTTTTGTTAGGAAATTGCCATGCAGTTTTTCTAAGAAGTTAAGGTGCCAATAGACATTTTTGTACTATTACTTTAGAGACTATGGCTACTTGGTAGCTTTTAATGACTATAAGCTCCCTTATTTTATTATTGCATTTACTATTGAGATGAGTAACTAGAGCTATTTTCTCTTTTTTCTCTATTACAACTTTTTATAAAGTTAGATGGACTATTCAATTTTAACAATTGCATAGAATTTCTATCTAATTCTGATCTTAAAAATATAATTTCTTCAGCTAAATGTTAGGCTTCTGAGGTTTGATTTTTGAGTTTTTATTGCAGATCTTCTATTTCTTGCTACTTTTCCAAATTTTAAAATTACAATTATTCAATTTATTATTTTTATTTTTGGTTTTCCTGGATAATAGAATTACTTTTTATCATGTTTTATTATTAAAGTTTATTATAATGATGCAAATCTTTAAATTCATGAAAATTGGAGATTTACTTATTATTTTATTCCAATTAATTTTCTTAGTTATTTTATAGAGAACCGCCTAAAAATTATTATTACTATTATTTCAATTCTTTATTTTCTTATAAAATCACGTTAAATTTTTTATTCAACTCCTCATACTATTCCAGCATAACCTGGCCCAGATTTTTCCATTCTTCTATGTTATTTTCGTCAGGGAGATTTTAATTTTAATACGTGTTAATTAATTTATGTTGATTTGCCCCTTATTTTAAATTTTATTTAACTACTAATTATGATTGATTTTAATTTTTTTAAGGAGTTCTATTTTTAGATTTATCTTCTGTTTTTTTACAAAAATTTGAAATTTTTGAATTATTTTTTATCGAAGAATCTATATTTTTTAAAGCAATTCTGTTTTATATGATCTCATTAGTTTACTATTATACATTTATAGTTTGAGATTTTCCTTCAAAATTATTATTCTATTATACAGGAAAACTGAATTTTTTAGCTGATATATTTTTCGCACTCATTGTTCTATAAGCACCTGATATGTTTTCTTTTTAATTTGGCTATTATCTATGGGTTATTAATATTATATAAAATCAAATAGTATTATAAAATTTAAAATATATATTTAAATATTTACTACTATTTAGGTGTTTTCTTAATTATTATATATCTTTTGTGAGATCTACTAGACAATAATGGATCTTGACAAGGAGATGTCTGTAAATCAGTGAGCTTAAGTTGGCTTTTATTATTTGGAGAATTTAATAATTATTGAAAATCTTTTTAGTGAAAACTTTTTAATTTTCTAAAGTTTTTTAATTCTTTTTCTTAGGAAAAAGTCAGCTTCATTTTTTTATTTCCTTTTTTTTATTTTGTTATATAAAAATATAGTGTTATAATTTATTTGTTGAGTTTTTTGCGCATATTATTAATAACTCCTGTTTTTAATCAATATAAAAATTTCGTTAAACACATTAAATTTATTTCAATATTATCACTAATAAATAAAAATAACACTCCATTTTTAATTTACAAGAAATTTTTATTTATATAAAATATTCTTGAATTAAATAAAATATAACAATAGAAATAAAGTTTAATTTTAAATATAATAATATTCTCTATATATTATCACAAATTAAAATTATTATTTAATATAATTTCAATTATCTAATAATAGCTAATTTACCATTTTTTAGTTTAAAATTGTAATATTTCCATGTTTGTTACTTTTAGTGACTTCTTTATTAAGTTACTTCGATTCTTTTACCGTTTATTAGCTTAATTAAGAATTATCCTTATTATTATTATTCAATTTATCAATAAAAATTATACAAAAAAACAAATAAATAATTATATAATTAATAAATTACCTTTTTATATAATGGCATCTAATTATATTGTTAAATTTAACTTTGTTATATTTAATCTTTAACAGTCTCATAGTTTTACGAACATATACTTTCCTCTTATTCCAACATTGATACTTACTATTATACAGTACTTTATTGTCTAGTAAATTAATATTAATTTTTTAAATTTTTAAAAAATTAGAAATTAAATTTAAATATTTTACTTATTTGTAAATCTGGTATCATTTCTAACAAAATTTTATCCATTTTATACCATTTATTCGTATTCTTTTTTTGTCATTCTGTACTTAGTACTATTATCATTTGACTGTTGAAAATAATTTTTATTAATCTCTCCACTATTTCTTTTAATTTCCCCTATAAAATATATTAATTTTATTTATCTCAAAATTTCTTTAATATATATTCCATTAAAAAAACACCTTATCTTCCTATCAAAGTCACTCCATTTTGAGGTTAAATATTATTAAACATTTATTGATACTAACTTGGTTTTTCTTCCAGATTTTCATTTGTCAAAGCCACATTTTCGTTTTATTTATTTTTGTTTTTATTAAATGGTACAGATAATTTAGTTTATAATGCCTATTTTGGCTCATCAACCTGCCTCAAAGACTATTTTTTTAATTTTTCTATATTCTTTTGGGGTTCTTTTAATTTATTATCAGATATTTTAAATCTAATTTATCATTTTTAAATTAATATTGTATAGAATAGTTAAATTTTAAGTAATTTTATAATTGCCCAACTGAAACTTCTCCAACTATTTTTTTTTCTTTTGCTTCTTGTTTAGCTTTACTTTTTTTATCCATAACCATTAAATTTCCATTATAATCATAAGTAAGTTCTGCGTTTTTATTCCTTTTAATTAGATTTTTAACCTGATTTTATCTTATTTTTTGCTCCTTTTTTTAATAGTAATTAAGATATTTCTTATATTAAAAATATAAATTTATAATTTTTATTTTATACATATTCTTCATATTCAACTTACTCTTATTATATCATTTGATTAAACTTTTCTATTCGCTTCTGTTCTCTTAAATAATCTATGTATCATAATATAGTAAATATTATTTAATTATGTTTAAATATCTTTCATTTTATACCTTCCATATCAGTGTTTTATTCCATTTTATTTACATCTTTCAATGGAACTGCATAGTGTGCTTATTTATTATTACTCTAATATTAAAAAGTTTTGTAAATTTATATATTTTGTGAAATTACAAATGATTAAATGTTTTACAACACTATTTCTTTGGGTTTTCTTTAATGAATACTAGTTATTAAAATAAGTTAAATTATTTTAAAGATAAATAAACTATTAATTATAAATTACCATAAAAAATTTATTTTTAAGACTATTTTGTTTATTCTATAACTTTTGATAAATAATTTAGTGTGATTAAGTTAGTTTATTTAAATAAATAACAATTTTATTAATACTGATCAGTTTAATAACAATTTTAATCAAGTTTAAGTAATTAGTCTTTTTTTATTAAAACAAAACTAATAAATAGTATAATATAATTTTAAATAGATAGTTTGCTATATATAATGATAATAATTTCTAAATATATCAATATATTATAAAATATTGAAATCACTATTATATTTGAGATTAAGTGTTGATTTTTAATTTATTAGATTGAATAAACAATTAAGAATTATAGCTTATATCTGGATATTTGAATCCGGTTAATTAGTATATTATGTCTGCTATTATATTTGATCGATTTTTCTAAAATAAATAGGAAAATTGTGAGAAATTAATTTTAAACATTCCAGATGTTATATCATATCCATTTTTTTAGTTAATATTTTTATAGTTATTATTTTTTTTCTTATTTTTTTCTAATTATTCTTCTTCATATTCTTAATTTCTTATACTATAATCATGACCTAAATATTAAAAATTATTTTTATATGATGATATTACAACATCATCTTTTTATTTGGCCATTTTCGCTATATATTAAAAAATTAAATTATGATATAATATAATTTTATATTTATATCTTTTATATATAACATTTCAAAAGTTACTCTTTATAATTCCTTTTAACTCGCTCAAAGTTATAATATATCGCTAACTTAATTCCTATAATTTAATATCTATATTATTTTATTAATTTTCTTAAATGAATGTATTCAAATTAAATTTTGCAAAATTTATCATTAAATTCATATCATTTTCAACCATTTTGTTATCAAATTGTTTTAAAATAGTAAAAATTTTATGATTATCTATATATCCTATATCTGAAGCATCAAGCAGCATAAATAAAATTAAGGAAGACTCATAAAGTGATATATTAATAAATATATTCATAATGTCTATCCATTTTTAATAATTTATGCTAGAGTCGATCTGAGAAAATTAAAAAATAAAAAACAAAGTTAATTACTTTTAAAAAATTAATATTACTTCTAGAAAGTGGACAATAAACTCACTAATTTATTTTCCATAAATTATCTGTAAAAACTAAGTTAATTCCTGCTTTCCAACTTTTATATTTCTTAGTTAGGTTGCTATTGGCATTCGGGATATAAATTTGAATATTCTTTAAGGAATTTGATCTTCTTTATCTAAAGTAAATATAGATTTATATTTTTCTTTTATCATGTCTTACAAATTTCTTTTTCTTTATTTTTTTAACTTTTCATTAAATTCTTGCAATTTTTCTAATTTCTATTTTTATTCATTAAATTTATTTTGTTATTTCAACTAAATTTCATTTATTATTGGACTGTTATATTATTTATACAACATCTTGCTTTCACTATTAGCTTTTTTCTATATTGGAGAATTCTATAAGATATGAATTTATATTAATTATTAATTATATCAATAATACAATTACCTAGACAGTATAACTCTTTATGGGAACTGTTTAACTAATTTTGTTTAAAATAGAAGGCAATTATAGTTAGGGTTGCTTCATCCTAGGGGTTTATGAAATATTTGTCTATGTTTCTGTATCTTAATAATTTATACTATCATTCTAAGTATATTAATTTATATTCTCCATATATACATTATGAGAAAAAGCTCTTTATTTTCTTTATTTTTTTTATAAATAATAGTTATTTTCCTAATTATTTCCTATCCCCTATTCGTTATACTATTCTCTTAACGGATAACACTGCTACCTTTGAAACTTATTTGTTTAAAAATATATAGTTTTTTTAATATTTTTTCCGAGTTCCGTTCCCAACATAGTATAGTCCTATACGACTTTCAATTATTTTTCATGGTNTANTTCTTCTAAAAAACTTTTAATATGACATTTCTATTATAAAAAAATAATATATTTACAAAATATCTTTCAAATAAAAATATTTTGGAATTTACAGTTTGTAAAATTATCATAAATACCAAATTTTCTTTGATATTGAGGTTCTTAAATAATTATATTATCTTTATTTGCATCTGATTCTAAGGTAATATATGGTTTCCAATTATCAGGTCTTTATTTATCTAGAGATTTTTTATTCATATACTCTTCAAAATGATGATTTTACATTTTAAATATTAAAATTCTTATTTTTTATTTAGAAACTTTTATATAAGAATAAAAAATTGTGTTTACAATTTTAATACTTAGTAGTATTATTTTATTTTAATTAATTAATTTATATTTGCATTTTATTTAATACATACATGAAATTAGAATTTTAAGCATTAAATTAATTAATTAATTATTAAAAATAAAACCAATATAACAAAATTTAATGTGTTAATTATTTAAATTAAACTACTTTTAAATATTTAATATCTATACACATTTAGATTATTAATATTAACAATTATTTAAAATATTTTTTAATTTATCAAAACAGTTTATTGCTAGGCAATATGGTTTATGATTTCATAGAAACCTAATAATAACCTGATTTTTTATTTGTGCTTAAATATATGAGGACAACAAATGCTATGGTTTAAATTAGTAAAGTTCCTAAAGTAATAACAATATTTCTAACATAAGGGGCTATGAAGTACGAAATAATAAGTAACAATGGGAAAGCAAGTAAATAGGCAGACCCCATTAAGGCAAATGATTTGACAAATTACTATAGTTTAAGACTAGCTTTTTTTAAAGTATCTTTTATCCCATAGGCGAAGTATATGAAAATTCCTATTCTCAAAAATAGGACTAAATAACCGACCCATCCATCGTACTAATGATATTTGTAATGGGCATTATCAGTTAACTTTCCTAAACCCATTATCATCATGTGTATGACTCCGACTAAGACTCCTATATTAAATAATATATTATAGAAAATATTCTTATCCAACTATCTAATCATAAATATTTAAATGTATTTATATATATTTATTATAGTACCTAAAGGTATTAAAATGTCAAAAGAATCTAATTCCATATAATTTATTGTCCATCCCCAAGAAACTAGTAGCAAAAAACAAGAAACGGTAAATGATGATAAAATTTCACATAAATCTCCGAGTAGTTCAAGTGCAAAAACTCCTCTCCCATTACTGCTATATGTAATTTAATGAATTAATTCAAAAAACAAGAAAGCTGCTTAAAATCCAATAGCTAATAAAATCTATAAAAAGGAGGAATAATTTAATTGGATTATAAAACATAAATATTATTACTAAAAATAATCCCCAATCAAAATCCTCTCCCTTATTAGAATCTTTAATAGAGTGCATCAATCCATAAACAAATGCACCTGAAGTAATTATTAGTAAAAATATAATAGGAGCAATAAACCCAGACTCATCTGATCCAAAGTGAGATTTATTATTTATGAGAGTGAGTTCGATCTAAGAAAATCATAAATATTTTAGTTAATTAATTTATTTGAATAAACAAATTATTTTATCAATTAATACCTCTATTTTCACTCCAACATGTTTATTTGCATTAAAAAGATTTTAGATTCTTTCCATTTCACAATCTGCCAATACAAAGAACCATACTCTTCTTCTTCTCGATTGGGCTACTGTACCAGATCTTACAGCAGACCAATCACTATCTACCGGAATATTAACTTCTTTGACACTTTTATGAGTTCTTTATTCTTGAATTTTGTCATTGCAAGAATCATTATGATCAAGGGCGTCCCATTCATCATCCAAAAATATATATAATTATGAAAATAATCTATTAAATATAATAATATTAAAATTAAATTAAATCTTAACTATTAATAAAAAATTAAAAACTTTACGGTTTATTTTATTCAGTTCCTTCAGGAATATTAACTCTTTTGTTATACCTCGCTCTTATAGACCAAGACCCGTGCCCTTTTCAGATGGAATAATAACATTGATCATTACAAATTTAATTAATAATATTAAATATATATATATACCAATATCCATGGCCATTTTGCTTATATAGTGGAACCCTCCTTCCTTCTTAAATTTGCTAAGAGTTATAGATTCTCTGAAAATTTTTTGGTATGAAATTATGAAAATAGTAAATAAAACAATTATTTTTCTTATTATATTCATTTTCCTATATTTTTTCTTTATATTGAGTATTTTATTAATAAAATATTAACTAGATAATATACGACCCTATATAATATATCATTTATTTAATATTGCTTGATAATTCACCAATTAATAATAGGTTTAAATAAAAAATAATTCCAAGTCTAGATTCTGATTACACTTACTTATCAATCTTTATTATAAAAATTTAATTACTAAAATAAAGCTGAGTTAATTTAAATGAATTTCTTAATAAATATAAGAACTTTTTTAATTGATTATTTTATAAATATATATAATGTACATTTAAAATATGTTATATATTTATTTATTAATTTATAATTTAAGATATAAATATTAACCAAAATAATTATATTTTCATTTCTAAGATATCATTTCTTATAATACATTCTATTCCCATATTCCTTTAGATATTACTCCATTAACTGAAAAATATTATCCTTCTCCATTACCACAGTCCCCGGCAAATTCTCCCTGTATTTATAAAATTTGGCTTATTAATTAAAATAGTAATAACTTATAAATTAATATAAATATTTTTTTTATACAATGAATTTTTCTCCATTACAAAAATACAAAGTGCCCTTCCCTTCTTTTATATCATCTTTAAAATACCCGTCATATTTACACCATTTGTCCATAATGTCATCTAAATTTGTAAAATCGAATCCTACACCTCCTGACTATTTTAAACTATCAAACTCAACATTTTCATTATACGCAATACCTTTTCCGTAAAACTTATCATCCAACCACTGCCCCCTTCAAATAAAAAATTGCATAAAATAAATATAATTAACATTTAATTTTAATAATTACTCATATGCTTTTTAATTAGATGGATAATACAAAACTCCAAAGCCAGACCTAAAAGGAATACCATATATATTTTTAAAATAATCATAAATATATTATTTAGTCATTAGTTTACATTTTTCCAAATTTCCATTCTCCTTCATAAAATCCTCCATCACAATAATTAAACCTTCCTTTTCCATGTCTTAGGCCATTTACCTTTTCCCCACAATAATAGCTTCCATCGTTATATACTTCTTTCACTTTTTTTGATCCTTGAGATAATTGATTTCTTGTTCTACAACTCTGTACTACTTTCTACTGATTCTCTTCACGTTCATTAGATTAAATATATTTTGATTATTTGATTGAATCATTTCTCTCAGACTGTGTTTAGCTGGGTATTTTACTATCATTTTAAAAGCTTATTTGCTCTTTTTTTTCTTATTTTGTTGGTCTAAAACTCATTTATCCCATTATAATATCGGTTTATATCTATTGTTATTATTATAACTAATAATTTTCTTCTTATTATTATTATTGCTACTTTTACTATTAATCTGTCAAATTCTGATCCTATTATTCTTCTACTACTTTACTCTCTTTTAAAGAATTCATTTTTTATACAAATTTATCGTTTAAACTAGGTTTATTTTGTAAATTATTTTCATTTTCACTTTGATCCATACATCTTTAAGGTGTCTAGTGTAATAACAATTCTTTATTTAGTGATAATTATGAGTGAGAAGAATTAGATTTTAAATTCGATTATTAAAATTATTTCAGATCTTCCTGTCTTTTTTCATGTCTTACCAAATCTTTCTTTACTTGTTTTATCATATGTCCTAATACTACGTCTTTTAGAGTGTTTTTTTAAGAATTATAAGTCTAACTATATTCAAATTCACCTCTCTGATCTAATAATAAATATAAATCCAATATACTGACTTGTATTTTATAAATATAAAAATAATACTAGGGGAAAGTTCTGAATGATAACGCATATTTATTAATTCTCTCTCTGGAGATTCCGCAGTATACATAGGAATATTATTAGGCTCTAGTTGATATTCTAATTTATCAATAATAGATGTATCATATTAAGGAAATCTATTTTCTGATTTCGATTATTTAAGCTCTGGTATTCTCATTCTAAATTATCCTTATTCTAATTTATAATTAAAATTTCCCTGCTTTATTAATTCTTTTTCTTTTTCTTTAGATTTCTCCCTACTATCATATTGGTTCCCTTTTATTTTAAGTTCTTCATTAGCGATTTTTATATTATCATTATAATTATCTTTGTTTTTAAACTGATCTTAAATTATTTAGTTTTCTTATTTTTCTACAAGTTATAAGTTTGCTTAATTATGATTTTTATCATTAAATAGCAAGCTTTGTGTACTTTAATTAGTAGGAAGTGTTCTAATCCTTTGCTATATCCAACTTTCAGTCCCAGTTAGATTTTCAAATTCTACAGTTATACTATCAGGTTCAAATCTTTCAATCGATTTAGGATTGTATTATAATTAAATAGCCTTACTTTATGAATCTCTTTAACCTTTTCTATTTAAATTAAATATTTATTAATTTATAGTTTTTATAAAAATCTATTACTTTTAAGATGAATTTATTTAATCTGAATATCCTTAATGCTGCTTTATTTTTCTTTGAGGAGTTTATTATGTGGGTATGATTGGGGACAAATTAGAAACAAAAGGAGAACACATTTAAGGTTATACTATTTATTGTAAGTGAACTATATTTTGTTATACACTGGCTAGTTTAGTAGGACTTTATGATACATTTATTTATAAATTTTTTTTAACTAACTATTAATACTTTTCCTGTTACTCTTTTTAAACTTGTTGGTATTATTTTATTTCCCCTTAAGATCGAATGTTTTCTTTTTATCTTTGCAATTATATTTATTATTAAACATAGTTTTGCTTTTAAAAAGAAGTAGTTGGATTTTATAGAACAACCTGGCTTTAAGGTAAAACATTAATTTTATTTTTTATGGGAGAAAACTATTATTTCACCTACTGTTACTGTGTTTATTATTAAGATATGTTCATAACTACATTAAGTGGATATTATTTTGTTTAAATTGAATTCGGATTTCTTTGAGTATAAGAAGGGGGCCTATGGGTTTATGAAGTATATTGATTTTTGGAAATTAAAGGAGAAACCACTCTGGCTGATTAAAAAGAAGGGGATTTATTTATTTATTCTCTCACGGTAATAAACGAATACCTCTACTTATCTGTGTTGAATCCTGTATTGCTTTCAGTTAACTATCGGGTGGACACGGTGGTTTAGGGGGAATAAACATAAGAACTTTTAGTCTAAATGGGAGATTATAAAAGTTTTTGTTTTTGTTCCTGTCGCTAAGGGGAATAAACTAACTATTTTTGGTATTACTAGTAAGGTTGTTATTAATTATTCATTATTATTTGCGGTTAAATATAATTATTATTTCTTTCTGGTAAACATGATTGTGATCTTTTTGATGGAGAGCAAATATATTACACATTCACAGTGTTTTAATTGGTACTCAGAGGAGATAATTAATTTTATTAACACTTTTGTTTAGAATAGGAACTTATCTAACTGTTGCACACATTTTGTCCCTTTATTACTACTATTTTTTATCTATTAGGGGAAACCGAAACCCCTTCATTTTTTTACCGAATTATATTTTCTTTTAGAATTTGATGTTAAGTCTGATTTTTAAATTATTAACTTTGCTATTAAACTTATTGGGATATTTAAACCTGTTGGAATTATGTGTTTTTATTGTTCTATTCTAAGTTATTGCTCAAACTATTATTATTACAATTTACCTACATTTTCTGTGGATCATCTGTGTTCTATTTTTAAAAACTATTTTTTCTCTACTTCTGTATATTTATTTTCTGTTCAGCATCTATATTTTAATTATTATTTTATTAGCATGGCTTATCTTGTATTTATTTTTCAAATTGTTGAACATTAGTAGTTTCTGCAAAATTTTTAGGGTGTATTGTTATAATATTAGGATTATCAGTCATATATTATTCCTCTTTTAAGTTAGAAAACCCTTCAAATTTATCAGTTTTTAAAAAACCTTTGGAATTTGAAACTTAAATATTGTTAGAATTATTTAAAATTCTTTGAGTTGAAAGTTAATTTTCTCTAATTGATAATTGGTTTGACCTTTAAGAATTTTTTTATTCGCCTGGATTTCTTTAAATATGTAAATACTGTGAAAACTCATTAACCTATGGTAGTTATTCTTACAATTATTGTTATTTATCATTATTTTCTAACTAAGTTTCATTAATATTTCTTTGGGTGAAATTATCTTAAGTATTTTATTGTTTGTATATATTAATATGTTATTTTCTCTAAGTTTATGTTGTTTCAACCTATCTTTAACTAGACTAATTGGAACATAATCTGGAAGAACTCCCCTTTGAATACAAATTCATCATATCTTCATCACTGTTTTTTGTCTTTTATATTTGAATAGGAGTATTATTAATAGAGTATTAATTTTAATTTAATTATTTTTAGTTTGAAATTGTATCATAGGTTTAGTGATTTTCTTGATTTTCAGGAGGAATATTTTATTGTATTTCATTTGTGAACTCAGGTAAAATATCAAGTTCATGTGCTAATTCATAGAAATCAGGTCTATTTGTTTATTCATACTATAAACACCAGTTTAAAAGATCAAAAAATTCTTCAGATATCGTATTTTGTATATTTAAAAGAGAATTCATAATACCCTTGTAATCTAATTATATGTTGCTATAATCATAGTATTTATCAACTGTTAAAGTTAATAAATTTAAAACTATACATCCCAATATAAAAGCATCATTTTTATATTCATTTTATGCAAAATACTTGAAATTTTAATTATTTCCTACAATTTAGTGTTTTATTCCTTTATTTTATAAATTATTTTAATATATAAAATAATTAAGTTTTAGTCTAAATTATAATTTTTATATTATTACTTTCCATTTAAGCAGGAGATAAATAAATCCCTTACATTTGTTTATATTATTTATTAAACTTTAACTATTTTATTACACTATTAAAATTACTTTGGATGCTATAACATAATAATGGATCTATTAACTTTATTTATCCATTTTTACCTATAAATATTGTACCTACATATGAATTATTACTATTTTATCTAATAATTTAAAGAAATATTAAAATAAATAATTTTTATTTTACTCATTTTTATGTATTCATGAGAACGTTTATGTATTTATAAAAAACACAAAGCACTTACTAACGACTTAAAAATTTAAAAAACTTCGTCTTCTTTAAAAATATGTCTACTAAATTTAATTATATTTTTAAAATAATACTAAATTAAATTGTAAATTTTACTTCTTTATTGCTTGCTAGCTTTACTATTAAATTCTGTTATAGGCTTCTTATTCTAGTGATTTATCCTGATATTCATTTACAGAAACTAATTTATATCTATTTTAATCAGTGTTTTAAGTTTAATAATAGAGACACTATGTTAAATATAAATGTTTATTTTTTTATAAAGAATCTCTTAATAACATTGTTTTGTGTAATTCAACTTTATAAAACGTAATAATTATTAATAAGTAATAGTAATAACTCTATATAAACTGAAATTACTTTGATTTTCATATATCTCTTCCTTTAAAAAAATGAATTCATTCGGATTCTAAATCATTTGCATTATAAAAATTTCGCCATAAACTTAATGCACCTTAGAACAAATGAACTTATATTATGATTTAAATTCATCTATTTATATTCTTTCCTAAGTATTAAGAGAATTAGAATTATATTGTCCCATTTTTAGAATTATAATATTTTTGTTTTTTTATAATGCAATAATAAATAATTAATTTTAATAAAAATATTGAGTAATCCGAATTTTTTCTACCGGTAATATATTTTAATTACTAATAATTCCTGAAATAGTTTATTCTTAATATTAAAACTACTTTATTTTTAATTAAGGCAGTTAGTTAACTAAATTATAATAACAATAACTAAATAAAAAATTATGAAAAATAAATAAACAAATATTATTCATTGACTTTATTTAATAATTTTATATAATTAATTTAAAATTAAAATAATAAATATATATTATTTAAAAAAAACAAAATCTTTTTAATCTAATCATTATTTCATCCTAATACAACTGCTAATATTATACCAATAATGGCTAAAATAATAATCGTTACTACTACATATATCAGACATTTATTCTTTTTTTAAGTTTATTGGGCTTAGTTCATTTCCTAATTAGTTTCTATAGCGTTTTTTTTCCCTTCTTCCAAGTCTTCTGTTATATGTTCTATTACTCCTGTATTATCAACTACAACCTAATTGATATCATTCATCAATGCATTCATTTAATGAACATCTTTTTCAATTTTATTTAAATACTAGTCTCTTTCTTATTACAATTCTTGTTCTAGCTGCGCTTCTTTTAACATTGCTTAATTTTCCTCATACTAATTTATAAATTTATTTTTTATTTAATCTAATTAAAAACATCATAAAAAGAAATTAAATTAATTACTTATTATTATTTTTGCTATTAATTTTATTAATATTACTACTATTCTTTTTACAATTATTCTTGCATGAGTTATTGTTGCAAAAGAGCCTAACTTTGCTATTTATTAATATCTTATTATATTTATTTTTATTAAGGTGTTTATTTTTTTTAAGGCATATCAACTTATTACATTTCTTAAAGTGATATCTCTTTATTATTTGCTCTATTTTGTTAATATTATTTAATAGTATTTTTTTCATTTTAATATTATGTGTCTTATTCAGCTTATTCTTCTTTTATGGGCTCATGTATAGAACTATTATATTTAAATTAAAAATAATTTTATATAATATTTAAAATGATGAAGTAGTGATAGATCAAAATACTTTAAATCTACTACTACGCTAGAACTTCTTTTAAAACGTTCTTCATCCTCCTCAGACAAAAAGCTAGACCCCATTTTTTCAGAAAAACTAGATCTTACTAAATTTTTCATAATTTACCCATATCTTTCTATTTCTTTTTAACAATCATCTTTCATTGATTTTATTTTTTTCTTTTACAAGTTAGTTCTTGCTTATCGTTCCTAAGCAGTAAGTAACTCTATATAATTTTTAATAATAATTGCATTTTATTATTTTTATGGCTGAATATAACTTCATTATAAAATTAGAATCTATAAATTCCCTCTAAAGTATTACCTTTTAAATATTCTATTTCATGTTTCATAGATTTCTTCTAGTTTTTAATTACCTAAAGTAATGATTTATCTAAATCTCCACCAATGTTCATTTATAAAGCATTATTCATTTCATATATTTTTTTTAGCTAGTTTGTACACTAGTCTTGAATATTTTCTTTATTTTATGAAAAATTTCTGTTTGGGATTAACTGCTCGTTTAAGGACATTTTACTTTATTATTATTTACACCTTTATTATTTAATTTTTTTAGCTAATTACCTATTCCTCTAATATATTTCCTTATTCAATTTTTATTTGTTTTCATAATAAGAATAAATACTAATATAAAAATTATATGAATTTAAAAAAGAAAAAAAATAATTTTAAATTTCTTAAAAAAAATTAAATTTTTATTATTTTTTAATTTGATACATTTTATTAAAAATTTTGGTTGTTTCTCATAATTTTTAATTTATAAAATTTTTATTAGTAAATATTATAAACATTTTTAATAAAAATAAAATTCCTATTTACAAATATATTTATAATATTTCTTTGATTTCGTATTTATTTTAGAATGATATTTTATACAAATTTTTTTTAGTATAAAGAAATAATACACTAATTTATATTTTTTATATAATAAAATTTTATATAGCAGATTTATTACTAATTCTTATAATATAAATATATAGAAATTCTAAAGGAAATGGTAATTATTTGGTCAATATCTTTTTAGAATAAAAATAACAAATTTTATCAAATTATAATTATTTTTATATTTATTCTTCTTGTTATTAATGTATGTTTAAATTAATCAGTAAAAAGAATATATATTAAATATATTATTACATTAATTACTTACAAAATAAATAATATGAAAGTTCATATGATAATTCTTATAAAATATATTATGATTTTAAATTAATGAATCATTTTTTTTTTATAAATTTTTATATGGAAATGCTTGCTAAATAAATATTTATTTTCTAACATACGAATTATAAAATTTATGATAAATTCAGTAATTTATATCATTTTATTATTAAATGATATACATGAGTTTTAATATCTTATTGTTTATTTTTTTTATATTATTATTCGAGCTTATAATATTAATATAAATTTAAATTAAATAATTCAAGTTTTAAATTAATTAGGAATATATGCATATTTATGATATGACGTATTTAAATAGTTTCAATTATTGCTATTTAAATTAGAAGGTTAAAATCTTTCTACTAATTATATGATTTATTCTGACTCGCTACTGCTTTTATGTTCATCTTATTGTGATTTAGTTACTAATTCTGTATTATTTTTATAATAATTAAAAATAAAATTAATTTCTTAATTTTCGCTTATATTGTCCAAATCATTTTCTGAATTACAATTTTATTGATCATCATTTTAGGCAGTAATATTTTCATGTTTAAAAGTTTTACTTTTATAGATAGTATATTTTTTTCTTTGCTTAACATTATTTAAATTTTCCATTAAAATTTAATCATTCTTTTTATCTTTATATTGAAATTCATCTTAGAAATAAATATCTTTAGATAATCTACTAATATCTTCCTGCTTCAAATCATAAATGACTTCTTAATCTTCAATTTAATTATCATAACATTTCATATCCGAATCTATATTTAATTATTTATCTGTAGCAGAGCAAGCTCCCATTATAAATTAAAATATATATATGATTTTTTTTTTTAATATAATTTTCTAAAAATTATTATTTCTCTATTATTAATCTAATTTATTAATTTTCAAATAAAGATATATATACTAATAAATTAAATATATTATATGAACAACTTCTAATTATTTTTTTTAATAAATATAATCACATATTCATATTCTAAAAAATATTTTTTAAAATCGAATGAAAGATTATTTATTTATTAGAAAGAATAATAATATTATATTGATAATTTACAATAGTTTAATAAAATATTTCACCAAATATAACATACTATTAAATAAATTTTAATTTTAATTTTATAAACTATATTTATATATATCACCTGATTTAACTTATATTTAAGAAAGAGTAATTGTATTTTTCTATTTAATTTTCTATATATATAAATATATTTTTCTATATAATTGATATGAAGATGTAAAATTATAAGTTAAGAGTTAATTATATATGAAAAAAATAAAATTATAGCAAACTATGGGAAAATGTTTTATTAATTTTTGATTAAATTTGACTATTTATTGTTTTCAATAATCAGTGATAATTTTTGTTTACCTATATTAACTCTATTTTATGTGTAATAAAGCATTATTAATATTTAAGTAATTTATAATAAGTTTTTAATATTTAATTTTATTCTACTATAATATATTTAAATTAAAAATACTATTATATATCTTTGGTTATCTTTTTTGTGGCTAAATATGGTATATATATATTTCACACGTGGGAATTTAGTTTTCATGTGATTACGCTTTTATTCATACAATTAATTATAATTATCGTAATAAATTGCACAATAGGCATTTATTGATTAGTTTTGACCAAAAATATTATATTTATTATTAATTTTATGTATTTTAATTAAAATCAAAATAAAATAATTATAAAAAAGAATTCAAATATAGAAAAATAATTATAAAAATAAATAAAATAGCAAATAGAATATAAAATCAATGTTCCTCCTCAATTTCTTTAAAGATGTTCTCGGTAGTTTGGGATTATGGAAAAAGGATGCAAAAATCTTATTTTTAGGATTAGATAATGCTGGAAAAACCACTTTACTCAGAAGATTAAAAGACGATAGAATGGTCTAACATGATCCCACTTTACATTGTCATTAAGGTAACTATATCATATTTATATTAGGAAATTACAAATTATTCAATGTTATATTATAAAAATCAAGTAAATGAGTAGTTTTGTAAATATTTATTTGCATCATTTAATTCAAAGTTATTATAAATTCCATATTTTCTTAAAATTTTCTAGAACATTACTAACAATTGTTTTAAAAAAATGGAATTAGATTTTTTATTTTTTATTATATATTGTATATTTTTGAATAAAATATATTTAATTATAATGTTTAATATATTTTAATAGAGGAATTAGTCTTAGGAAAAGTTAGATTTAAAGCTTTCGATTTAGGAGGTCATGCTGCCGTCAGAAAAACCTGGAAAAATTATTTCCCTCAAGTAGATGGTATCATTTATTTAGTTGACTCTGCTGATGCTGGAAGATTCGAAGAAAGCAAAAAAGAATTTGAATCCATTTTAAACACTCCTGAATTGGCCAAGGTACCTATTGTTATTTTGGGAAATAAAATTGATATGAAAACTGCTGTATCTGAAGAAGACTTAAGAGCTGGATTAGGACTTGTTACTAATACTACTTTTGGAACCCAAAAAATATCTGATATTGACGGAAGACCTGTCGAAGTATTTATGTGCTCAGTAGCCAAAAAAATGGGATATGCTGATGGATTTTAATGGCTTTCTAAATTCTTAAAATGAGGAAATTTAAGAAATAATAATAAATTAAAATATGTAAATTGATTAAAAAATAATTAATAATTAGATAAAGAAGGAAAGAATATAATTCTATTTTGATTATAAGAAATATAAATTATATGTTAGCATTTAAATCTATATACTATAATAATAAAATGTTTAAATGGAAACCTTGATACTTATAAATAATTTTTGTTAATATATATAGTATATAGATTTTTTAAATTAAAAAAAGTTAATTTTAATAATTACCGGTTTTTCTTTTCTTATAATTTATTATTTTTATATTTCATGTTTTATAAAAATAAGTTTGAAATTTATCAATTTAATGAGAATATTAAATTTCTTAATCTTGTAATTAAAATTTTACTTTGTATAGCTATATTAATACATTTAATATTCAATCGTATAATCTTAATAGTTATTAAAACATAAAATTTACTAAAAAATGGAGATGTCTGCTTCTAAAAAACCATTCCTTATAGTAAATAGAAAAAAATAAAATTTCTTAAATGTAGATCAAGATGTTTTCGATGAAACTATTGAGTCTAAAGTGAGATTTGTATAAGGAGTTAATGCATTTTTAATAGTAATTTACTTTTTTTATAAATTTATGTAATTCTATCAAATAACTTATTACTTATATTGTTATTTAATTATAGTTTAAATTGGGATACGAAGCTATAAAAATGGCCTATTTCTTTTGGCAATTTATTAATTCATGCTAAAGTTATTCTTTTTTAATGATAGGATTTTTGGGGTGTAATATAACCTGGATAATAGCATCAATGATTGGATTCTAGTCTATAAATACTAAAAAGGTAAAATATAATTATAGGAAATAATGCTAAAATTTAATTTATTAATATTTGAATATAATAGGCGAAAAATGTTAAAATATATTTCATTATGCTATTTTTTGTATTACTAACTAGAATAGGACTATATATAACTATGGGTTTGGTTATGAAAAAGCATTACATTAAAGAAACTAAAGAAAATATAGTTTGTACTTCTATTTATCAAGAGGGATTAGTTATTATGGAAGCTGTAATAGAAGGAATATTATTAATAGTTTTATTAATTTTAGTTAGAGTTATTTATGTATATTTAATGAGTAATATTTTTTGCTATTTATATATGTATACAAAAATAATGTTAACCTAAAATATTTTAATATTACAAAAGAATGGGAAAAAAAAGATTTAGAGGCTTTCTTCTCACAAAATAGATTTGAATGATTTGTATATAAATTTTTTTACATAATTTTATAGAATTTTTATATAATAAAACAATGTTTATAAGTTTTATATTAATAATTTTACTTTATACTAATATTTATTTAATAAAATTCAAATAATAAATTATTAAATCACTTGTGGATAACATTAACTTTAACTTATATTAATATAATTTAAATAAATAAATAAAATATTATTTAATATGGATGAAGTTGAGTAAATCTGACATTAAATTATAAATATATTTAAATTAAGCAAAGGTATGTTAACAATGATTTCCTAATAACATAATCAAATGAGATATTAATTTTATTAAATATGCTAAGATTATTACTTACTTCTTAAAATATATTTATGGCAAAAATTAAGGTTAAGAAATTAAGCTAAAAGCAAAATTAATTTATATATTTCTTTAAATAAAATAAATAAAAGTACAACAAAAAATCAATAACAAATATAATAAGATATAGTAAATAATCAAATGGGAAGTAGAGAATAACCTTGTCCTTATAGAATTATTGATGATTTTGGAGGAGCTTTCTCCATGGGATGTTTTGCAGGATGTGTTGCCTATTTTATTAGAGGTACTGATGATATTTTAGCAGTATCCTATATAAGCACAATATAAATTTTAAGATATACAAGATATACTTATTAAAAATAAATTTAGTATAAAATAGAATTTTATTCAATTTAAAATATAATTTAATTAATTAAAAACGAATATTAAATCAATATTTATAAAAATATAAATAACTTAAAATTAAGATATATTAATATTTACCATAATTAAATTTTTTATATTTAAAAAGGAATGTGGTTTTCTCCTAAATCTGAAAGATTTTATGGTGGAATATAATTATTAAAAAAAAGAGCTCCTATTTTAGGAGGTAAATAATAAATGATTCATACTTTCTATCATTTTCATATATAAGAATTTTGAATATGTTTTAGGATCTTTCGCTATGTGGGGAGGATTATTCTCATTAATTGATTGCTCTTTAATCCATATAAGATAAAAAGAAGATTGGATCAATCCAGTCACAGCCGGATTTTGTGCCGGAGGTCTTTTAGCTGGAAGAGGTAAGCAACTTCTATTAAAAATCAAGAAATTTACTAATAATTTATTAAATAATAGCTGGACCTAAAATTGCATTTAGAAATGCTATATTCGGAGGTATCATCCTTGGATGTATTCAAGTAAATATAATTAATATATTTTAGATGTTTCTATAAATATTTTATATTTATATTTTAAAATATAGCTCGTTGAAGTTGGTATGATGAAATCATAGATGAAATAAAAATTACAAATGTAGGCCTAATAATAAGAAATGGAAATAAAATAATAATTAGAAATGATAAAAGAATAGAGACCTGGTAAATATAAAAATTTTTGCTATATTTTTTTACTTATATTAATAATAATAATTTTTTATTTTAGATATTTATGCCCATATTTTAATGTAAAAGTAATAAAAAGAATAATAAAAAAGATAATTAGAATTGTAAGCTGAAGCTGGAAGCTCTCCCAAATTACAAACTTATTGAATTATTTAAACTTGAAGAATATACATAATATTAAAAATAATTAATAATCATATTTGATTATATTAATTAATTGGGAACCATATTTTAATACTATGTCTCAAATAATTTAATAAGATTAGTAATAAAATAATGCAAAAGGCTAGCTTATTAGAATGAGGCCAACTTATAATTATTTAACTTGATGTATAACACTTTCAATAATTTTATATTAAGTATAATATTTTCCTCATAGTTAGTCTAAATATTACTAATGCTTATAATATATTTAATTTATAAAATATTATAAATTACTTACTATATTTCTTATGTTATTTCATTTGTATGTAATTTAATGGTATTTTTGTTATTTAAGTAATTTTTTTATAATATAGCAAACAATATTTTGTATAAACATTAAATTTATTCACACAATCATGTGCTTTTAAATGAATTCAATTGTAGTAGTAGTAGATATTTTTGTAACATAAAGTATTTCAAAATCTTGTTTAATTATAATTATAAATTAAATATACATATATGCATTGCATAAAACTTATTTTTTTAAAACAACCTTAAATAAACACTATTCACATAATTATTAAACTGTAGTAGTGAGCATAAAAATTAATTTATAAAAAAAAACAACTAACTAATGGAAGACGATAATTAATCATTAAAAAGTTCAAGTAAAACGTATATCTAAACTTAAAACAATTTTATACATATTTACTAAAATGATAGCACTTAAATAATAAAATGAAATTCAATGTTCTATTTATTAATGAAAAATGATAATAATATTTTTATATATGTACAGCATCTTCAGATAATGATGATGATTATGATAAACCCAGAGTTCCTGGTCCTTGGATGAAGGAACATACAGAAGAAACCATAAAAGAAATAGAAAATTATAAAATAAAATCAAGACCTTTAATTAAAATGCAATTTATTAAAAAGAGAAAGGAGTAAATATAGACTAAGTCTTTTTATGCTTAGTAATTAAAAAATTTAACAAAATTTTGCAATTTCAAGATTTGGAAAAGGATATAAACTAAATGAAGCAGATGCCAATGAAAAAATGCAAGATATAAAGGCAACAAATGATCCTTTCAATTCTTAAAAAAGTAAAGTTATAGATATAGGATTGTAAGGTTGTAATACATAGACAAAAACCGCTTCATAAACTAATTGGAACAGAAAAATTAATAGAATTGTTACAGTTGAAGGTAATTAATGAAATATTGAAAATATAAGAGATGGTTTGAAAATAATTTTTATATTACTTAAGATGACATATAAAAGATAGAAGTTCCAGATGATGATGAGGCTTTACTGAAATTTATTGGAAATGTATAGCTGGAAATAGAGTAAGCATTGCAATCAAATGAAACGATTGATATATTTTAGGATGATTTCGGTATTATTTATTTCGAAGTTCTAAAATATAAGTGAATTTTATATTATTAATTTTCAAAAAATTAAAACCAGATTTACTGATAAATGATGATTTGAATTTCGGAGCTGACTCGGAGCTTTCTACCTAAATAAAGGAGTGGAAAAGTTTCTTTTATAATAGTTGTAGAGGGAAAAAAATAACCAATATTTAATTCTAACCTTCAACAAATTAAAATAAGTAAATGAATAAGAAATAGTATATATATTTCGTTGTTAACATATAAAATTAAATAAAAATTAAAAATCTAATAGGTCGAAATATATTGCGGCTTCTTTTATGGAAAATTTAAATTTTGATGAAAGAATAGTATATAGTTATAAATCCCATAAAAATATGATTGTTTTATGGGATTTTGATGACTAACACTCTATTGATCCCGTAATGATTTTAATATCTCCTTTAGAAATTTTGTGTTTTGCTTTTAATCCTAAAGACCCTACATAAGTAGTAGGAGGAGCTATCAATGGATAAATATTAATGTGGGATTTGAAATAAACTGATAAAATCCCTCTTTCTTAGCAATAAAAAAAATAAAATAAGCAAAAATAAGATAATAAAAACGATTTAGTTGAATTGCAACCTGTTATCATGTCCCAGTTGCAAGATCCAACGGGGGTAAATAAAATAATGAGCATTTATTATAAATAAATAAATATATTAATATAATTAATTAAAATGATAATAAAATTTTTAGTTGAGTTAAGCTAATACTACTGAAGCAATTAAAAAAAATGTTCCTTCTCACAAAAACCCTGTTCTTTGTTTGCAATGGTTGCCTTCTTCTATTTTATTGGATAAAAGATCATTTTAACATGTTATAGTTCCCCAAGGTAAGAGAATGATATATAATATTAAACAAGCCTCAATTTTAAATATTATTAATCTACTATAGTTTAAGAAGTAAATCACCAGTTCGCCACCATAAGTTGCGACGGTTAGATATTATTTTGGGACAATAAATTTTTGGATTAAAAAGGAAAACCAGTTCAAGATCTTTCTACAGTATCATGGAAAGCAATGTACGGACTACAATTATTTAGACCACAGGGAGGAGGATAAATGGGAGGGTATGTTATTTTTACATTATTTAAATGAATAATAATATTGATCCTTATTTCCAAATTATAGAGCCCAAGTAGCATTTAGAAAAAAATAAACCACAGCAACTTTAACAGGTACATCTGACGAAGGAGAAGTTTTCTTTATGGATTGGGCTTAGAAAACAAATGAGGAAGGAGATAAGGTAAGTATAAAAGTATAAGTAATATTTAAAAAGTTATTTATTTTTTAATAATTTCTAGGCTGATATGATATAGCACATGTGGCAAAACCAAAGAAATTATAGACCTTCTGTGGGATTAGATGTTTCGCCCTTCTTTGAAGACATTATTCTAACTTTACATGATTTTAACTTCTGCATATGGAAGCACGGAGTGGATACTCCTATTTTCGAATCCAATATATTGAAAGGATGCCAGATCACATGTGGTTGCTTTTCTCCTTCCAGGTACGCAAAATTTTTTTTAATATTACTAAAAATTAACAATGTATTACAATGCCAATTAACTTAAAAAAGACCAGGAGTAATTGTAATCGGGAGAACTGATGGTAATTTAGATGTGTGGGACTTCTTAGATCAAAGTCATAAAGCTACAATGTAATATTTGGTAGTTTCGAAAATGGTAACTTGTTTAAAATTCAATGAATCTCATTTCAACAATTTGGTAAGAATAAAATCATTAAAATAGTTTTATAAAATAACATATTTAATTATTAAAAAAATATAATTAAGGCTGTCGGAGATATTGAAGGATCTTTACATATAATTGAATTGCCTACAACTTTATGTAGAAAACTTGGAGAAGAAGAAAAAACAATGGAAGAATTCTGGGATAGAGAAGTTTAAAGAGTAGATTATTTCTCCCAAAGATTTAATCACAGAGAAGAAGTAACATAATTATTTTTTATCAAAATTGTATTTACTGTTAATAAATTTGTATAAAATGTATAAAGGTGTTCAAATAAGAAAAATAAAATAAAGAAAAATAAGATTAAAAATAAGAAGGAACCAAATAAAAAGAAGATGTAAATTTAAACTATATACTTTTATTTTTGAATTTATCATTCTTTTATTCATTCATTTATTTAATTTATTTTTTTTTTATTAGGAACCTAAAGAAAATGAAGAAGATGTTCTAGAAAGAGAATATTAATAATTTGCCTAACATTATATAAATGAAATTATAAACAAAGATGGTAATGCTGTAAGCTAACCTGAAGCTGTAAAGGATAATAAAGCTAAGAAGAAGTGATTTATTGAATATATTATGCTTA
Organism: Miamiensis avidus; assembly: GCA_037039885.1. Lineage (NCBI taxonomy): Eukaryota > Ciliophora > Oligohymenophorea > Philasterida > Glauconematidae > Miamiensis > Miamiensis avidus. The sequence goes on from JAWVGU010000170.1 coordinate 514,018, forward strand.
TTAATTTAATTTATTATAAATATCACTTATAAAGATTCTTTTTATTAAATAGCAATATTAAAATTATATTTTTCAGAATTTTAGCATTCATCCAGATTAATAATTAATGCATATTTTTTTATGCTAATCACACTAGATCATTATTACTTTTTTTCAAATATAATTAATTATGTTTTATAGCACAATGAGTAATATATAATATTTTTACACACACTAGACACTACGATTATTTTAAAATACAAATAGCAGAACGAAAAAAATAATAAAATGATAGACGGTGAAAAAATTGAAAAATTAGAAAAGAGAAGAAAATTAGAAGAATCTAGATATAAGGTTTCTGAAGAGTAATAGTTAAAGCGTGAGGAATTTAATAGAAAACTAAAAGAAGAACTGTAAAGATAAGAAGATGAGCAAGAAAACAATAACAATTCATAATAGAATAATGTTTAGGAAAACGAAAAAGAGGACAAAAATATTAAGAAAACCATTATTTAAAAAGCTAGAACTGATTGTCCCTATTTAAGTACTATTAAAAGAAATTTAATTGATTTTGATTTCGAGAAGTTATGTTCTGTAACTCTTAACAATCTTAATGTTTATGCTTGCTTAATTTGCAGCAAATATTTTTAAGGAAGAGTAAGAAATTAATTTAATTGCGCCTTTTATATAGCTTAATATATGTTTGTTATAATTTACAGGGAAAGGGAACTCACGCCTATATCCATTCTCTTGATGAGGGCCATCATATTTTTATTAATCTATTCAACACAAAAGTGTATTGTCTACCAGAAAATTATGAAGTCGATGATCACAGTTTGGAAGATATTAAATATAATCTGAAACCCTAGTTTACATAAGAATTGATTTTAAAACTTGACTAAAGTACTTAGTATTCAAGAGCTTTAAATGGAACTAAAGTAATAAAATATTAAAAAATAATTGCTTTTTAAAATTTTTATTTGATTTTTAAATATACTCAGTATTATCCTGGAATGGTGGGAATGAACAACCTGTCGAATACTGATTATATTAATGTTATGATTCATGCTCTATGTAGAGCTAAAGAATTTAGAAATTATTTCTTAAATTTTGAAAACACCTAGACTGGACTTTTCGAATATAAAACACTACTTATTATCAGGTTTTCAGAATTAGTTAAAAAAATTTGGAATCCAAGAAATTTTAAAGGACATGTCAGTCCCCACGAACTCATTTAAGGTATAAGTTTGAAAAGTAATAAAAAGTTTTAAATAGGAGTATAGAGGTAAATAAATAACTTTATTATTTAATAAAATAACAACTCAAATCATAATTTTTTATAAGCGATGCAATCTAATTGTTTTCCTGGTTTTTTGGAAACATGCAAAAAGAATTTAAAAATATTTAAAAAGGAGAAAGTATTATAAAGAAATGCTTTGAAGGAGAAGTGGAAATTAATTAATTTAACCCCTTAAGTATAATTACACTAATCTATTATTCAACATTATTTTTTACATTTTTTTATTTAGAGGAATAGGTAGGATACGAAGCAGTTCCTGTCACGAAAACTTCTAGTTTCTTGTATAATTTTTCTAAACTTCTTTTAAATAAAAATTTACTTTTTTAAAATATATTTTTCATTTCTAGTTATTTAACACTGGATATTCCTGAAGTCCCGGTATACAAAGAAGGATAGTCAAGTGTTCCAAACGTTCCAATTTTCGAACTTTTAAAAAAGTTTGATGGAATTACTAATCATGATACTCCTGATATGAGAAGAACCTATATTATTAAGAAGCTACCGAAGTACTTAGTCATTCATATGAAGAGATTTATATCAAACAATTTTTTCATGGAAAAAAACCCCACAATTATTACTTTCCCCTTAAACAATTTAAATCTTGCACCATGTAAAAATATTTTATTTCCTATAATGATTTTTTATTTGGATTTTATTAAATAGACACAGATTTTGATTCTGATGAACCCGTGAATTGCAAATATAGCCTTATCGCAAATATATGTCATGAAGGATAACCTAAGGGAGGAATATTTAAAATTCACATGAGGCATGAACCTACTAATTAATGGTTTGAAGTGTAAGATTTGCATATTTAATCAATTATTCCTTAATTAGTATGTGTTTCGTAATCTTATGTATAAATTTGGGAGAGATAGGAGTGATTATTGAGTTAGATTGATTGAATAATTAAATGAATCTATTTTTAATGTGTTTAATTTACTTTAAATAAATTTTGTGCTTTATAAAATAATTATAATGTAATTAAAATACAGAATTTTAAAGTAATATAAAATATATATTATTATTGCTATTTTTTTTGAAAAAAAGTCTAATATTATATATAATTTTCCATATTATATTTAAAACGAATCAATGTAGAAAGTAGAATAGAAAACAATACCTACGACATAAGATGCTATAAACTAAGCAGTGAAAATATACATAATTTAATATCTAATAAAACATAATTTCACGGATGTCTACGAGAATGGTTTGAATATAATCACAGATTTATTGATAAAATACATTTAAAAGTTGGGAATCAAGACCAAAAACCAAATAGAAACATCAGGAAGAGATGACCCAAACTTTTTATAATTACTTTCAGTCATGGATAATTCGAATGTCGATTTAAATGCTGTACGGATATATAAATAAAAATATATTATATTTTATGTAGGGCCTTTTATTTATCGAATATTAAAATATATTATATAAATAAATAGCTGTATAGATTTATGACAGATGATTAAAAAGGAACATCTAATGATAAATTTATGAATGATGTTTGTAAAGAAATTTTCAGAGAAAATAATGGCGATGATGAATACATTTTAAACAGAATAACCAAAGAGGATATTGATTATATAAAAGATAAAGTGAATATGGAAGAAATACAAAAATAGTAGTCCAACATAACTACAACCATAGATGAAATAATTTAAGTAAAAGCATACAAAATTATATTATTATTGATAACAAAATATATAAACTAAATTAATCTATCAGGAACCCGAAGATTTTTCTATGAAAAAAGAGTTGGCTGACACAAAAGAATATAAATCAGAAGTCGAAATTCATAATTTAAAAGCTAAATAATAAACATACTTTATATAGTAGTAGCAGGAAATTTTCAATTAAAATTAAGGTATTTTACTTAAAAAAAGACGTAATTCCTATATTTAGGAATTGTTGAAAGAATAAGAGTGTCTTGGGAATGAAAACTACTAATAAAAATATAGCTCGACATAATAAAAGGGTATTAAAAAAGAAAAGGTTTAAAAAGATTAAGAGAGTTAAGAAAAATCAAAAGAAAAATTCAAATCTAATAACCCCTTTAATGTTACCTCAAAAAAAGTGTAATTACTATCAATAGCTAAATTAAAGGGAATAAAACTTATTTGATATTTATAATTAAAATTATTATAATTTATTTTTAGGTTCTTTATTTATATTATATATTAATAGTTATTATTTAATTAAATTTAAAACGAGTTAATCAATTGTATAATATTCTCTAATTTTTGACAATTATTCCATTATAATTTTTAATAAAAATATTTATAAATAATAAAATAAGAAAACTAATGGGTGCTGTTTCCTAATACTATTTTGGGATTTGCATCATATATATAGCTTTAGCAGTTTATAATGCCATGTTTTATGGAACGTATAAAAACGATAAATGTTACACATATAAATCAAGTAAGTTTTAAAATTTTTATATAAAAATTAATTGCGATGATCCATTTCGATATTCAATAAAACAAACAATTTAAAAGCGGATAGTACCTAAACAACAACAAATACAACGTCTCGTAATCTTTATGTGATTTAAAATGGCAATCTGACCATTTAAGAGAATTAATTAATTTAAAAAAATAATATATTTGAGGATGTGTAAGAATAATAAGTAATTCTAAAAAATATAGGGGATAAACCTTCATTAAATTTTACTGAAATGTAAGAGAATAGCAAAGAAATGTAAGATATATAACGTAATAAAACTAACTTAATTCCAAAGAATTATAATCTGAGACATCTGCAAACTAATAATACGCAATCAACATCCAAAAAAGTGCAAAGCTCAATCCATTTAACTAAAATTCCTCTTGTTTTGACTATTGGATACGCATGTTTATTTGCAATTATATTTTTAGGAATTCTATCGTAAAATTTTATTGTATATATATAATAATGAATTAATGCGCGTCTTTTAGCATTATAATATTTAAGAATAAAGTGCTTTTAAAATAAATCACCTGAAAGTTTTGGAAATCTGGGGATTTGTTTATCTTGTTTAGGAATATGGGCCAGAAACTTTAAGTTATTAGTTTGCCTGCTTAATTGGATCATATTTATACTTATTATAGCGCAATTTGGTTTAATTTTTTTTACAGATGATTGTAAATCTGCTGTTCATACTGATACGACTGTAGTAAACGGGAAACCTAAAATAACAACAAGTAAATCATGCTATTTAATATTAAAAATAAATATTCTATTATTTATACATATATTTCATATAGATGTTGGATAAATGTAGGATATAAGTATAATTGTTAATATAGTAAATATAATCGGATGGATAGTACTTCATTTTGTACTTCCTACTCTAAAATAAATGTTTATTAATATAGATTCCTATATTTATGAGCCTTTCGACTAAGAGAAAAGTAAATTTAGACATTACTGTTGTTCAATCTTTGGTCCATGATATAACGATAATTAATCCAATATAATTTAAAAAAATAATATTTACTATATCTTATAAATAATTTATTTTTAATATATTTTCATAGAATTTTTTTTATATAAAATTTCATTGCTAAATTCTGAAAAATCATAATTTATTCGTATTTTATTAAATAAATTAAAATTTAATTAAAACCGATAAATAATTATTAGAAAATTAAAAATAATAATATAATATAATACAATATAATCAAAATATAATAATGTTTATCGTTGTAATATTTGGTTACAAACAGTAAAAGATATTCACAATAGATTGCCTTACTGCTACTTTGAAAGATTGTATTTGGGTTACATGCATTAATGAAATACTAAGTAATTATAAAGGACAAATAATAGATATCTTAAAAAATATATTACAGATGTTTATGATATTAAAATTAAATTGTAGGTCTTCTGACTTAAAAATAAGAATAGCATACTAAAGAAATGTCAAATTTAAATAGAAAAATACAAAAAACAGAATAAAAATTAGAATCAGTTGAATAAAAAATTGAGGAAGAACTCAAAAAAGAATTGGAAGCTGGATAGGTAGTAGATGATAAGAAAAAAAAAGTAACTAATGCGATTATAGTTTTGTAGTAGTAAATATATTTAGGAAAATATTTATTAAAAATGTAAATTAATAGGATGATAAGAAGGGAAAAACATCTAAAAAGGGTAAAGACTAAGCTCCCACTAATCCTTTAGAAGTGGAAAAATTAAAGTTGACAACTGAAAAGGAAGAATTTGTAGCCAATATAGAGAAATACAATTAAAAATTAGAAAAAATTGTTTCAGCTCTTGAGAAATATAAGGGTAAATATATAAATGCGTATTAATTTGACATATGTTGCATTAATCTTTATTATAAATTCACAGCCCTTTAACAAAACCAGGATATTATAGTAGAATTGTTAGATACAGCAGGTGAAAGAAAGTTTGTAAAAACTAAATTAGATATATATGCTAATGAATTTTTAACTGATAAAAACACTTATGTATTATCTACAGTTTCCCCTGCTTAAACTCGTAATAATGATTATAAATATTTGTCATTTTATATTAGAATTTTTAATTTTTAAACCTTGTTTAAATTAGCTGATGAAGAAGATGTAATTTAAATTTGTGAACTTGAAGGATTTGCAATCAGAACATGCGAAGAAGATAAAGATGCTCCTCCTGATGAACCTTTGGTAGTCTTATAGAAAGATGATAAGAAGAAGAAAAAAGGAGGGAAAAAATGATGAAATACTATTTTTTTGTATATTTAATTTATAAGCTAAATTTATATATATAATTTAACAGTATATAATATAAAACAATATTGATTACATATACCGATGTATTCTTTATTTATAAGATTAATAATATATTATATTCCTTACTGTAAGCATGCACCAGATAGATTCAAAGATTATTCTATGAAGTCTTATTTTTTTTACTTATTAAAAATATTAATTTAATTAATTCTCTACTCTATATTAAATTAAAAAAAAAAAGTAGCATAACACTTTTTGATCTAAAAATAAAAATATAAAGCTGTAATCTTTTAAAAATTTTATTTAAAAAGCTTCTAAGCTAAATATCCACAAACCATTTTCACTCTTAAAAAATTATATAATGGAATAAAAATCTACATAAAGGCCTGTAATAAAAGAAGGAAAAGCTTAAATTTTAACAACCTATACAGAAACTAATAAATAAGGTTAATTAGAAGAAAGCGAAGTTTTTTACAATCCATTATAAGTATATTTATAACATCTAAAAACATTATAAAATTTCAGACAAATTTGCTTTTTTCAATAAATTATTAGGTTTTTAATAGAGATTTGACAATAGCAATAATAAACTAATACACAAAAGATAAGAAAGAAAAAAGTACATCAATTAATTCAAATATATGTGATAATTTTAAAATAAAATGTATTCTTTTATTAATAAAAGGAAAGGAATAATTCGATGGAGTAACTATTTTAGATGCGTTATCAGCAAGTGGACTGAGAACCATTAGATTTTTAAAAGAGTTGAAAGATATAAAATTAGTATATGCAAATGATATTTCTGAAGCTTCTCACAGACTAATGATGGATAATTTTAAACTAAATGAGTTAGACTTATCAAAAATAAGAAGTATTAAATAATTAACCCTTATACATTACCTATGAAGCTAATTATTTATTTATTTAAAGTGACAAGGAGAGATGCAAATGAGTTAATGTATGAATAAAAATTTTTAAAATATAATAAAGGAATATTTGATGACGCCATAGACGTGATAGATTTAGATCCTTATGGATCAGCAGTTCCATTTTTAGATGCTGCCATATAATGGTAATTAGTTTTTATTGTATTTAGTTGTATTGATGGTTATTAAAATTGTATTTTTTCTTAGTGCAAGAACTGATAGTTTATTATGCATTACATGCACAGATTCTAAAGTCCTATGTGGTCCTGATGTATAAAAATGTTTTTATTAATATGGAAGTGCAAGAGCCACCAAAATACCTTCTCTCCAAGAAGTAATATATAAATAATGCTTTAAATTAAATATAATAAGCAATTTATTTATTTATTTGAAATTTTTAGAATGCGTTAAGAATTGTTCTATACACTGTACAAAATATAGCAGCCAAATACTAAAAATCAATAAATCCTATTTTAAGTTATATGCAAAAGGAATTTTACTGCCGATTATTCATTTAAATAAAGTAATCTAAAACTGACACATCTAAAACGTTCAAACAGGTAGGAAATTTGTTTTAGTGCGAAGCTTGTTCAAATCATCACATTCATACATATGGAAAGGCTAAATAAAATTCAGATAACTACTTTAATATGTACAATTTAAATAAATTCAAACTCCCCTCTAATGTATGTGATATATGTGGAAGTGAGTTATCAATGAGTAAATATACAAAAAATGATAACAATGATTATTTTTTATAAAAAATAGAATTTTTTTTTTAATTTAATTTAATGTAGATGGACCCATTTGGTTAGATGATATTCACGATTTTGAGTTTTTAGAAAAACTACTTGCTTCTTTAGAGGCTAAAGAATTAGAATTAGCATAAGAAAAAAAAATAATTGGAATTGTCAAATCTATATTGCAAGAAAAGAAAACTTTCAAAGAGTAGTAGGTTCCTCCTTATGGAGTTTCAACAGGAAAAATTTGCAAGCTTACAAGAAGTACTCAACCCAGCATACCAAAATTATAGTAATTTCTATAAAAATATATTGGTTATGCTTGCCTATTTAATACATTAAATTATTATTTTAGAGCTGCTTTTTAGAGTTTGGGTTACCAATTTGTTCACACATTTACTAATCCTGATGTATTCAAAACTGATGCTCCCAATCACATCCCTTATGAAATAATAAAATCTTTTGTAAAGAATTAGCTTAATAATTCCTAATAACGATAAATTATAAATATTTTTTTTAAAAAAGAAATTGTAATCAGTGGGTGAAGAAAATTTATTCAAAAATTTGGAATAAGATTCGGTTGGGTATAAAATTTTGCAACGTGAACTTACGTAAAAAAAACTTATTAAATATATTAACATATGCTGTTTATAAAATAATAATTATATTCTAGAGTAAAACCCGATTTTGATTTTAAAATTGAATAAACAGAAAAATTTGCTACCTTTATACCTAATGAAAAACGTTAGGGACCTCTTAAAAGAGCAGTTGTCAAGTAATTATAATCTTATTTTATTTTTTGCTATTTTTATTAAATTGTCTATATTAAATTTAAAAGATAAGTCATAGATTCTGGAAATTAGCAAATAACTGAGAATAATGGAGAATAACAAGACTAAAAATAGGAAATGGAAATAGAATAATAAACGTAGCAGACACAACAGGAAAATAATAACTAAAAAGATAATCATGATAAATAAGAACTTAACGATGAAACTGTTAAAAAAATAAAAACTGAATGAAAAATATGAGTATTTATATATATTGGGCATAATAAGATAATCCTTAATATTATAATAAATGTAGGATATAAAAATCGAAATACAAAAATTTCTTGTTGACAAAAAAAATTATATAAATTTTAAATTTATTTTATTAAATATTGATTTTATGAAGTTTTTTTATCTACAAAATATAAGGATATTTAGTAAATCTATAATATAATATTTTTGTAAGGTGAGGCTCATTTATCTCCATTAGTTGATTTTACTTATAAATCAACATAAAAAAATTATAAAGTTTTCTATTTCTAAAATATATAACATTGTAATTAAAACTCAGTTGGTTTTTCAAAGGTTCAGAATTTTAATATACTGCCAATCAGAAAAAATATAAAAACAAAAATATATATATTAATGGAGGAATAATAAAATTAAGAAGAACAAAATAGCTTAGTTGGCTAAAGGTCCAAAAGAGCATTAATTTCAAGATTGTACTAGCATTTTAGTGTTCCTAATATTGAAACTAGTATGTATGATTAGAGTCAACTGGTAAAAAAAACAGCATAATTTCAGTAGTACATCCAATTATTAATATAATATTGAGGTTCCATTAAAAATGTTCAAAAAAAACATAGAAAGGGATTTTAATCAAAACATTCAATAATGAGATAAGTTTATAATATTAATACATTTCCAGCAGCCCATTAGTAAAGCGATTTGTATTTATATAATGCATAAATGCGGAAAAATAAAATTATAAAATATAAAACGTTATTAAATGAAACCTTCAAATATTTTTTATAATGATTGGAATGTTTAAAAATATTTTTTTTTTTTCAGTATTAAAATATTATCTTTATTATACTTATATATATAGATGAGAGGAAATGAATCAATTATGACACATAACCAGCAATCGACTATTTTAGGTTAGTCTTCTATAGCCTCTATATAGGGCACGAGAAGAAAAAATAAGGGAATGAAAAATAATTTATCTAAGAGATTTTTGCAACCAATAAACACAAGTTAATTGACAGGATCATATCCGATGAAAATAGAAAATGGAAGGGTAAAATTATTACCTAACAGTAGCTTTGGAGAAAGTAACTCTTTTTTTTAAAATGAATGATTTTTAGCAATTTTATTTACTTATTATATTAAACATCTAGGAGAGTTATTATAATCCTTAGACATTAGTACAGTAAAATCGAAAAAATAATTGAATAAAGTAAATTCAATGTAGCTGTCTTAGCAAGGGAAACAAATGTTGGGCTCAATAGAACAAGACTCGATTATGGATGGGTAGGGGAGCAATATTAACTCATCTCAACTGAAAAGTCATTTGAAAAATAAACGAAACCTTATGGCGGGAGGAAAGAGGCCTAAAAAACCAATTAAAAGTAATAATAAATAGGGGAATATTATTCCACCATTATAAGCAATCAATTAGTTGTATTTTTATTTTGGATTAGAAAAAAATGATGAGAAAGAAGAAGACTATCTTACGCCTATGGATTTCATACATTTGATAAGAACTGATGCCGAAATGGCTGATGAATTCGCATATTTAATAAAAGAATCTCACCCTTACGACTTTAAAATTGTAGAATACGACGAAGTTTAAAAATCGAAACATGAATATATGACAATTAGTGCTAGAGTACGAATATTTTTCCTAAATTAAAATTAAGTTAATATTTTTTTTTTTTTCTTGCAATCTTTAGGGAATTACTCATTTTGTTAATGATGAGGCCACGTTTATGACTGTAGAAGAATGGGAAAGAGAAGCGAAAATGTTTCACCAATTGTTAGAAATTGAATTTTTTAAAAAATATAAAAAGTGGAAATCATTCAATTTATGGAAAAAACTAACTCGTAAATTTATTTTTATTTACGATAGATAACTCATATAAAAAAAATAATGCGAAAATTTAAAAATCAAACAACAGGTACCAACCAAATGAAAAGATACTCAGAATAGTTAAATTAAAAATTGTTTTCGGTTGACAGATATTTAGGATTAGCACTGATTAAGGTGAGAGAATTGTGTTTGATTTCTTAAACGATTTCCTATATGGACACACAGTTCACAGAAGCCAAAAACCAAGAAGATTTTAAAATGCATTAAGAAATTTATAGATAGCATAACACGGATTAAAAGCTTGATCAGATTGAAAATACAATAAAATCTCTCGTCATAGATAATTGTAAAAAATCCTTAAAGGCTTTCAAAGATGATAACAGGATTCCAAGTGACGATAAAGATGAACAACTTGAAGAATAGCCCCCTATGCTTATAGGAGATGAAACGGGAAAGGAAATGCCTTATACTTAAGAAGCGACCATTAGAACTCATTTCAAGAGACTCAAACAATTTGTCAAATTAATTGACTACATATTTTATGACTCTAAAATTCATATGATTAATGAGTGCACAGGCAGATTTATTGAGATTCTTTAAGAATTTAACGACTAAGAAGATGGGAAATATTATGGAAATATGGCTTCCTGGCTTGTGGTTTAGGTAATTTAAAAAAACCCCCTCTTTTTCATTGAATTAATGCAAACTAATTTATTTAGACTTCTCATGTGAGTAACAATATCGTCTTTTCGCCTGATAAAGGAGTGCTTAAGAAAATCATGGAAGATATCATAAACAAGAGTGTAACAAGAATATGTTAAAAACACAAATAGTTCATCTACCTCGAATAACTGCAGTAATATATAACTGTGGGAGATGTAAAACCAACAATATATTTTTAGTTTTCAATATTAAAATAAAAAAAAAAATTCCCATTTCAAGGAAATTGTTTCCTCAGAACCTATTGATTTGCTGCCCATTATTTAAGGAGATAAGATTTTCAGAAACCAGTTTGAAACTGTTAGGGATGAATTAGAAACATCATTTAATTATGCTGAAAAATATTCTTAGTTTTTAGTACCTTTTTTGGAAAGGTAATTTGACATAAAATTGTTTTAATCAATCATATTTACTAAGCATAACTTTTTATATACCCTTAGATTCGAAAGGAATATTTAAACAAGTATTCAAGATTTTGCATAAATGGAAAACGAAGATTTTAAAAAATCGATCAGCAACTATTATGTAGAGCACGAATAATTTTAATCAATAGAACCCTCTTAAGATTTAGGTTTAATTTTATTTGACAATTCTCAGCTGAAGGAAAAAATCAAAAATTCAGCACAAAAATGTTTAAACGAAATCTAGGACTATTTGCCGTAGCTTTTAAAGACCAAGGTCACGGACATTCTTGAAAAAATCTAGCAACACAATTCAAAAATCAGCTATTTACCGACCTCAGTAGAAAAATTCGTTGAATTTTAAGAAGATGTAGCGCAAATTAGCAATTAATTAGACGATTTGACAGCTGATAGAGGTGAAATCTAGGAATTAGTAAGATTATTAGTTCTTTGTTATTATAATTGAGAAATTAAATATAAATGATTGATTTTTTAAAAGGAATTTATAATATCCGAATACAATATAAGGTGTGGAGAATCCATTAAAAATAAAGCCAAAGATGCGTAAAATGCATTAGTTACCTTAAGATAAAAGGTTGATGATGCCCTTAGTAGCAATGAATAATTTTAGGCCAAATTCAGAAGGGATTTGGATAACATGATACCGATTTTAAATGAAAATGTTTAAGATCTTATAGAAAAACTAGAATAAATTCCCTACTCTAAAATGGAAGCTGATTAAAACCAAACCATTGATCTAATCAAAGGAGTATCTACCTCGCTTTCTGATGTAAATAAATAAATAAATAAATAAATAAATAAATAAATAAATTCACTATTATTAATTACTGGTACTAACTAAATAACTTAAAATTAATAGTTAAGCAACCAATCCAAGAAAATTTTAGAGTGGCAAATGGCCTTATAATGCGATTTATACAATTTTGAAAAGCTACAAGTTTTTCAAAGGGAATTTTCGGCTATTGAAAAGCTGTGGACAGGAATAGATGACTGGAATAAAAAAGTAAATAAATAAAGCTAAAATTTAGAAATATGTTTTTATTTTTAAAATTAAAAAAAAAAGCATTTTCTTTGGTCTGGAACTGCCTTTATAAACATTAATATCGACCAAATGGGGGAAGCAATGGACAAATTCTCGAAAACTGCCAATTATTGTGCCAAAGAGTTGGAAGCCAATGAAGTGGCCAGAAATTTCAAATAAATTGTCGAAAAATACAAAGATGTCCTTGGAGCGCTTCAGTCGCTAAGAGACCCTGCCCTCCAGCCTGAAAATTGGACATAAATACAGGAGTTAACTACTCCGGCCGATATAAATCAAGGAATCATGGACGAAAACAAGCCATATTTTCACGATGTAAATGACGTGATGTATACAGTGGGGTGGATAGAAGAAAACAACATAATGCAATATAAAGACAAATTGGCTGAAATTGCTCTCAAAGCTGTAAAAGAAGCCGAATTGGAAAAGATGTTGAAAGGAGTTTAGTAGGTTTGGGAATCCGTAATTAGATCAAAACAAGAATTTTTGTCTTTTATTTCTTTTTCTTCTTTTTTTAAGTTCTTTGTATTTCATTTAGACCTACTTGGTTGTCACTACCTACAAGGAGAGGGCCGATATTTTCATTTTAGGAAATAACGAAGATTTGATTGGAAAACTCGACGATACTTTGCTTACAATTAACAATATATTGGCCAGTCGTTTCGTAGATCCGATTAAAGATTAAGTAATCAGACAAAATAAATTGTTCAAATATCTGCAAGAATTGCTTGATGAGTGGATGCTACACCAGAGAAATTGGTTGTATTTAGAACCAATTTTACTTTCTCCCTACGCAGCCAAAACTATGCCCAAAGAAGTAAAAGCCTTCCAAAATTGTGATAATAAGTGGAAAGCTTTCATGAGAAAGGTACTTTCTAATTTACAAGTAAATAAATAAATCAATTTATTAATAAAATTGTGAAATAGGTACACGAGATACCTAAAGCTGAATATTGGGCCAAAGACTATACGGGAAGAACCTAAATGAATTTGCTTTAAAAAAATAACGACACTTTTGAGGTGATTTAAAAGGCTCTGGACGAATTATTGGAAAGAAAAAGAGAAGTTTTTTAAAGATTTTTCTTTTTAAGTAACGACGAATTGTTGGAAATCCTGTCTCAGGGAGTAAATTTGAAAAGTGTTGTTCATCATTTGAGAAAGTGCTTTGAAAATATCATAAAATTGGATTTTGATAAGTAATTTTCTTAAATATTTCAATTATGTTATTTATTAAATACAATGAAAGACATGATGCAGTCCATCACATGATATCAGCAGAGGGCGAAATGGTTCCTTTGAAAAACTACTCGGCAAAAGGAGAAGACGTCGAAATTTGGTTCAAGGATTTGGAGGAGAAGATGAAGGAGTCTTTAAAGTTGGAATTCAAAAAATCATTGGCCAAATTTGAAGACGAAGAAACGTAAAGAAAAGACTGGGTCTTGCAGTACGCCTCGCAAATCATTTTGGGGCTTGATGCTGTGTTTTGGTGCAGAATGACTGAAGAAAACTATTTGGCGCCAGAAGGAGCTATAGGAGATCTCTATGATTGGTTGGACGCTACAGTAAAGAAGCAACTTTTAATTTTTAAAAACTAAAAAAAAAGGAAAATATGATGTATTTTTCTATTATTAGGTTTCTTAATTGGAAGAAATTATTGAGCTCATAAGAGGAGATTTAAGCGAATTGCAAAGGAAAACGCTTTCTGCTTTGGTAGTTTAGGACGTTCACTACCGAGACATTATCGAGCAATTGGCTGAGGAAGGAGTAGAGTCCACCAACAGTTTTTCTTGGTAACAGTAATTGAGGTTATACTACGAAGATGTTACAGGTAAAAAAAACAATAAAAATATATAAATAATAATTTTTGGAAATTATTAAGGTACGGGGGGATATGATATTTTCTGCAGATAAGTCAATGCGAGGTTACCCTATGGTTATGAGTATTTGGGAGCCTCTTCCAGACTGGTCATCACTCCCTTAACGGACAGATGTTGGATGACTATTACAGGGGCTTTAGGCATTAATTTAGGAGCAGCTCCTGCTGGTCCAGCCGGTACGGGGAAAACAGAATCTTGTAAGGACTTAGCGAAAGTATTAGGAAGATATTGTATCGTGTTCAACTGTAGTGACCAAATCAACGTGAAAATGATGGAAAAGCTATTCATGGGATGCTGCTTCACAGGATCTTGGACCTGTCTCGATGAGTTCAACAGAATTGATATTGAAGTATTGTCCGTCATTGCCCAACAGGTTTTAACAATAAGAGAAGCTCATCTGGACAGAAAGGAAAAATTCGAGTTTTTCGGAAGATTTGTGACATTCGGAGCGACGGTATATTTTTATTAATAACAAATAATTTACTTCATTCACTTTAGCATAAAATTAAATAAAAACAGGCTGATATGGGGATTTTCACAACCATGAATCCTGGATACGCTGGAAGAACAGAATTGCCTGATAACTTGAAAATTTTGTTTAGACCTGTGGCCATGATGGTTCCCGACTATACTCTTATTGCTGAAATTATGTTGTTTTCTGAAGGGTTTGGAGAAGCCAAAGATTTGTCAAGAAAAATGACAAAACTGTACAAATTATCCAGTGAATAACTGTCTCAATAAGATCATTACGATTTCGGTATGAGAGCCGTCAAGTCCGTTTTGGTAATGGCCGGTAGTTTAAAAAGAGCTGAACCAGATGTCAGTGAAGATTTAGTTTTGATAAGAGCCATGAGGGTAACTAACTAAAAAATAGTTAATAT